>OU343217.1:242791364-242884959 GCA_910596185.1 Chrysanthemum makinoi | reverse complement strand
ATTGATAAGGTACCAAATTATGATCTTTGAGTCATATGATCGCAGGTGGTTGCTATCACGAAAAATGAAGGACTTGGAGCTCCTATGATTTCGAGCTTGGCGCATCAAGACTATCCGATAAATGTTATCATGGCGGGTTGACCTTGGCGCTGCATCGGCCGAGGAAGCCGAAACACGATGGGATTTTATCACGAAGCCCCATGAGTCACTGACAGTGCACTGCCTGGCGGCGTCCTAGGGATAGTCGAATCCATTTGCTTTGGAGAAGGAGGTATCGTTAAAAGTCTTGGAGCACATGCAACCCGTCGTGCTAAGAAGTATGCGAGGTAGCCATTTTGTGTGGGTCGGTGCGTTTCACTTGCCAGATGCGATGGGGTGCGGTCGGTGTGGCTCCGTGTCGTGCGTCAAGATGCGATGCGTGTTGAAGGGTATGGCGAAGCTAAAGATGCAACAAGTCATGTTGGCACATCGTCACTTAAAGCGTTGTAGCGGTGGTAGGCGATATGTTGCAAAACACTTTCTTGTAATAACTTCGTAGGTATGAATAAAAGTTCTTTTTTTCTTGTGGGTATGTGAGACTTGCAATGTATACATATCGTTTGTCTTTGCATGAAAGATGTATTTGTTCTTAGAAGAAACAAGCGTGTAAGCCAGCGAATGTAGGAAATTCATAGTCATGTATGAAGATCATAGTATACTTAGAAAATAATTCTAAGTACTTTATCATAATCGTGTATGTTAGATTCGGTATCTTGTAATATCTTATTAAGGAATCAAGTGGGAATGGTTCCTAAGTTGTTAAACGTGCGATGTGCGTTGCTTTCATAACCCATAGGTGGGATCGCACATATCTTATTCCAACGTCTTAAGAACAAGGTGTTTAACAAGGATCGTGATCGGTCATTGATGGGTTTGCAACCCTCTTACTCAACAAGTTAGTTAGTAGGTTAACTTATCCTTTTACCATCGTGGGTTTATTCATAGTGCATGCAGCGCCATAGTGAGCAAGAAATAAAGGATTGTTAAGACATACGGTATATGGAGATAACAACTTAAAATGTGTGCGTGAGTTAGCTAGAAACGCGGCGTTTTATTGATACTTGCAAGTTTTTTGAAACACAAAAGAAGCGATAAATATGAAAAATAAAATGAATACATGAATGTTTATTGGGCACTAAGTCTTGGAGCGTCTCGTAAGGTGTGCGTAGCTATTCTTTATAGGTATCTCTTGAGGTTGCCGATGTTCCATGTCTTGTGGCAGTGCGACCATCAAACCTCTCGTAGCTTATGCTGTGCCTATTGCTTGATAACCTCATAAGGTCCTTCCACTTTGGTCCGAGCTTACACAGCTATCTTCCGTGGCTCGCCTCATTGGCTGTTAGACAAAGTCGCTGTGCGAATGAAACATTGCGGACCTTGGCATCATAGTATCCTTTCATTTTTGACTTGACGCCTCGGTATGGCTGCTTGGCGTTCGTCTTTCTTCAGTCCAGTGACCGTCTTCGTCATTGTTTGTTGTTACATTGATCTCCATGATGCGGATAGTTGGCATAGATCTCGGTTGGTATAACGGCTTGTCCCGTAGACTAGAGAGAAGGGGTGTCCCGTCTTGGTTTTATTGAGGTGCGGTGTGCCTATAAACATCGAAAAGATCTTGACCCACTGCCTTTGTGTGCCGTCGAGCGCTTTGATTCCTTCGCGAGCCGATTTGCGTCTACTAAGCCATTGGTTTTGCGGGTGTGTAACCGGCAGTGTTGGGTGATATTTAACTTTCGCACCAATCTTTGAAGGGGTTGTCGGTTGTTTCCGTTATCCGAGATGATTTCACGGGTAATCGGCGACATACAATGTTGTCCCGAACAAAGCGTTCCACGGTTGCCGGTGATTGTCGCCATTGCTTTTGCCTCTATCCACTTGGTGAAGTAGTCTATAGCCACTATGAGAAACTTAAGACCGCTTTGCTATTGGAAAAGGACACGCAATATCAATGCCCCATTTGTAGAATGGCGGAGGCCGCGTGATTGGCGTTAGCTTCGTGTTGTGGCCGGCGGGGCAGTCTATGAACTTGGCAATCATTGCATTTCCTTATTAGGTCAGCGCATCTCGATGCATGGTTGTGATGAGTATCACGATCGCGCGCGTGCTACAACGGACCGTGGTCCTGCATGCATGCCGCATGAGCCCATGGATTTCTCGCGTACGTAATTTGCTTGTAGGGGGCGGCGCGAACGAGCCATGGTTGAGGAAAGAACGTCGGTACAATATGTTGTCGCGCAATTGAATCTACCTTTGGCGTCGCCGTATTCTCGCGAGCTTCATGCTTCTTGAGGTAATGTTCCTTTGCTTAAGAATTCGTAATCGTGTGTCATCCATGTAGGACCATCCTCCTCTATGATCGCGGAGGAGACTTCCATCTCCGATATTGACTTCTTTTCGGTGTTTCCACCGGCTTGCTTTGATAAGTGTCGCGAAAGCTTGTCGAGAGCAATCTTGCTCGATCGCGTGCAGCTGCGATTTTCTCCTCTAGGGACTTGCTTGATAGTAAATCACAAAGGCCTTTGATCGTGTCTTAGTCTTCAAGAATCTTGAATCATATTCTCTTCTTTGGCACGTATTCACCCAACCGTGGTTGGCCACTAGCCGGAGTCCACATTTGCTTCAAGTTACGTACCCCATTAAATTGCAATCGTAGTCGGCGATTAAGCTTCATATTACGCCTCATTGTTTGTTGCGGTAAATTCAAAGCGCTGATGCGTAAGTGAATTCCATTCCCTAGGTTTGTGAGAATAAGGCCGCTCGACCCGTCAGCGCATGAGGACCGTGCGTAAACAAAATCCGTGGATCTTGTAGTTCCTTCTCTCTTGGTGTAGGTACTTGCATCGGTATCGGCTTCGATGATGAAATCTGCGACACGTCCCTTTATTGCGATGCGTGGTGCGTAAGAGATGTTATGTTCGCCTAGCAACACACTACTTAGAGTCTTCTTCGGCGCGTCGGGTTTGGAGATGATCAGCTGATGGCTTGATGCGTGATTACGCTATTGGGTGCGCTTGGAAGTATGTGCGGCAACGGCGGCAAATACTAGTGCCAAGACCAACTTTTCCATGGCGCAATGGATTCATCTCCGTCTTTTGGCGCTTTCGACAAAATAGATAGGGGTTTACTGAGTCCTATCTGTTAGTAGAAGCTACTTGGCCGATGCCCCATGAGTGATAAATACATGATCGGTTCTTCCCACGGTCGGGTGCCACGAGTGTTGGGGCGTTGCTAGATCTTTGTTTGAGTGTAGTGAAGGCTTCTTGCCTCCGTCGATCGAAAGTCACCCTTTCACTTCTTGAGTGTTTTGAAAAGAGGCAATGACTTTTCTGATTTAGGCGAAACTCGTTGAGAATTGACGATTTTCCGTTGAGGATTGGACTTCCTTGGCGTCGTAGTGAGGAAGTTCTATTACGCCTGTCTTTTCGGACAAGGTTTTATGCCATCGGGTTCATGTGTATCCTAAGAACATGCCTTGATGGCTTGAGGTGCATTTCTTAGATTTAGCTTCATGTTGATCTCGTAGAGTCTTGAATGTTTCTTCTATGTGGCGCACAAGTTCAACTTGAGATGGCTTTTATGACGGAGTCATCCACATAGACTTCCGGTTCACGACCCTTTGTTTGTCAAAGGCATTGTCTACTAACGTGATAGGTGGCACCGCATTTTCAAGCCAAATGGCATTTTTGTATAACGATGCTTGGCTTGTGTGGAAAGTTGTCTTTCCTCGTCTTCCTTAGCCATCAGTATACGGTGATATCCCTTATGCAGCGTCAACACTTTAACGGGTATCCGCTGAGGACTCTATTTTTCGGTCTATCTGCGGTAATGGATAACAGATCCTGGCGGGCATGCTTTGTTAAGGTGGGTGAAGTCTACACACATTCGCGGCTACCGTAAACTTTTGACCATTCTTTGGATTAGAAAGCCGGTCGTGGTAGTAGACTTCCATAATTCCCGATTACCAATTTACGTACCTCTGCGGAATTGCTGCTCCTCTCAGGGCTTGGCCACGCTTTCTAGCGTATAGGTGGAGTACCCTTTGCCGGATTCTTAGTTTATGCTCGGTGATGCGGCGTGTACTCGGTCATGTGTTTTGGCTCCAGCGAAAATATCCACGTTCTTTTGTAAGCGTGCACCATTGCTTTTGATTTGTCGACAATGACCTCCATGGTTATCTCCCGTTCGGGTATACGGGTGAATTCGACCTTCAAGTTGGGGACTTTGGCTGCGCCGGTTTTAGAGTTGGTTCCATTTCGCATGTAGCAGTGTTACATTCTCACATTTGGTACCGTGGCATTGTAAAGAGTAACAATGCCCCTCTCTTCAGAATTTAAGCATCCGTCTTGTTGTTGATGGCACCGCACGCATGGTCGATATCCGGGTCTCCCAATAATGCCATTGTATGGCGAGGATTGATCACCATGAAATCCATCCAGTTGTCGTGAGAGTGCTCTGCGTTGCCAGCGACTAATGTCCAGATTGCCCCATGGGCCATATCTTTTCACCGTGAAACCGTGAGTCTTTGTGTTGACCGGGTTTAAGCTGCTAGCGTATTTCGGTCGTAGTCTTTTAAAGCAATGCTCATACATGATATTTGCCGATGCCCCACCATCGATGTACATGCGGTGTATGTGACCACCGCACTAATTTCAATGGTGAGGGCTCTTCTTCGTTGTCGCGATTAGAGTAGGGAAAGAGATTTAAGCTTCTTGGGAAAACTCTGGTGACCTTTTGTCTAGTGGTTCGTTTGCCACGTCGTATCATGTAGATTGTGGCCCCTTATCTTTGGGTGTCTCCTTTTGCTTCCATTCTTTTGTTTATCTCTTCCCTCTTTTAATGTTTTAACTAAGTGTGGTCGATCGCCTCCTTAACCATCTTGTCGATGAGTTGGTTGTTGGACACTAGATAGTGGTGTGACCCTTTTCGGCGTGGTAGTCACAATATCCATTCGGTCGCGCTTATCTTACGGGTGTATACGCTTGCGGTGGTCTTGGGAAATTCGCACCTTCCATTCGCGAGTATTTCCTTTGGTGTTTTGATCGGGAGTATACGTCATTATCTCTGCAGCTCCTTTTGGCTCGATAGTTCCTATGCGGTTACTACCTGGTCGTTCAATTGCCTCGGGTTGTTCTGTGGCGGTGCTTTCAGTGGTTCTTTTGCTATCGCGTGGCTGCTTCCTGGACAAAAGACCGAGCGCTTCAGCTGAGTTCATCAAAGGTCTCGGGATCTTGTTGTTCAACCGCTTGATGAGTTACGGGTTATTAATCCCATTCATGAAGCCGAAATCTTCGATGCCGAGGACATGCTTTAACTTGCATGCATTCGTCTTTAAAGCGTTCCATGAACGCGCTCGTAGATTCTCCTTGGTTTGCTTTACCTGGCGAGTTCAGCGGGATTTTTAGCGCTTTTTCGTTGAGTAAAATTTAGGCGAGCGCCTTTCTCAACTCTTCAAAACCATTGATGCTTCTTCTTGAGTTTGTTGAACAGTTCAGCGCTTCCCACTAGTGTGGAATTAAACATGTGGCACCCTTGGTTGTGGCGGTTCTCAATGGTGGCGGTGATTCAAAGATTTTTAGGTGATAAATGCGGATCACTTTGTTCCATCATAGGTCTTGACATTCGTAGGCATGCGCTTTTCTTGTTTTTCGGAGAAATCAGCGATGCGTCGGTGAGCGCATCCACTTTCTCGGCCCACGGGGAGAGACATGTCTTCTCTGGCTATCAGCGTCTGCCTAGACTTCCAATGTCTCATCACTATCCTCGTTGTCAGGAGTTATTAGAAGATGAATTTTCCTTAACTACGGCGTTTGTAAACCCATTCTCGAGTCGACTTGTAGTCCGGATCTGAAGGCTCTCACTTGGGAATACTTTTAGCCCGATGCATCATGTACTTTCGGCTACCCGGTCGGCATAGACAACGGTACACCGTTCTTCTCCATCACTATCACTCGAGTGTTGTGGTGAGATGTCTCATCACTCGATTCTCCTCCGATTACGTTGAATCTTTGGGGTTTATGACCGCTTCCTCTGGCTTTTCTTTCACGGTGGCCGGTGGAGAAGTATCATATTCGAATAAATTGAGTCGCTTTCAAGTTCGGCGATCTATTCTTTTCTTCCTCTTGCATGAGGCGGTTAATGTTTAGTAGTTTTGGGATCGAACTTGGTGTTAATTAGGCTACCTCGAGAGTGAGTCGTTTGTTTACGCTTTATACCTTTATCGGCTTGGTGCCTCCGGTACCTTTGTCGTCGATTTCTATACCGATTGGAAGGGAGTAGTAAAGGCGGTGCATGATGGGTCTACTCCACTCGTGGTGGTTGTAGTGGCTTGGGTTCGAGTGTGGTTCCACCAAAGGGAAGATCAAGTCTTGGCACGATCCCTTATTTTTAGCGGTGGTTGTCAGAGGGTGCAGCTTAGGGGTTAGTCCACTGGCGACTTCTTCCCCATGAGAGGTATTTGCGATCGGTCCGTGCTTTGTCATTCTAGTGTGGGTTCTTAGTGTAGGGTCCCGCGGATGGCGTACTTGTTGATACAAAAGTTGAAGTTCACGGTTTGGAGCTCGGTTCTCGTACCAATTGAGAATTCTTTGCTTGAGACCCTGCGCACTAGAGACAAACTTAGATTAGGCTATCGTGGGATTGTCTCCCACGATTATCCTCAGGCGTGAGAGTGAGTAATCGGTTTTAGGGTTTAAGGAGTTTTAGGGTTATGAGATGCATTACCTTTGGGGATATAATTCCTTTATATACACTGAATCCTTGTTGGTTCCGTGTTCCCAACTTCTGGCGTATCGCCCGTCGGTTGGGAATGATTATCTTCTTATTTTAGAAGATATCGGATATCTATTCTGTAAATAGATATGGGCTTGGGCTTTATTGAACCCAAAGCGTATTGATATTGGCCAGTTAATGTCTTAGGGCTTGCAAGTAGTGGTTGTGTAGTGGGTTTATGAGACTCGGACTATCGTCATCATTGTCCTTGACAATACATTGTACATTTCTTAATTTTAAAAAAGATTTGTGCATCACGTTCGGTTTTTCCTCTCAACTATGTACCCCATTTGATTGACGAGTGCAAGAAGCTGAAAATTAGATGAAAAATATTTTAAAAAAGTATTATATTATTGGAATTTTATAATCATGTTAACCGTGCATGTACGCGAGTATTATAAGTAATTTAATCTAAAAATATTAACATTTTTAAAATATAAACACATATGATCATTAAAATGTTAATTTATTATTACATTATAAATTTTACATTATATAAATTAATTTGGGTGATAAATGGATCATTGACAAATCGTCATCAACATCCATATCTATGTCCGTCAAGGATATCCATTATTCATCTATTTACTTCATTTATATATGCTAATAATGGATGGATCGAGTGATATATATTGGATATGACGTTCACTACCATCTCTACCGATTAAGATTATCATTATTATTATTTTTTAAATAATTATTTTACAAATCAAACTTTTCTTACATAGGGACTCATTTCCATCATACATCTAAAAAAAATCAATAGTTGACATTAAAAGCATTTTATTATTTCACTTATTTTTTATAATTTAAATATCTCTTAAACCGTTAATGGTTAAGCAAAAATAATTACACCATCGCGACGAGCATTCAATTATCTTTTTATAGACGGGCACTTTGATATACTTTCGAAAAAAGAAAAAAAATCGTTTTTATCACGTTTTTTCGTCTTTTTTTTTCGTTTTAACACTAATATTACATGTGGTATTCAAATTAGTGTTAAATCATATATGATTTTTTTCATGCAAATTCGATATTAAAAAAAGCGAAAAAAACTTAAAAAAAGTGAAAAACGAAAAAAAAAAATTGTAAGTATATCAGTGTCTATCTATAGAAAGATAATTAAATGCCGAGTAATGGTATATATTTTTTTCGTTTGACGATTAACGGTTTGAAAGCTATTTATATTTGAAAAAAAAAGTATAAGAGTGGGTTTTTTAATTGTTGAGATTAATCTCATCCATTACATCTAATAAAAAAGGAGGGTGTAGATTGATCTATTAGTATGTAAAGAACTTTTTGTCCTCAAATGATCTTAAATCTAAGAGGAGAGTTATTTTACATACCAAAGGACTCATCTCCACCATTCATTTAAAAAAAATCAATGGCTGAGATTAAAAGCATTTTATTATTTCTCATATTTTTTATAATTTACACCGTCGCGAAGAGCATTTAATTATCTTTCTATAGACGGACACTTTGATATACTTTCAAAAAAAGAAACAAAAAAAAAATCATTTCTTTCACGTTGTTTCATTTTTTTTACGTTAATTGAAATTTGCATTAAAAAAATCATATATGATTAAACACTAATTTGAATATCGCATGTGATATTAATGTTAAATCATATATGATATGTGATATCACATATGATATGATATGTATATCATATGTGATTTTACACTAATATCACATGTGATATTACACTAATATCACATGTGATATTACATATCATATATGATATAACACTAATATCATATATGATATAACACTAATATCACATGTGATATTCAAATTAGTGTTTAATAATATATGATTTTTTAATACAAATTTCAGTAATGTAAAAACTTAAAAAGCGTGAAAATACGAAAAGATTTTTGTCGAAAGTATATCAAAGTGCCTATCTATAGAAAGATAATTAAATGCTCGTCTCAATGATATATTTTTTTTCGCCTAACGATTAACGATTTTAAAGTTATTAATATTTGAAAAAAGATGATGAAAGTGGGTTTTTTAAATTGTTGAGATTAATCTCATCCATTAGATCAAATAAAAATGAATGGTAGAGATTGATCGACGATATGTAAATAATTTTTTGTCCTCAAATGATCTTAAATCTTTAACTTAATTAAGACTATTTGTTAATAACAATATAAATATTTAGGACTGTAAATGAACTGAACGAACACGAATGAAGTTTTGTTTATTTACGTTCGTTTAATTTTAACCGGACAAATAAACGAACACAAATACTTAAACGGATGAATTTCTTGTTTATGTTCATTTATTAAGAAAATGAGTTGTTCATGTTTTTTTATATTTGTTCATTAATACACTAAACGAACCTTAATCGATCACAAAATGATCGAACATAAATGAAAGTAGAAAAACAAACAGAAACTTTATTATATCATGCATAATATTTTGTTTTATAAGTGTTGTTTTGTTTAAACAAAATAACTTTAAAATTATACAATTAAAAGATATGATATACGAACATTAACAAATAAACGAACATAAACAGACGTTAAATAAACGCATAATCGAACGTTCACGAACATAAATGAATAGACGCGACTTTTGTTCATGTTCGTTCTTTTAACTAAACGAACGTAAAATATTGTTAATGTTCGTTCATTTAATAAATAAACGAACATAAACGAACTTTTAACCAAACAGTTCATAAAATATTTGTTGAACGTTCAGTTCGTTTACAACCGTATAAACATTCATCAATGACATAGATACACTAATAAGCCTCCTATTTGTTCAGGGCGGGCGGCGTGAACTCTGATTGACTCCTTAACCTCCATAAATTCTCCGATCTAAATGATAGAGAAGTTTTCATATTTATACCTTTTCTTGTTGGAGTTGTTTGGATGGGTGTTTACCCCAAAGTGTTCCCGGACTGCATGCATACATCCGTAAGTAACTTAGTGCAAGATGGAAAATTCCCGCAGCTTCCGCCTTGACAAGGCGGTGCTCTGACCGATTGAACAACAATCCCAAGAAAATGAGGTGTACAACCTCCACCGTCTAAACATTCATCAATTACATAGATTGTTGGAAATGCTCCTAAACATTATTAGCAAGTGTTAGTCATTTCAATGTAATAGGTTGCATTATTATGGCTTTTATGTTCGTAATTAAGGCTAGACTTATGTAGAAAGCCTATGAGCCTATGCAAAGGCCCAAAAGGCCATGGAAGGGACTAGATGTGTTGCCCTAGCTCCCTTCCCCTTTAAATACTGTTGGAATCGCTCCTAACTCGTAAATGGAACGACATTAACGGGATTACATTTTCTATCTTTGTTACCTTAAACACATGGGCTTGTTATGTCAATTTCCCATTGTTGTATGTGTTTGGGTATATATACCCCTCCATACTTCCATGGAGGGGTGAGTCTCATTAGTGTAAGCTTTACCTTTCATAAATAAAACACACTAGTTTCTCCCTTCTCTCTCTAGTTTTTCTCTTTAACTTGAAGATGGTGTTCTTCCATCTTCCAAGACCTCCCGATTCACCAAATCAACCATAATATGATCCTAACATTTTTTTTGAGAGAAAAGTTATGCCTATGATATATGTGAAATGTGAACAACCAACTCCCAAATGGGAGTTTACAACATTATTTATAGGGGAAGGGAGCTAGGGCAACACATCTAGTCCCTTCCTTCCTTATGGGCTTGGGCCAAGGCTTATGGGCTTTCTACATAAGCCTTTCCATTAATACTAACTTAAAAGCCTAATTAAACATCCTATTACAAGTTAGTTACAAACACTTGAAATATAGTTTAGGAGTGATTCCAACAATCTCCCCCTAAGTGTTGGTAATTAATAACTTAAGTAATATTGAAACGTTGTTGGTGCTGATGTAATAGTTGCTTTGTCGTCTTCTGACATTCTTCTTTCTTGTGAGAAGAAGTGCCTTGATTCCAACAATCTCCCTAGTGTAGGGATCTTGTTTAATTTTGAAGTATTCTGCTTTGACGTCTTTATTTTCTTTGTTCTTTGTGGTGGTTGTGATAGTATGTTGTTGTTTATTAAAATGTCACGAATTCCGTTTCTCAAGCGTCTCCGTCTTTCTTCCAACATGCTCACACGCTCATTTGACAATGAATTTCAGATGTGAAGTAGTTCTCGAGTCTTTATAACTTTGTAGATTCTTTGATTAGATGAAGAATCATTATGACTTTGTGTTGCCTTTGATTTTGAGAGAACTTCTTTTGTGATGTTGTTGGTATGATCATGTGGAGAATCAGCCGCGATCTCTTCCTCCAAAGCATCCATCAAGATGCAGACATCTCAGGTACGCGATCGCGAACACCAATTGATCATTGTAATCTTTTCATGAATTGATTACTACAATTGTTCTCTTGATGAATGTCTTGATTCCATTCACCTTGGTGGTAATCAGCCGTCCGAATCCGTAAGGGGCGGTTGGCATTACATTGAACAAGTTCGGAATGACCCACATATTCGGACTCAATTCTTGAAAGGAATCTCCTTAGCGGTATTTCCGGCACTTACAAGTTGAACTCGAGTGTCAACAACATAATGTGAAGACACATCTCTAATTCTAGCAAAGGGTTTCTACGAAACCGGATGCCCTCAAGAAGGCTAACACGATATAGCGAAGTACATCTACGGTTCAGGAGTCGTGAGGTACCCGAAGCATCACCCCACACATGAACCGTTTGAAACAACACTAAGCGTAACCCACAAGGAGTTACGAAGTGACTCTTTGTCCGGGGTTGTTTGATGTAGACCCGGCGGGAGTTTCCATTCAATCAGAGGATCCTTGTTGTGAACCCCTCATAAATGTTCTCGGCAGATTGCTAAGATCTGTGAAGGACTCTAGAATGTATCACTTGCGTCCTTATTGTTGAGCGACAAGTGATGAAATGTCAAGTGTACCTAAGAGATCTTTTGATGAATCTCGTGGCTCTAGACTCAATTATGCGCTTTGGTTTTCTGGCTGAGGAGACTAGGAGGCGTCTCCTTCTTCAATACCAGCCAATCTCTGAGAAGCCGATAGTTTACGTAGGGTTCCCTGTGAGAATGAAACAAGCTTCTGTTGAGATAAACTTGAGTGGCTAAGAAGGTTTAGTGCATGCGTCCTTTGGGTCCATGGCGACTTTAATCTTCAATACGGTGTCATCAAGTGACAACCAGTATATGAGTTGAGCTGATTATGCCCTAAAGTTGAATAATCTGGAGGGCAATTTATTTTTACCCTTTTCATTACGTTTCTTTTTAATTCTTCAACTCCTTCTTTCTCCAATTCTCATTTTCTCCTTTTTATAATCATACCTAAAGACTTCTAATTTCTAACTATTGGTTGTGTCCTTGGGTAGATCCCTCCGGCCCTGGCGGATCATAGGACGGTTATTCCTAACCTTAGTCACCTTATAACTCCATGACTAACCTATGTTGCCATAAAACCATTTTCATGAAAATCTCTCAGAGTGGTTGTGAGTAAAGACATTTTGTACCACTGTGAGAGTTTAGTATTTTACAAAATGCTCCCCTCACGCGTGCTTAAAAATTTAGGCAATTTACGGTGAGAAGAAAGCGCGCACTTTTGAATTGATCAACTCAAGATAGACAATTCCCCGTAAGACACGGTTACATCACTGACTAGGTCAGCTTGAAGTTGTAAACACTCCTTGGTGAGGAGGTTTAACCCGTTAAGGTTCATGTCTACCAAGAGTTTCTCGAATGGTACATTCTACTAGGACAAGTCCTTTGCGAGACTCATTTACATCTCTAGTGAACTAGCTTGAAATTATTACCCCGTCCCTGACAAGTCTTTTCGAGTTACTAACATTTAAGAGCTCGTCAATTCATTGGTTAAGTCTTTAGCACGAAGATTCAATAGCAATTCACAACATATTTCTTATCACATAATATTTTTTCTCCCCCTCAAAAATAGCATATTAATGTTATTTTTGACGAAATTTTGATATCGAATATGTCCATTTCTAGTTTTGTGGGAAGATTTCCACGAAGAACAATTTGTGAACAAAGTTTTAACGCAAGTACTCCCCTTCAAAAAGTGATATTAACTTTTGAGGTTTTGAAAATCATAAGGGGAAGTACTTGTTCTTTTGAACAAAACTTTGAAAAGTGAAGGTTTTGATAAGTTTTACTCAAAAGTAAGAAGCTTTCGCTCCTTGTATAAGGATTGTGGCAATCATTGCCACCACGGTCCTTTCATTACAAATGCGGGTTGTATCTTTGTTATGTGTGCACAAGTCATATTCAAGTATAGATCAACACATCAAAATAATAATTAGAGAAACAAATCAAGGAGTACGGGAAGTCGTCAATAACACCGAGTTCTTTCGGGCGTTGGTTGCTGTTAGAGATATGCTCGGACTGACCACCCACGAAGCTCTCAATGTCCTAATTTGATCCCAGAAACAACCTTTCATCAATCCTTGTGATGATCTTCTTTGCATCCTCTTTTTCCTCGAATTCCTCTTCTTCGACCTATATTCATGAATCTCCTTTAACGATATGCTAACCAGTCCCGCGACCTTCTTTAAGGTGTGATCACAAAACTTGTGAAGCTCGCACGCGCCATGAAACAATTACGGTGAAGTTCATTGCGGTAAACTACCCCAAACGTTGGTTTATTAAGGATGGTGTATTGAGCAAGATGGTTGATATCGGGAAGGTCTAGCTGTGGTTTGGTGAGATTAACACGTTTTTGGTTAGATTCCACGGCAAGTTGAAGGTCTTCAACACGTTCCTGGATAACGATGCTCCTGATGAATGTTAGCAATGACTTGATGTACTGGAGCTGAATGTTCGTGGAGAAGTGTCGCATTCGTCCTTGTACCTTGGCAAGATACACATCTTCAATGTCTTTGAGTGACAACCTCGGAAAATCCGCTTCAGAAAAGTCAAATTCCTGTTCGTCTTGGCGTTTGACTATGATTTTCTTCAGGAATGAGTAGTCCCATTTGGTAGACAAGATAACATGCATTATGGCAACGATCCTTTGGTCACTGTACACCTCCTTTTTCGATTTGAGTACCGCGACCAGTAGTAAATTCTTCCGTTCGGGCCAATGATGAATTCCATATAGAGCATCGAGGTCATACTTTACCACATTATCAACGAACATATGTGTGGCTTCTTCCTCGATTGCCACATTGTTGGAGAAGATTGCTGCCGGGAAAGGGAAGGTGAGTAAAGTAGCGTATTTCTTGCTTACATCGCTACCATGCTGAAGAAATTCCAAGTCATTGTTGAAGAAATATCTGTAGGGAATCTTGGTTGATCGGGTTGGCCAATGGTGGGTAGTAGCTTTGTCGGTCGGTGTAGTATGGAGCCTTGTCAGGTCCGGTGAAGTCGATATTGGATTCAGGGTTGAGCCAATCAATGTTGTTGGACATGGCTCGTGCTATGTTGTCGAGATGATATTCGACTTCTATGGCTTTGGCGGTGTCCTAAGCAGGTTGAAAAGCGTCGTTCTTGATTCATTTCAACTCGCTTTGTCATCTTCTTCACCTTGAACTTTTCCTGGATAATCTTGACCTGCTCCATAGTTTTACCATCTACGGTTCTTGGCCTTGTAAGCGAGGGTTGCGTCAGCAAGCTTTGAAAACTAGTCATATTCTTCAGTTTCATCTTCATCTAGCCATTTAACAACTGATGTTGAATTTTTTTTCTTTGGCTTGGAGGATGATGCTGGTTGCTTAGTTGATGTAGAAGAAGGAGGTTGTTGTTGAGGCTCAGGAATCTCCTCATCGTCACCACCAGTGTATTCAAAGTGATCACCGGTTTATCGTTGGTGGTGGAGACGGAAGTCACGAGGTTTATCTTTAGAGGAGGGCGTTGTGGAGATCTTACGTGGTGGTGGTCCTTTGGGTTGGTGGAGGCATAGTTGATGATTCGCCGCTTTTCTTCTTGCGTTTTGCTCGAATCCTTCCGCATCATCGTCATCTCTTGGTCGCTAGCCCTTTAAATGACTCTTTGCATGAAGTTTTGAGTTGATATTCCAGCAATGCCTCAAATAGTTTAGCCGTCGGATGTAAATGTTATGGATCGTTGAGACATTTGTAAACAAGCGAAATTAATTCGCATTGGAACAACCGTAGGCGGGATGGATTGATTTGCATTGCAACAGAGTAGATGCCATTGTTTGCTTGACCAATCATGAGATTAGGATAGAGTTATCGTGAACATCTCGGTCACTCGAGCGGTGTCGAGAAGAAACTTGTGAGTATATTCTCCGATCGTCTTTTCATTTCCCCTTGATATCTCTATTTAGAATGGCTGGATTTGATCTCTTTCTTCGAAACTTCGTTCATCACATCACGAAGAAAGTTTAATATGTCGGCCGATGATTTAGTTTCTTGTTGACCATGTTTTTTTCCTTACTTGCTGGCGTTAACAATCTTAGTTTTAGCCCGTGATGCCCAAGTGTTGCTCGGTTTCTTGACCGATTTGGATGCGGATCTGGTGGTAGCATCTTTGGATGGTGGTGGTGATGAATGAGACGATGAGTCAGATGAAGATGAGTCATGAGAAGGCTCTGGGTCATTTGGAGGCTCGAGAAGTTTGTTCTGGTGATGTTCGGATTATCTAGAAGATAATCATCGACTTCTTCGACTTTGCCTTGTTCTTGACCTTTACCCTAGCCTCCTCTTTAGCTCGAGCTTCCTCTTCGCTCTCTTTCACGAGCTTCTTCAATATCTTCATCTCATGTCCTTTCATCCTTCTCCTTTATCTCTTCTTCCTCAAAAGTAAATGGAACCTCATAGTTTTATTTCTTTGCTCAGTAGATTCCTTTGCGGTGGCACCGGTTAAACTATCGGGTTGATTAACCGCATCACGAATTGGTATGGTAA
Organism: Chrysanthemum makinoi; assembly: GCA_910596185.1. Lineage (NCBI taxonomy): Eukaryota > Viridiplantae > Streptophyta > Magnoliopsida > Asterales > Asteraceae > Chrysanthemum > Chrysanthemum makinoi. The sequence goes on along the minus strand of OU343217.1, from coordinate 242,869,287 downwards.
GTCGCCACCACTGAACCTCCGGGCCTCTAGTCTGTTGAAGATTAAATTACTTACCAACATGTTGTAGCCCAGATTCTTGGTGTTTTCTGTAGTCTTTATCCTCATCCTTTGGTTCTTCATCCGAACTCTCTCTTCTTCACGCTCTTCTTTGGAGTTATACCCTTGTCGGTTTTAGGACTAAGAGGTTTTTCTATTGTTGTCATTATCATCATGCGTTTTAAGTAGTGAACCTCTTCATCCGTGTCAGTATCCTCGGAGTCCTCGTCCTCTAATTTTGGTGCCCGTTGAGGATTATGAATAGCACCCTTAGATGGAAATTTCCTTTTGAGGGTATGAGTTCTCTTTGGATACTTGCGGGTACTCGGTGCTTGCTGCACTTCGGCACTACCGATCTCCTTGTCTTCTTGGTGGGATTGCGGAAGACTTTTCATCAATGAAGCCAACTTTGCACGATGCTCTTGCGATAACGTGAGTACGATTGAAGATTATTAATGTTAGCAGTTAGAAGGCAGTCAGGCAAAGCTGCACCTTGTTTCTTTGTTGTTGAGTCTTTGAATCTGACAACATTTAGAGTAGGCTCAAACAACACGGAGTGATGGTTGGGGTCATCAAGTCTCAAGGGAATGTGCGATTATTCCAGAGTATTCTTTGGATCAACACTTAGTATATCGATGTAGGGGACCTTGGTGCGGGCTTCTTGAGGTAAGACATCATGTCTTCCCAAATCAGGACTTAGAAGTCAATATGCATCTTGTTGACCATGCCCCAAAATATCTGTAGTTCCATGAGCTTAGGATGCTTATAACCGCTATCACGTCGAAGCAGTTGGCAATCATAATGTATAATGTTCTCCACGGTGGGGATGTTCTTTAAATCAAGCTGAAGAATGTTTAGTAATGATCCCGTAGCTTCATCATAGCCAATATCGACCATGAATTGGAGTGTAGCCTCTTTCGATGGAGTGGCAACATATTATTTTGGATAGCGAGGAGGAGAAGAATTGCTCTTAAATCCACAACCTGTGGCGGTGACTTGTTTGTTGTTGAGAGTCACCTTGACCGCATCTTGACCATCAGCTTTCTTCATAGTGTGCGGAACTGATGGATGTAGATTTACGATACAGTTGCAGAATTGGTGAGCATGTTGTTGTATGGATGAGTCTTAAGAATATCCACAGCAATACGGCATGAAGACTCAGAGCATGTGAAGTTCTCAAAGTCCACTTTGAGGTTGTTCTTCCAATCTTCATGTTGTAACGGTAGGGAAAATATCTTCCATTGTGATACGTTTGGTGCGTTAATATTTTCCATTGTGCGTCCATTTTGTGATCACGAAGATATTGAGCCAAAAGAACCAACATATCGAAAGACATTACGTTAGTCAAAAGTTGATTTTATTGTCCAATTATTGAATATGTTATGTTAATGAATATTCTGAGTCAATGTCACTTGTTTGTCCAATAGTCCAAAGTAGTCGTGATAAGTTTCGTGAGTTTATTAATTTTGAATTTTAAAGTCCAATTTTTCACTCATTCACACAACATTATAACCATTATATCTTATTAGTGACATTTTGGTTTTGTGACGTTATGAGTTATTTATTTACAAGTTTGTACGCGTAACAATTCATAAGAAAGGTTAAAATAGGCTTAAGCGTAAAATTGCAAGCTTATGCGTTAGCGATGTGTGACCATACGCGTAGTCATAAGCTTATGCGTAGGAACTCTCTTCTGCGTAAGAAATCTTACGGCGTAGGAAAAGAGTTCTTGGCATAAGGCTACGGCGTAGGCGTATGTGGGAGCTTATCGTGGGTTTACTCGTAAGAGTGAACCTTATCGTAGACTCAAGTTTATGCATATCCTTCACAGGATACGTGTAGTCCCCATGTAGAACCTTATGCATAAAGGTTACGCGTAAGATTTCTCTTACGAGTAACCATCTACGCGTAAGGTGATCCTTAAGCGTAGAGTTCCATTTTAACCTTGATTCTGATTTTGCACGCGTAATAACCTGAAATAAATTCATCATAACATATCCATTAACACTATTATTCAACCTCTTACAACCTCACATGGAATCACACATTTAGAATGGTTACGCGTAGATTACACTTATCCGTAAACTAAAACCCTAAGGATTCAAATCTTACGAATAAGAAATCCAGCCATGGGATTTGGACCAAATTAATTATGGGATGTCTTAGAGGCTATGTGATATGTTTCCAACAAGTTTTAACATCTAACACTTCAAGAATCAAAAGTACCCAATTATGACGAGACTTAAACCCTAAATTTCAATTATGCAAAATTAGTGTTTGTGGGTAAGATTCAAGGGTGTAATAGGTTAATTAAACATGTTTCAAACACATTATAAGCAACAAATTATCCAGAAACTCTCACAATAGAAAACCCCCAATTCACGCATAAACCTTAAATCATGAGAAATGATTCAAAACATTTTCTGGGTAAGATTTCATGATGAAGATGGTTTTAAAAACATGATATACACTTTGAAAACACACCCCATTTCATCAAAATCAACCAAACATGATCATATGTTCTTATGCTTACGCGTAGAATACATAATCACACTTAGAGTAAAATCAAACCGTTGGATTTGTTTAACATTGAAAACCATTGTTTAGAATCACACAAGGAAGCTTAATACACTTACAGATTTGAAGATTTTAACACGGATATGAGGATTGAATATTAGGCGTAGGATGTGTTAGTTGAAAATTTTAATGGATGAATTTAATGAGTTGGAAAATTAGGTGGAGTGGTTTTGATAAAATAAGTATAAGCTTTTGACAACCTTGGCCCTTCCACCTCAACCATTTTCATCCATAGCCCATAACTTCCAATTTGGTTAAGTAAAACATGATATTTGGAAATAAACTTAACGAGACTCCCCCTCGACTTTAAAAATAGTGAATTTTTACAATTTGGGTCGGAGGAGTGTCAAGAAACAAGCGTAACCACCAGTATCAAAGATACAACCAGTTCTAGGTAACATGCAAGTACAAGGTTTTGTGAAACATAAAATATTTACTTTCTCCCCCTCAACACTTGTTCGGGAAAATTGTGAAAAGTTTGATAGAACAAAGTGTTGACGGAAGATTTGTACTTCACAATGTTTGAAAGAAATTAGATAGAGGAATATTTTTGTATTTTATCAGATTTTATATTTTTCTATTTTTGTTTTTGAAAAATTTATATACAAAAGAGGTTTTGGTGTTTGACTGGTTTTAAGATTGTTTTAAAAGTTCGTCCAGTTCCTCTAGAATCAAACACCTCATACCAATCCGATGGACCCATTTCATTAAACCTAGCGAGGAGCTAAGGCTTTGGTGAGAAGATGCGCGATTGATATTCGATACCCACAAAATATAATTCAACAGTACCCTTTTCCATATGCTCCTTTATGAAATGATATCGAAGATCGTATTGCTTAGATTTAGTGTTGAGCAGACTTGTCGAGATTGCAATAGCACTTTGATTTTAGCGATTACATTGGGATCTGTCAAATACGTAACCATAGTCTTTGAGTTGTGTTCTCATCCAAATAACTTAGCACAACCGCCAACCTGGCTACATATTGCGCGGTTGAGGATGACCATGTACAATCCATGTTTCTTCGATTGCCATGACACGTTTATCACCAAGAAATTGTAGAGCTCACGAAGTACTTTTAGAGAATCTAAGAAGCGTCGCGTGATCGGCGTCTGAAAAAGCTATTAGTTCAAACCGAGAATCCTTTGGATACCAAATCCCCAAATTAATGGTTCCCTTGATGTATCAGAGGATTCTTTTAGCCTCGGTGAGTTTGATTAGTCGCGTGATAACAAGAGCAAATATACATAAAAGACAATATCGAGGTCTCTTTGGTACATTAGATACATAGAGACCCAATAATACTAGATTTGGTAGGGTCAACCATTTCCCATGCAAATCAGTCAGTTTCTTGGTATGTGCCATTGGTGTGGCATAAGTATCACGAGGTTTTCCATGTTTGTTTAAAATTTCAAGAGCATCTTTGGGTGACTTAAGAAAGGGGTGATTGATGAACTTGGATCCTAGAAAGAAGGTTCACCCATCATAGACATTTCAAAATGTTTTTCATAAGTTTTGAAAAGCGTTTGAGTACTTTAGATGTGTTGACCCAAAAATGATGTCATCCACATAAATTTTAACGATTAAGATGTGTTCCCCGTGATATTGTATGAAAAGTGTTGGGTCGACCGATCCTTTGGTGAAATTATTGGCAATGAGAAAGGATGATAACTTATCATACCACGCCCAAGGAGCTTGTTTGAGACCGTGAGAGCCTTGTTCAGTTTTTAGGCGTGATTAGGGAACTCGGATCAACAAATCCTTAAGGCTGACTAACATAGACCATTTCTTTTAGTTGACCATTGAGAAAGGTTTTGACATCCATCGATAGACCGTGATGTTCATGTGAGTACAAAATGCAATTTATCTGACCTTAAGTCTAGCAACCGGTGTGAATGATTCTTGAAATCAATCCCTCTTCTTGTCTATAACCCTTAGCCACGGGCGTGACTTTTTAGATAACCGTACCTTCAACATCCAACTTGTTTTTCCAAATCCATTTTAGACCAATAACATAGACCCCTGTTGGTTTTTCAACCAATTCCCATACTTCAAGACGTTTAAACTGATTAAGGTCTTCTTGCATGGATTCAATCCAGTTGTCGTAAGTCATTGCTTCTTTGAGAGGTGTTGTTCACTTAATTATATTTACATATAACCTTTGTTCAATCTATCGTGTGTTTTGTGTTCAACCTTCCTTCCTCATCTCATTTCTATCATCTACATACTTGTGTTAACTTATGGTGACATAACAGTGGTATCAATCGCCATTTAGTTGGGTGAAACACTCTTGTTTTTTAAGTTGGTATACGTACGCGAAAGGTTGTCACGTTTTACATTTTTCATTTGCATAAAGCTTTTGATTTCACTTGTAAACTCAAGATTCTTATGGGTTAAGGTTTATTTAGTGTTAAAGTTTACATTTTTGAAAAAGTTTCAAACTTTACGTGTTTAGATTGTTTTTAAACTTGGTTTTGTTCGTGTACTTGGTCTACGGCAGATAAGATAAAATATCTTCGTTCATCAAGTTTCAAACTTTCTGCTTATTTTGGTGATTTTGAAGCTGTTTTATCATTAAAATCAAGTTTACAAAACGTTTTAGTGCATAAAATAAAGTTTGGTGAATTCTGTCAAAGTTACTTATAACAAAATCCTAGCTTTACGCCTAAGTCAGAAAGTTACGCCTAACAGTTTTACGCGTAAGGAATTTTCGTTACAGATCTTCAAAGTTGTTGGTTAACTCAATGTTTTCTTGCTTGGATAAGCACAAAACCGACTTAATGGATATCTTTTACACTTGGACAAGTGTAAAGGATTTTAGGTAAAACCCTAAGTTTACGCTAAGCATAAAAGCTTCGAGCAACATCTTACGCCTAAGTTAAATCTTACGCCCTGGGTTTCTTACTTCTAAGCATTTAGTTTACTAAGCTTCGTTAACCTAAAGCTTACGTGTAAGAAAGATTTACGACTAAGCTTCTTGTTTACGCGTAAGTGGACGTTACGCGTAACATAATCAGTTTACGCCTAAGCTTTTTTAAGCCTAAACGTACTTCATCAACAACATCAAGTTTCATTCGACTAAAAAGATCCATCACTTACACAAGTTTCAAGATGTCTCAACCACCATACTCCAACTACTTTCCTCATTAATATCCTCAACAACAACAACTACAACAATATCCTCAACAATAACAATTTCAACAACCACAACAAGTTGGAAATTACTTTCCTCAATTTGCACAACCTTTTCCACAATAAATCCCTCAACCAAACCCTCGTCAACAATATCAGCATGCTAACTACTTCCAATATCATTTTCCAGTAAAGTATGCTATGAATATCACAACGCAAAAGGAACCCACTTGGTTTGAAAAGATGTGTGAAGCTATAAGTAGCCAAAAATCAATTCATGAAGCTGGATCCCTTGATAGACCTCCATTGCTCACTCCCGGAAATTATGATCAATGGGTGATGCAGTTTTTTAGGTTCTGTGATCTCAAGAAACCACATGGTAAGTTTTTGAAGAAGGTCATCCTTGAAGGTCCTTTTCAAATGCCTACTACAATGCCGGAGATCCAACTGCTACTCCACCAAGAGATGATGTTACTTCCACTCTCAGAGTAGATCAACTCACTGCTAAACAACTACTCCACTATGAAGCAGATGAAATGGCAATGCAATATATCCTTTTGGGTCTACTCAATCTGATTCTTCACAGTGTTGATGCTCAGAAAACTGCAAAAGCAATGTGGGATCACATCCATCTTCTAATGGAGGGCACAAAACTCAATCAAGAAGACACGGAATCAAAACTTTACTTATCATATGAGAATTTCATGATTGAACCAGGAGAATCATTAGAGTCATACTATCATCGGTTTACAAACATCATCAATGACTTGGACAGACACAACATCATTATGCCAAGGATTGCAATCAACACAAAGTTCATAAGCTGTCTTGGTCCTTATTGGGAAAAGTATGTTACATTCACCCGTCAAGCTAAAAACCTTCATCAAACAAAGTATGGTTTGTTGTATGTACTAAACATCAATCAAAAGTAGACAAAGAAGCCAGTCTCTCGTGGAGTCACTACAACTTTACTGGATAATCAAACTCTTGCTTTGTTTACTCAAGCTTGTTATCCTCAATTTCCACCATGCCAAATGTCTTTACAAATCCACCACAACAAGCCCAGATTACACCATATGATCCTTCACATCAATCACAAGAAACTCAACTGGTTCCTTACAACAACAACACTGATTCAACACTCTACCGTGAGACACCAAATGAGGATGCAGAAGCTTTCGATACGTTGAATCAAGGATTTTCGTTAATTGCTAGAGCCTTCGGGAGATTTAATAACAAATCCAACAACATTATTGTACCTCATCTAACACAAGGAATCAAGCGGTTATTAACAATGGAAGGGTTGAGGTTGAGAAGAAAATGGTCGATGGGTAGTGGTCAAGGATTTAATGCTAATGGAAGGAATAACATGGGTGCTCCACCACAACGAGTTCAAATGGTTGATCAGGGAAATGTTCAGACTGGGATTAATGGTCTTCGATGCTACAATTGCAATGAAAAGGGTCATTTGGCGAATGCTTGCCCAAAGTCGAGAACAAGAGGTAGCGCTTATCACAAGGAGGCTTTACACTTGGCTCTCAAGGATGAAGCTGGTGGAACACTTACCAACATGAGTGATGACATGGAGGACTTGCAAGCTAACGCAGCTGTAATGTTGATGGCCCACTTGCAAGAGCTCCACATGAGTGACACAGGCCCAGTGTATGACACAGATGGCTTGTCTCATGTACCGGATCCTAACATATGTCTTATACATGATCTGATATCTCCTCTTGCATCTGCATCCGACGAGGCATAGAGTGCTCAACATAAGCCTTCTATATGTCATCACGAAAAAAATCAAATGGATCCCATAGTTACATTTGGCGATCAAGATGACCTTACGGTTACCATTGATAATCAAGTTGACCCCGTGACTACATTTGAGGATCAAAATGATGAATATGTTGAGACTCAAGTTGAACAAAATGAACCTTTGTCTAATCCAGATCCATAGCTCATGACCTTATTTCAGACCAGATGGATATGCGCCAATTCTTGCTGATTACAAACCACATTTTTCACATAGAGCATTCAAGCCAAATCCTCAAGTATATAGTGCAGAACATCGGATTTATGATTCTATTATGAGTGTTATTGAATATAATCATGAAGAGGAATTGGATGCAGCAGATGAGAGTCGATTGAAAATGGAAAATGTTGAATATAACAAACCATATGATTATTCAAAAGGAACTCTCATAACTTTTGTTAAACATCAGGATAATACAAACACAGGTTATCACACCAATTCACAGGTCCTCTTCTAATGAGTCTTAGTCCAACAAGTTACATAAATTAATGGTCCTTTACCTTCCTTAAGTGAAATCACACCATTACCGAAGATGTCAAATTCTTAAATATTTAGATACATTTATGTCTGACATTAATTTTTTGGAACAAGAAATTGAACTTAATTCGGAAATAAAAGTTGAAACTTTTCAATTGCCTTATGCGCGAAAACAAAGAGACACTTTTCAAACACAACTTTTACCCCATGTTGAAATCTCGTATGTGTGCAAAATATTGGGAAGGATCTTGAAAAAGAGATTGGACTTATGAAAACAGTTTTCAACAAAACTGAAACATCGATTTCAAATACCAAAAAGAAAAAGAAAATTTTGAGAAATCATGTTGATCGACTCTTGGAAGATGTTTTCTGTGTTGATACCATATCAATTGTGTTATATTATCTTTTGTTGTTCTACCGATATTGTTGTTAATTCTGTTGATATTGTTGATAATGTTGAGATTGTTGATAATGTGTCTCAAATCGAATCTTTGAAAGCTGAAAATGAGCGTTTTTTAAATGAACTTTCAATTGTAAAACGTCGTCTTCACTGGTGTCAAAACAATTGTAATGATCGAGAACTTGCTTTACAAAACAAACTCAAGCAGTCAGTGCTAAAACTTTTGAACCAAAACTGAATGATGGATGAGGAAAGCGTGTCTTTAAAGTGTCAAAATTTTAAATATGAACAAGAAATTGCAAAAGTCAAAACTGAATATGGTGTCATATTTAATTTCTCAAAAAGACTCGTGCTAAAGCGTCAAAATATCTTGATGATCATCTTGCATACACTAAAGAAGTATTAAATCGTAATGGCAAAACACGCTCTGAAAACCAAGATTCGTTACATCATAGAGTTGAAGAGGAGTTGGTGAAACTTAGGAAAGATAAGTCTAGTAACACAAATGTCCTTGCACTTGGAATGTTTAAAATTGACACTAGGATGCCTAATGACAAACCACAAGATACTAATGTGCTTCCTTCCACTCTAGAGGTAGTTACCTCTAATCCTAGCGTTAGCACTTCGTGAGCACAACAAGAAGAATAGGAAGTTGCAACGTAAGAGAACATCAGTAAAGACCCCTGAAGTAGAAGAACACACTAGGACTTTGAATAAAACACATGTTGCACCTACTTTAGACATTGCGTTAGACAAATGTAATAGAAAAAGTGATGTAACGAATGTTAAACCTTTAAGTACTTTTGATGTTGAATTTGAAGCTTCTTGTGTTGTATGTCAAGTATGTTTTCTGATTTTCATGATAAATGTGTTGCTAAATCTATCTTATCTCATAATCGGAAACCTAAGAATGGCATCACCTCTAAGCCCACTACTGCTTCTAAGTCTGTGCTAGGAAAACCGCCTTCTAGTGTTTCTGAGAACAACATTGATGTACCCATAGCCTCATCCTCCCCTCCTAGGAAGATAGTATCACCTAGTCCATTCACTAAGACTAAAGCACAAACTAGTTGGACTTGGTAGAGATGGTTACAAAATACACCTGGATTTAAATGGATTCCCGAAATTATTGACATGTGTGTTTCATCTGTAACTGTAACGAAACCCTCTAACTCTTCGGGTTCTACCTCTACTTCTATTCCACCTGTGCACAGTCGTGCGTTATTATTAGGTGTCTGATCATCCTTTGGATTGTTGATAGCGGATGTTCCCGTTACATGACAAATCTCAAACTTCTTACAAACTTTATTTCAAAGTTCATCGGCGCTGTCGAGGTTCGGAATGATCACTAGCGATTATCATGGGCTACGAAGACTACATCAATGGGAACATCGAAATTAGCAGGGTTTATTATGTGGAAGGTATCGGTCACAATCTCTTTTCAGTCGGTCAGTTTTGTGATGGTGATTTGGAAGTTGCTTTTAGGGAGAAAACTTGTTTCATTTGTGATCTACAAGGAAACGATCTTATGTCTGGAAACCGCACTTCAAGCCTTTACACAATCTCAATGCAAGGCATGATCGCTTCATATCCCATCTGTTTACTTTCTACGGAAACATCTACAAAATCATGGTTGTGGTACTGGCGACTTTCACATTTGAACTTTCAAACCATAACTAATCTTGCACGACACAAACTAATTGAAGGTCTTCCGAGGTTTAGGTATTTAAAAGATCACTTATGCTCAGCTTGTGAACAAGGGAAAAGCAATCGTGATCTTTTTCCTTCAAAGGTGGAAAATAGCTCTCAGCATGTTCTTCATCTTCTTCACATGGATTTATGTGGCCCGATGCGTGTGCAGAGGATTAATGGCAAACGCTACATTCTCGTAATCGTTGACGACTACTCTAGATGGACTTGGGTTTATTTTCTTCGAAGTAAAGATCAAGATTCACAAATGATCATCACCTTTCACAAAATTCAAGTTGACTCCGTAACCTTTAGACAAGTAAGCAGGGCAGGAGGAGAATTTGTGAACCAAACTCTTCACGAATACTATGAGAAAGTGGGAATTGAGCATCAGACATCCATTGCACGAACACCAAAATAAAATGGAGTTGTCGAAAGATGAAACCATACGTTAGTGGAAGCTGCAAGAACGATGTTGATAAATGAAAAAATTCTAGATTACTTATGGGCAGAAGCCGTGTCAACTGCATGCTACACTCAGAACCATTCTATGATAACCAAACACCACAACAAAATACCTTATGAGCTTATCCATAACAGAAAACCGAATCCCAAACACTTTCATGTATTTGGTGCTCTTTGTTACCCGAATAACGATCGTGATGACTTTGGAAAGCTCAAGGCCAAAGCTGACATTGGAGTCTTTGTTGGATACTGTGAAAACTCAAAGGGATACCGAATCTAGAATCGTCGTACAAAGGAAATTATGGAAACCATTCATGTTAATTTTGATGAGCTCACAGAAATGGCTTCTGAGCAAAACAGCTTGGAACCCGGACATAACTGTCTCAACTTCCCCCAATCATCAGCTGATCAATCATTTCAACTCACTCATCGTCAGATGGAAACGTTGTTTTCTCCATTGTTTAGTGACGATCTTGATCAACGTGCTCCAGATGTATCAAATGTTTCTGCTGCTCAACCTGATACTAATCCATTACGATACACGAAACAACAACAACTATTCGATGCACTCGATTGAATCTCCAACAACAGCCGAACAAACCTCTTCTAATGACAATGAACCAGCTGATGATATTCTTAATCAAGATGTACCTGCACCCGCGGATTATGATGGAAATGCATTCTTTAACCCTTTCACTACTGAAACTACAAATTTAGATGTTGGTGAATCTTCTACCAGCCATCTGAATCCACCAAATCTGCACAATGTATACCAACATCAACCTTCCACACACCGATGGACTAAAGACCATCCTCTTGTTAACATAATTGGAAACCCAAACCAACCAGTCGTAATGTTAGGATTTAGTAAATCCATTTATTAAAGTGTCGGTCACCTCAAGTATATGTAATCATTAGAAAGCTCGTAGTCGTAGTTATTTAATGTTAGTTAGTATTTAGTTTAGTAACACCGTGGAGGACGGACGGGTCTTTACCCACTGTATGCCTGATCCACAGCCCGTAGGTGGCGTTTATGTAAGATACTATAAAAGCCCTCTACCTCCCAAGGTAGAGGGTTGGAGCTCATAATAATACTTTTACTTTCTCTCACTAAGTTCCCAAACCTCTAAACTTTCTCTCTCTAAAAACATCAAGTTATATGCCTCACTTGATCATGGTTTGATGTGTTTGTGAAATCCAATATGTTACAAATGGTATCAAGAGCCAGGGTTTGATCAACTCTCTTACATGTCCTTGGATTTCCAGTGGTTTTATATGGTTTTGGGGTTTGAAAAAGTTTAGTGGTTTTTGCATCATTTGGATCATTTGTTGTGTTAAAGTTTGAATTTTGATTGTACTTTTGTGTTTAGAATCATTGTAAGTGCTTAGGTTTTGATTTGGAAAGCTTGAATCACTGTGGTTGGGCTAGTTTTGGATTGAAAAATGTTGTGTTTGAACTTTTCTTGTTAGCGACTTGAGTCTCGGATGTGTTTTCTTGGTAGCGACTTGTTTCGATATTTTTCAGCGACTTGTAGTTGAAGTGGTAGCGACTTGAGCACTAGCGACTTGTCTATTGAGACAAAGTGACAAATAGTACAAAGTAGTGGCTGTACCATTACGGCTAGCGACTTGTCAACTTAGCAACTTGTCTTTACAATTTTCAGCGACTTGACTTTGTTGTGGGTAGTGAGTTGTTCTTTAGCGACTTGCCCTCTTAGCGAGTTGTTCCTTAGCGACTTGCCCACTTAGCGAGTTGTTCTTTAGCGACTTGTCTACTTAGCGAGTTGGTACTATTAGCGAGTTGTTCTTTAGCGACTTGTCTACTTAGCGAGTTAGTACTATTAGCGAGTTGTGTCTAGCGACTTGTATACTTAGCGTCTTGGTTACTTAGCGACTTGTCTTCAAGGGTTATAGCGACTTAGTTGATTATTGTTTCTAATACGGTTTTCTCTTGATTTAGTAAAATCCCGTGAAAGAATCTATTTCCCGGTTTAATCATAGAGTTATAAAATCCCGTGAATTCTGTAAACATGTCTACCAACATACCTACAATCATCTCTTCTCGTAGGAGGACGTTCAAGCGTAGCTGGATCGGATACTCGTCCACCCATGCTTGGTAACTGACTATGACTCATGGGCTCAACGAATTAGGTTGTATTATGCGGGAAAGGAAAATGGGTTCAACATTCTCAAGTTAATTGATGAAGGACCTTATCAAATTGAGACTACCAGAGATGTTCTTGAAATCGCCAGATGGTACTATGATCTTAGGTTTGGACATACCAAAGATGTATGATGAGCTCAATGATAAGGAGAAAAAGAGATACGATGCTGATATCAGGGCTTCAAACATTATACTTCAGGTCTTCCAAAAGATATCTACAAGCTTATCAATCACAACACTGAAGCCAAGGCGGTTTGGGATAATGTCAAGATGCTTCTCTCGGGTTTTGAATTGACTAAGGAAGACAGAGCATCACAACTGTATGATGACTTTGAGCACTTTAAGATGATACCAGGGGAAAGTGTCACAGAATATTATGTGAGGTTCCACAAGCTTGTGAATGACATGAGGAATATTAAAATGACTATGCCAAATATTCAGCTAAACTCAAAGTTTGTGAACAACATGAATCCCGAATGGCACAAATTTGTCACTTCAGTCAAGTTAACTAAGGGTTTGAGGAACACTAACTATGAGCAATTGTATGCATTCCTGCTTCAGAATGAGAGACATGCTATGTTTGAACGAATGATTCTTGGACAGTTCAAATCTAAACAGGGAGAAGCAAGTTTGTCAAATGATTCAACAGCCTTTTATACCAATGTAGGAATTACCACCAAAGCTTCTCAAGTCATACCCATGGGAAATGGTAATCACAAACTCATTCCCGATCCAAGGTTCAAGCAACCTGATCTTTGACACACTCATGGTAACATTTCATCAATCAACTGGCTCTTATGGTTAAGCAAAACTTGACCCTCACTCCACACACCAACCCTCTACACACAAACAATGAAATCAGAACTGCATCCAATCTACACAATCATGCTCTTGTCAGAGATGGAAAGATTATGGTGCAACCAGTTCAAGGAAGGCAGCATGAACAAGGAAAGAGTGGAGTAGGAGGAGAGTATGTGGCTAATCAGAACCGTGGAAGGAATGCAAATCAAGGAAAGCTAATCAAGTGCAACAACTGTGGTGGTGATGGACACATTGCAAGGAACTGCACATCTCCAAAACGCCCTCAAAATGCAGAGTACTTCAGAGACAAGATGCTGCTGGTGCAAACTCAGGACAATGGAGCGGTTTTGAATGAAGAAGAGTTGTTGTTTCTTGCGGATGGAAATGCCAAAACCTATGATGCTGATATGGATGAGCGACCAATCAGGAAATAGGTCACATTTATCAAAATGCCTTTCAAGTTCGATGTGATGCATTTGATTCTGATGTCGATGATGAACCTCACGCTTGCCTGACAATCTTCATGGCTAGCATTTCACCAATGGTTTCACCAAAGGTTTCATCAACACAGCAGGCTGGTCCTTCCAAAGAATCAATCATCTCTGAGGTATTAAAACTATACGATGATGTTGATGAGCAAAAGACACATAACTAAGTACAATCTCTTGAAACTTATGAATCAGATATTGATAATGAGGGTAATAGTAATATTGTCCCATATGATCAATATGTAACACAAAGTGAAAGTGAAATTGTACCAAGTGATGCATCTTCTGCAGTCAATAATGACTATGTTTTTATGAATATACTGCATGTGCTCCTGATGATTCTGTTATCTCTGAACTGAATGCCTATAAAGAACAAGTTGTTATTTATGAACAACGTGCTAAGTTTGAGTTAACTACCCGTGAGCAGGAAATGGATGACCAAATGCGTACAGTTATTAGAAAAAGTAATTTTGGAGAAGAAGTGTTAAAACACGAGTTAAAATCCTTACAAGAAAAGCTTTCTAAAACTCTTAAGCAAAAGAAAGAGCTTCAAGATAATGTTAAAATGCTTAAACAAGAATTTAATGCTAAGGAATCAAAACTTTTGAATGACTTTTCTAATCTAAAAACTTTGAAAAACAAGCTTGAAAATAAGTTGTACGTACAAGGGAATACCATTCAGACCGCTCACATGATGACTAAGCATAGAGTCTTAAGCGATAAGCATAATATTCCCCTAGTAGAGGAACAAAATCCCGAGTATTGTAAAGGGGCTAAAGCTTTCCATCCGATTGTATATGATGGTAATGAGATCCTTAAGCCTAGGCAAACACCATCATGTATTGGAAGCACGGAAGAGGATAGAAAACTAGAAGATTCCTCTAGGGAGAAAATGGATAAGAAGCTAAAAGATCCAGAGTGTAAAAAGAATAACATAACGATCAAACCCCATGAATACACAAAAGAAAATTGGATCTCCCTGAACAGGTTTAAGCCTCAAACTCAATTAACCCCAGAACAATTTTTTTGGAAGAAAGACATGGATAAGAAAAAAGCAAACGTACTTGTTGAAACAAACACTCCCCTTAGAAAAGTGCCTGCAACTACTGTGTATCCTCCAAATACACCAATGCATTTAGTTCCTAGAACTATCTCCACTAATAGAAAGACCTTAATCAGCCTATATGTTGTTTATCAACTATTCATTGATTTTAAGAAAACATGTAAGAAGAGAATCACACCTACAGGGATAACTGAAGGGGAAAGGGGTTTTGAGCAAACTAAAGAATGCTATTTAACTGAGGTCATGCCTTTCTTTAAACAATTAAAAGGTCAATTTGAAAGCCTTCAAAAGGGGATAAACTCGGATATTAAAGAAATGGAAAAGGAATATGATGCATGATTGTTGAGGTCAATGATTATGAACGGGAACTCAAATAGAATGAAATTGAAAGGAAGAATCTGCATATCTTAAATGAGAACTTAGTATTGAGTTGTACGGCTCAAGATGTATTTTATACAGTTACTGAGCATTCTATTACTGCTTCTCAATTTCATGAATTATCTGTTGCTTTAAAAGTTTCCCATGATCGTGTCATTGAGCTTGAAAACAAAAACTCAAAACTAAATGAGAGAATTGGACAGGATGATCACGATAATTTGGTAAAACATTTTTCTAAACTAGAAGTTGAACATTTTGATTTGCAACTAAAATATCAACATCTAAAAGAGAATGTTAAAACCTCAAACATCAAGATATCCTCGGATGTTCCAGAGTTTGATGCAGTTTTTGAAATAAACAAACGTGATGAATAGATTCAAGCTCACTGTAACACGATCAGAAAGTTGAAAGCCCAAATTTCACAATTAAAAGGTGAAAAGAACAATGTGACTGGCTCCCAAATGCCTCCTCCTTTAGATTCTCAGTGTTCTCAAACTTTTCATCTTCAAAACTTGGTTAATGTATTACAAAAGGAAAATGAGAGTTTTCTAGAAGAAAATGAAAAAGTTAAACGACACTTTAAAGAGTTATATGATTCAATGAAAGTCACTCGTGACAAGAACAACGAAAAAATAATGTCTTTACAAAAGGAAATTGAGAATCTGAAGAGTCAGGTAAAAGGGAAAATGCCACTTGTCTTTAATGAGAATGTTGCATCAAAGTCATCTGCAGACTCTAAATATACTGTGACTGTTAAATACATTCCTCCTCATCTTAGAAATAACGAACTTGTGTTTCATAACTATTTTGCTCACCTTAAGGATAGTCTAGAATGTCTCCGTGAGATTGTAGAAGAGGATTTCATAAATAAGCCACTTGATAGTGAAATTAGGTTTGCTTGCATTCAGGCCAAACGATCTCAGGAGCTGTTAGAATGTTTAAGAGCAACATGTCCTAAATCCTTATGTGAGAAAGATAAAGCTGTGATGCCTTGTTCTATGCCTAGTGCTAAGTATGCATCCCATTCTATGCCCATTATTAAGAAAGTGAACTCTAAAGTGCCTTCAAGTAGTTCAGATCCCTGCACTTCTAGTTCAGGAATGCAAAAGGTAGCCCAACCAACTAATGTTCCCATAATTCCCTCTACAGGAGTAATCAGTGACATAAAAGCAAGCGGTCAAAGCCTCCAGGCAATACAAAGCAAGATAGGACCTCGCAAGCTAAGAATGTGCAATGGAAAAGAGTAGAAGACCACCCTAGGAACATTAAGTTTGAGTTGAATAAAACGAATCGTGTTGATTCTAGTATTAGCTATAAGCGTACTGTAATTAATTCGAATTCTGCTACTTTTGGCAAAACATGTAATGATGATTGCTTGATTTCTGTTACTAATCATGAATGTGGTGTGAATGATTTGATTAATGCTGTTAAATTCCCTGTTAAGATTGTTAATGCCAAAAATCAATCTAAGAAGGCTAGAAAGCAAAGGCGGAAGAAGGTTAGAAAACATTGGAAACCCACAGGAAGAAAATTTAGTAATATAGGTTATCAATGGATACCTACTGGCTGCAAATTTAATCTTAATGAGTTGTGCCCTAAATTTTCTAAGTCAATGCCCATTAGAATTTAGAAAATTGATGCCTACTGGTAGAACTATTCCTTTAAGAAGTGAACATACTTTGAATCCAGTAATCCCTGATGATTCCATTGTTTCTACTTCCGATGTGGGTGTTCCAATCACTATTACTAACCAAATGGAACACATTCTTGCATGGGGATCCCAATTATCCAGTTATCCATTCTTGTCTGTGTTCAACTGCAGATCGTTCAAATCATTCTATGGTACCTGGACTCAGGCTGTTTCAAGCATATGACTGGAGATCGCTCGCGGCTCATGAACTTCGTGAGTAAATTCATCGGGAATGTTAGATTCGGGAACGACCATTTTGGTACATTTATGGGTTTTGGAGACTATGTTGTTGGTGATAGTGTAATCTCTAGGATATATTATGTAGAAGGTGTTGGTCATAATCGGTTTTTTGTTGGTCAATTCTGTGATTTTGATCTAGAGGTGGCTTTTAGAAAACATACATGTTTCATTAGAGAACTTGATGGTGTGGAACTGTTAAGAGGAACACGCGGTTCAAACCTATACACCATCTCTATCGAAGACATGATGAAATCTTCTCCAATCTGCTTGTTGTCAAAGGCTTCGAAAACAAAATCATGGTTATTGCATCGTCGTCTCAATCACTTGAACTTCAGCACCATTAATAATATTTCCAGAAAGGATCTTGTAAGAGGCGTACCCAGATTAAAGTATGAAAAAGATCATCTTTGTTCAGCATGCCAAGTGGGAAAAAGCAAGAAATATGCCCACAAACCAAAACCCACAAACTCAGTAATGGAAGTTCTTCATACCCTTCATATGGATTTATGTGGACCAATGAGAGTGCAAACGATAAATGGGAAGAAATATATTTTAGTCGTTGTTGATGACTACACTCGATTTACTTGGGTAAAGTTTTTGAGGACAAAGGATGAAACTCCTGATGTCATCATCAAACTTATCAAGCAACTTCAGGTTCGACTTAACAAGACTGTTAGAATTATTTGAACAGACAATGGCACTGAGTTTGTTAACAAAGACCTAAGTCAATTTTATGAAATCATTGGAATCAATCATCAAAGAAGTGTTGCCCACGCCTCAACAGAATGGTGTAGTTGAAAGACGAAATCGGACCCTTGTTGAAGCCGCAAGAACAATGCTAATTTATTCAAAGGTTCCAATGTTTCTATGGCTGAAGCCATTGCATTTGCTTGCTACACCCAAAATCGTTCCCTTATACACACATCTCATGGAAAAACTCCATATGAACTTGTCCAAACGAAAACTGATCTCCTACCTTCGTGTGTTTGGTGCTTTGTGCTATCCAACGAATGACGGTCAAGATTTAGGTAAATTAAGAGCTAAGGCGGACATTGGAGTTTTGTAGGTTATGCATCAAACAAGAAGGGTTACCGAATCTACAACAAAAGAACCCGAGATATCATGGAAACTATTCCCGTCACGTTCGATGAGCTGTCTGGGTAAATGGCTCCAGGACAATCAAGTTCTGGACCCGCATCACAACCTTCATTAAGTAGTCCCATTAGTTCTTCTCTTGTACAAAATCTCTCACCAGCAACTCCTTATGTACCTCCTTCCGAAGATGATTTGAAGAAATTGTTTGATCCAATGTTTAATGAACATTATGAGCCAATTGCTAATGATCTGTCAAAACCATCAACAGAGGCTGCCCATATCCCTGTCAATGAAGATAACCCTTCAGTTTCTATGTCATTAAGTCAAGAAGTGCCTACTGCTGATCACTCAATCTCATCATCAATTCCTCAATCATCAAGTGTACATCATGGAATTGTTTCTGGCACCTATGATGGAGATAACCCCTTTGCTACTCCCGAAGATGCTCCCTTTGAAAACATATTTGCTCCTGAATCATCATCAGAACCATCTTCATCAGGAGAAAATGACTCTGCTACTTCAGTTCCTCAACAACAACCACATGAACACCTTAGAAAATGGACACATGACCATCCATTGGACAACATCATTGGAAACCCCTCTTGTCCAGTATCCACTCGTAAACAACTTGCAACTGATGCCTTATGGTGTTTCTTCAACTCCGTACTGTCTAAGATATAACCAAAAGACGTTAAAACTGCCATGAATGAAGACATCTGGTTCAATGCCATGCAAGAAGAAATTCATGAGTTTGATCGACTAGATGTATGGGAATTAGTACCTGCTCCTGACTGTGCTATGATCATTGCTCTAAAATGGATCTTCAAAGTAAAACTCGATGAGCATGGTGATGTATTAAAGAACAAGGCTCGATTGGTTGCAAAAGGATACCGTCAAGAGGAGGGTATTGACATTGAAGAATCATTTGCTTCAGTTGCACGTATCGAGGCAATTAAAATCTTTCTGGCTAATGCTGCAAGTAAGAATATGGTAGTCTATCAGATGGATGTAAAGATGGCTTTTCTTAACGGAGATCTTAAAGAAGTCGTATACGTCAGCCAACCTGAAGGTTTTGTGAATCCAGAGCATCCTACTCATGTCTATCGCTTGAAGAAGGCTCTTTACGGTTTGAAGCAAGCTCCAAGGGCATGGTATGATACGCTATCAAAGTTTCTTCTATCCACTGGATTCACCAAAGGAACAGTTGATCCGACATTGTTCACCAGAAAGTCAGGCAAACATTTAATTCACGTTCAAATCTATGTTGATGATATTATTTTTGCCTCGACTGACCCCAATGAATGTGACCGTTTTTCTAAGGAAATGGGCTCCAAATTTCAAATGTCAATGATGGGACAAATGTCATTTTTCTTAGGATTACAAATTTCACAAAGTCCCGGAGGCATTTTTATCAATCAATCTAAATATGCTAATGATATTTTAAAGAAATTTAGATTTAACACTTGTGACCCCGTTGACACTCCCATGGTGGAGCGTACCAAACTGGATGAGGACCACTCAGGGATCATGGTTGATCAAATGAAATATCGTAGTATGACTGGATCCCTGATGTACCTCACGGCCAGTAGACCAGACATCTTGTTCGCTGTATGCGTGTGTGCTAGATATCAGGCTAAGCCTACTAAAAAGCACCTTGAAGTGGTTAAACGGGTCTTTCGGTATCTCCAAGGTACCATTAACATGGGACTTTGGTATCCGAAGGACACCAATATGTCACTAACAGCATATGCAGATGCAGACCATCCAGGGTGTCAAGATACACGTCGAAGCACATCAGGAGGTGCTCAATTTTGGGTGAATAAGCTTGTGAGCTGTCGTCTAAGAAACAAATGAGTACTTCTATATCCTCTACAGAGGCTGAATACATAGCCATGTCATCTTGTTGTGCTCAAATCCTATGGATGAGATCCCAACTATTTGACTATGGCTTTGACTTCAACAAAATTCCCTCTATACTTGTGATAACAAAAGTGCAATTGCTCTCTCCTGCAACAATGTTCAACATTCAAGAGCAAAGCACATCGACATCCGACATCATTTCATCAGGGAACAAGTGGAAAAAGGTGTGGTGGAACTTTACTTTGTAAGAACTGAATATCAGCTAGCAGACATCTTCACTAAGGCACTCCCTCGAGAACGTTTTGAGTTTATTCCTCCTCGTCTTGGACTCAAAAGTCTTCAACATGAGACACTCAAACGTCTTCAAGAGGAAGCAGAGGAGTAAAGGAATCTCTTCATCTATTCGTTGTACATATTTTCTCAAAAACCAAATAGAAAATTATAAAACTTTCAAAAATCCATAAAAATTTGAAAAACTCGAAAAAATTCAAAAATATTGTCATTTTGTCATGTTTTTCTTGGTTCGATAATATCTACGGTCTTTGTGATGTCATTCAAAGAGTGACACGGGTCTTTAGATGTTGTTCGAATGTCCAAAAAAAAATTTTGAGAGAAAGTAAAACAATGGCTTATAGTCATCTCAGTCTATAACCCGTTTTTTAAAGAAAGAACAGAGCCATGCTTTTTCTTATGTTTCAAATCCCATGCTCTGGTTCTAAAAACAAATGTTTGTCACCAGAAGGACAAATGTTTCCTTCACAAATCATTTTCCTTCTATGAATTCTTCTTAAAAATATTTGTTATCTACATGAAAACTAATAAAAATAACTCGGACTCAATTTTTGAAAATCATCTAACTTGACATTTGTCAAAATCTCTGTCTCTCAATCAACAAATTATGTCATTGATTGAGGGGGAGAATGATTTCATTTAAATCAAAAGGTTTATTTGGCATACAATTGGTTCAGACCAAGGTTTATGTCATGGTGTCAAAAGATATTCAAGCATGTTTAATCTTTCGAGTTTAAAGTCTCAGATTTGATCCTTATCGGTTATATGTTTTCACACGCAAGTCGCAATTCTCCTCAAAATCTTTCAAAACCAATTTAAATCTACAGAGATCACAAATCTCAAATGATTTGAAAATTGTGATCGGGGGAGAATTTGTGATTTAAATTGGATTTAAACTGATAATTCGATAAATGGTTTTAATAAGTGTTTAGCAAGCTCTCCTTCCTTCATGTGCCAAACGATTTCAAATTTTCTATGCACATATTGAGGGGGAGAATTTACCAAAGAAAATCAAATGGCTTTTTCCATGGAAATATGTGATCAAGAATATATTTCAAAGAACTCTTGCCTCCATGTGCGAAACAATTTCAAAATCATATGCACATGTTGAGGGGGAGCATTTCTAAAAGATCAAAAACAGTTAAGGCACAAAATGCTTTGATATTATATCACATGTACCTTGATTGATTTTCCAAATGATTTTTCAATTGGTTTCGAGAAGGAAAGAACAATACCAGAAGACCGACCAATTTACTTTATGCATGGTGCTATAAGGATGGTTAGGTTAGGTATTCGTTCCCACGATCCCGCCAGAGCCGGAGGGATTTACCCAGGGACAATCCACTAGATAGTGTAGAGTCCTTAGGTATGATGAAAAAATGAGAAAAAAGAGAATTTGGGAAGAGTGCGGACTGAGATAGATCTAGAACTGGAATAAACCCAACAAGGTTCTAGTTATGAAGTCTCGGTAAGCACTGAAGGGGTTGAAGAATGAAAAAGAATTAAATGTGAACAGGGTGAAAAGAAATAGCCCTCCAATAATTCAACCTTAGGGCAGAAACCGGGTTCAATTCATATGCTACTGGTGGTTACTAAGGTAACACTGGTATTGAAGACAAGACATCATGGACCCAGTGATGCACTGCACTATACTTCCCAAGCCACTCAAGTTCCTCTTAAAAGGGCTTGTTTCATTCTCACGGGGAACCTACATAATCTATCGACTTTCTCTTAGAGATTGTTGATATTGAAGAAGGAGACCCTCTCCCTGGTCTCCGGCATAGGAACCAAATGTGCACAATTGTGTCTAGAGCCAAGAGATCGTCCACAATATCTCATTAGGACACTAAATTAATGAAAACTTGCTGTTTCACATAATGTGGAAAGTAAGAATATATTAAGAGTCCTACGCATTATCCTTGTGGTATTGCCAGAACATCTGAGTGATATGTAAAAGTATTTACGATGAAGATGGAAATCCTTCTAGAGCCAACATCAAACAAGCTCTTAGTGGGTGACATGTGAGATCTTCACGTAAGATCAAGCTTGTGACAACTAGATAGAAACGATGGGGCGATTCACTCGTGAATCAACCTTGGTCCAGGAAATGAATTGACGAATACTTTTGGAAAAACCGTTCGAGGTGCAAATCTCTTCTTTTCTCTAGCACATCGAATGTGTATTCATTTTCAAACACAAAAAGTATCTCTGATTGAAAAATACTTTTGGAAAAACCGTTCGATGTGTAAATCTCTTCTTTTCTCTAGCACATCGAATGTGTACTCATTTTTTAATACAAAAAGTACTTTGATTGAAAATTGATCTTTCTCATAAAACCTTCGTCGTATTGCAAAACTCTTTCTTCAAGCAATACATGATTGTTTTTCAAATCATTTTTCATCAATCAGTGAATCTTAAATTCGCTAGTTCACTCACTCCGTATTGCCTTCTTTGAGACGTTCCGGTTTGAGAACAGCTAGAGCAGCTGCGAAACCCTGTCAAGGAGATTCTTCGGAATTATACCTGATCACAGGCAGTACTTGTACTGATCAACGGGGAACCGTGGGCCGTGTACCTCAATTCAACGAAAGTGATCAAAGACACATTCGTGCGCTTTATTGCTAACTGTTGTATGCAGGTACGCCCGACGTTTGCAGCTGATCAGAATGGAGAGGTCAATCCATAGCCGTTGTGTGAGCTACGCTGATCAGAATGGAGAGGTCAATCGTTGATGCATTTATCATGATTTCTTTAGAAATGAATGTGTTGTGTGAGCTACGCTGCTGCAAATATCATGAATCAACTAAAGCTTCCGCTACTCTGATGAGAAGAAATCATGATCCAGAATGTGAGCATGTCGATCCAAAAGTCACAACATCACATAATTCCAACACTACAAAGGAAGAGTCAGAGATTTATGGTAGCTGATGATCTCAAAGCTGGCTCAAAACTCATTATCACGTGGATCAGTTAAAGACCTCCACTTGGATTAACCAAACATGCAAAACATGAAGAATCAATGACTACGAGCTACAAAGCAAAGAACTTTAACAAGAACCAAGAACAATCTTAATGTTATATCTGTTTTTATTCAATGTAATTTGAGGTGACCTCCCTTAGGGGGAGATTGTTAGGATTTAGTAAATCCAGCTATTAAAGTGTCGGTCACCTCAAGTATATGTAATCCTTAGAAAGCTCGTAGTCATAGTTATTTAATGTTAGTTAGTATTTAGTTTAGTAACACCGTGGAGGACGGACGGGTCTTTACCCACTGTATGCCTGATCCACAGCCCGTAAGTGGCGTTTATGTAAGATACTATAAAAACCCTCTACCTCCCAAGGTAGAGGGTTGGAGCTCATAATAATACTTTTACTTTCTCTCACTAAGTTCCCAAACCTCTAAACTTTCTCTCTCTAAAAACATCAACTTATACGCCCCACTTGATCATGGTTTGATGTGTTTGTGAAATCCAATATGTTACACGTAACTAGACAATGCCTTCAGACTGACGGAGAACATTGTATTTATGCACTCACCGTTTGTCAAACTGAACCCAAAAACATTAAAGATGCAATGACTTACGACAACTAGATTGAATTCATGCAAGAAGAGCTGAACCTGTTTAAATGTTTAGAAGTATGGGAATTGGTTGAAAGACCAACAGGGGTCTAAGTCATTGGCCTCAAATGGATTTGGAAGAATAAGTTAGATGCTGAAGGTACGGTTATCCGAAACAAGTCACGTCTGGTGGCTAAGGGTTATAGACAGGAAGAGGGGATTGACTTCGAAGAATCATTCGCACCAGTAGCTAGACTTTAGGCTGTACGGATTTTTCTAGCATTTGCGGCTCATATGAATATCACTGTTTATCATATGGATGTCAAAACTGCTTTTCTGAATGGTCAACCAAAGGAAACAGTATATGTTAGCCAGCCAGAAGGATTTGTTGATCCAGAGTTCCCTAATCACGTCTACAAACTGAACAAGGCTCTCTACGGTCTCAAACAAGCCCCTCGGGCGTGGTATGATAAGTTGTCATCCTTTCTCCTTGCTAATCATTTTATCAAAGGATCGGTCGACCCAACACTATTCATTCAATATCATGGGGTACACATTTTAATTGTTCAGATTTATGTGGATGACATCATTTTTGGTCTTTTTCAAATCTAATGAAAACAAATTTTAAAATGTCAATGATGGGTGAACTTACGTTCTTCTTAGGACTACAAGTTCATCAATCACCCCGTGGTATTTTCTTAATTCAGTCCAAATATGCTCTTGAAAAATTGAATAAATATGGAATGCAAAGTTGATACAAATATGCAACACCAATGGCACATACCAACAAACTGGATGCTGATTTACATGGGAAATTGGTTGACCCTACCAAATACCGAAGTATTATTGGGTCTCTCATGTATCTAACAACCAGTAGACCAGACATAGTATTTTCTGTATATCTTTGCTCCCGTTATCAGTCAAGGCCAACTGAAAGACACCTCTCTGAGGCTAAAAGAATCCTCCGATACGTAAAGGGAACCATTAACTTAGGGATCTGGTATCCGAAGGATTCTTGTTTTGAACTAATAGCTTTTTCAGACGCTGACCACGCAGGATGCTTAGATTCACGAAAAAGTACTTCAGGGGGTTTACAATTCCTTGGTGATAAATTGGTGTCATGGAAGTCAAAGAAACAGGATTGTACACCACTATCCTCAACTGAAGCAGAATATGTAGCCATGTCTGCGTGTTGTGCTCAAGTCATTTGGATGAGAACATAACTCAAAGAATATGGTTATGTATTTGACATAATTCCGATGTACTGCGACAACAGAAGTGCTATTGCGATATCGTGCAACACTGTTCAACACTCAATGTCAAAGCACATCGATCTTCGATATCATTTCATCAAAGATCATATGGAAAAAGGTACAGTTGAATTATACTTTGTAGGTACAGAACACCAATTGGCGGATCTTCTCACTAAAGTCTTGCCTCCCGCAAGATTTACTGATTTGTTTCACCGTATTGGCATGAGGTGTTTGACTCCAGAGGAACTGGACGAACTTTTAAAACATTCTTAAAAAGTCAAACACCAAAACCTCTTTTGTAAATATTTTTCAAAAACAAAATACAAAAAATATAAAATCCTATAAAATTCAAGAATATTATTCTATCTAAATTTTTATCTGAAAACCAAACATCGCAAGTACAAAACTTCCATCAACACAGTGTTCCATCAAACATTTCACCATTTTTTTGGAACAAGTGTTGAGGGGGAGAAACTAAATATTTTTCAGTTTCATAAAACCTTGTACTTGCATGTTATCATAAATACGTTGTTTCTTCTAAATGGTGGATATGTATATTGTTAAATACCCTCCTAGGACTCAAATGTTTAAAAAGTTTCATCATTTCAAAAGTCGATGGAGAGTATCGTTAAGTTTCTTGCCTAAAATGGTTTTTTTGTCTAACTGTTAGGATTTAGAAAATCCTGGTATTAAAGTGTCGGTCACCTCAAGTATATGTAATCGTTAGAAAGCTCGTAGTCATAGTTATTTTATGTTAAGTAGTTGTTAGTTAAGTAACACTGTGGAGGACGGACGGGTCTTTACCCACTGTATGCCTGATCCACAGCCCGTTGTGTGGCGTTTTATTGTAAGACTATAAATACTCTCTACCTCCCAAGGTAGAGAGTTGGAGCTCATAATAAGATTTTCTTTCTCTCACTAAAAGTTCCCAAACCTCTAACTTTCTCTCTCTAGAATCATCTTGTACGCTGATGCGTGCCAAACAGTCAAGCTTTATCACTCAAGCCTGCCACTTGTGAATGGCCGACCGTAACAAACTTAAAACAGTTCAAGCACGAATGCAATGAAGATCAGGAGAGTATAGTGTTTCCCCAGGTCGTTAAGTCCCAACGAGCTGTGCGAGAATAGCCAAACGTGTAGTGATCGAGAAATTTGAACGGGAAAGGATAGTGATTGATCTATACCTAAAGAGAAAGCCCATAAACTACAGGGGCTTAAATGCAAATTAAAGGAAATTAAAAAGATAAGAAATATTAAATAAACGCTATCACTATTTTTAAAATTGATGAACGTTTAAAACTTAAAACTTACGTTTAAATAAAACTTACGTAAACGTACAAAATAAAAAGTGATATCAAAAAAATAAAAGACCTAAAAATATGAAAATGACATTTTTACAAACCTAAAGATAAAAGAAAATTTATAGAAAAAGAAAATTATTTTTAAAACTATTTAATTAATTATTATTAATTAAAAACTATTTTTAACTAATTAATAATAACCTAAATTACAAGAAAATAGGAAATAAAGCTAGAAAAATAAAATTAAGACTTAGAAAAATCTAAAATATCAAAATAGAATTTTCAAAACTATTTTTGTATTTTTCTGATTATTTTTCTATTTTTTATGAATTTTAAACTATTAAAAACTAATTAAATTACTAAAAATTACAAAATAAACTATGAAAAATATGGAAAATTACTTTTTTGGCTTTTTATATTTATCTAAACTTAAGAAAATTGAAAAATTATTTTTTTGAACCTTTTTCTAATTTTTTTGTATTAAAAACTATTTAAAAATGCTTAAAAACTAAATAAAATGCAGAAAAATAGCAAATCAACTTGGAAAAATCTGAAAATTTCAGGAAAACTCTAAAATAATATGAGGAATCTATGAAAAATGGAAAAACATGGGGTTGCTTGGAGGAATAAGGATCTGATGTGCCAAGTGCTTATAAATAAGCACTTGGATAAGCCAAAAGCACACCAAAAGGCACCCAACTGAAACAGAAGCTACTATGAGCTAAAATTGACCAAATGCAACTAGAATTAACAAGCCTCAACCTCTGGAATACAATCTACCAAGATTTGATGTTGTGAGCTTATGGCAGAAAACAGTTGATAGGGTACCAGGTTTGAGCTAAGAAATAAGCACTAAAATAAGCTGGAAACTGGAAAACAGGAATTGGAACATAGAGTAGACCTGGTTGAGAGTTTGTAAACCAACTTACAGACCTAGACAAGCTCCAATGAGCTTTGTGCAAGCTTAGCAAAACCCCTGTGCAGACTCAGTGTTGACTGAGTCTATGCACAGGGCAGTTATGTCCATTTTGATAAGCTAGTTTGAAGCTTCTAAAAATTTGATAAAAATTTAGAAAAATACTAATAAGGAACAAGACCAGTAGGACTTTTAAAAACCACAAGTTTCATTTAGATTGGCTCAGTAATGAATCCATGAAAATTCTTCCTAGTTGAGCCCAAAACAGGATTTTCAATATTTTTGACTTTTTAATAAAACTAAAAGTTTGACTTATTTGAAGTTTGATCTCAATTTTAGGACTGAAATAGAGTTAATAAGGTTAAATGAGATTACAACAAGTTGTATTTATGAAATGTAAACACAAAATAAGCTTTTGGAAATCAAAAACCACAACAGTTAGCCTCTAAGACAGATTTGAGTGGGATTTGACTTATAGCCTGTGCAGGCACAAGATAAGGACTCAAATGAGTATATTATGACTGAACAAGCCACAGACAACAAGAATATGCAACTGAATGAGCCTCTAAGACATATTTGGTGTTAAAACCAAACACCACTTTATGAACTGTTTTGCAACTTTAATAAAACTAACTAGTGAACAGGCATGAGATATAGATCAAACTGAACTTACATGAGCTAAATACAACTATATAAACATATCACAATCATTGGTGGCCTCAGATACACAGTAAGCATAAACTGCAATATTGAAATAAAACTTGAAAATGAGTAATCTTACTCAAATGTGTTCAGCTGGTTGCAGGATAGAACCAAACCAAATCCTACACTATCCTAGGCTATTTCAACCCAATCATCATCACTGCATCTCCCATTAGCCATTACCAAACCTGGATGAACCAAAACTTCTTGCACCATTGACTTTTGTTGACCACCAACAAAATGTATCTAAACTTGAGTTTTTATCTTACCCAGAGCTTTAAATAACCTAAATAAGCTCAGTGGAATTTGAAAATAAGGTGTTAAAGATCTGGATATAAGAACTTGAAAATGCATTTTCAAACAGTGAACATGAATATTTGAATTTTAAGAAAAGCCTTGAATTATCACTTGAAAACAGATTGTATTGATTCAACAACTCAACTTGAATACATTGGAACAGAAAATTACATCTTAAAACATTAATTAAGCTAATTTTATAAAATACGACATACAAAGAAATTTAAAAACTAACTACTACTTGTTTCCTCTTTCTTCTTCCTCTTTTATAGCTCTGAAAGCTTCCACGTGTCCTCTATAGTGTTTCCCACCACCCTTTTGAGCCAATGAATGAGTAGAGGTTACTTTGGCCATTTTATGGTTTTGGCGGGAAATCCAATTTTTGACCTGTGTCCTGTGATAGCTAGCACTAGGGGGGGTGGATTTGTAGGGGTTATGATGAGTGGGTTGATGTGTAAGAGATAAGGGTAAGGTTTTGAGGTGATGGGTGAGAGTTGCAGAGCTAGACAAGTGGGGAAGGGGATGAGCAGGAGGTGGAGGGAAAAGCAGTTTTGACTGCTTGTTGACCAAGGGGTCAAAAAGGAAGGGTCAAGGGGTAAGGTTGGCAGGGGTCCAAAAGGGTATAATGGCTGGGGTCAATTCACATTTTGACAAGGCTTGGAAATTAATAAATACAAGGACTATTTGTGCAATTCTTCCAAACTTGAGGGACCAATCCTGTAATTTTCCAAAGTTGTTACAAGGACTAAAACTGACAACCTTCAAAAGTACAAGGACTTGTTTTGACATTTTCAAAATTCCAGGGACCAAACTTGACAATTTCAAAAGTTCAGGGACCTTGTCTGCCATTTAACAAAAGATTTATTCAAGGACCATTTTTGACAATTTAAAATATTTCAGGGACCTTGAATAACATTTTTCTTTATTTAGATTTACCAGGGACTGTTTTTGACAACTTTTGAAACTTTGGGGACTAAAACTGCCAATTATGCAAACTTTATACGTTTTCACCGATTTTGATATTTTTGCATTTAAAACACATAAAACACTTATTTGTGATATTTTTATCATTTTGATACATTTCTGAGTGTTTTCAGATGTTTTTGCAGTTTAAATGGTACAAAAATGATGAGTATTTAGACACTCATCAATCCCCCACACTAAGATATTGCTAGTCCCTAGAAATGTTTTGAGAAAAATTAATGGATTTCATCTCTTTACCAAAAGCCATTACTTCTGGAGTAGCCAAATGTTTTAGTTCAAGTAAGAACCTTGGTACACTGATAACCAAGTGATTTTGAGCAAACCACCAGCTTTCAACGGTTTTGATTTGTCTTTACCAGAATCCGTTTGCTCTGGACTAGCCAACTTTTAGATAAATTATCAATATTATCTTTGGTGAGCTGATTACCAATTATGGTTTTTCCACTGCCTTTACCACAAGCCATAAACTTGCGGGCTAGCCAACTCTTCACTTTTAAGGATATGGTGAGCTGAATACCATACAATTTTGGGCAAATTGTAAGCCGTCAACGGATTTGAGATATCTTTACCAAGAGCCGTTTGCTCCTGGATTAGCCAATCCTTATGTGGGTTAGACATGGTGGACTGATTACCATTTGTTGTGTTTAGTACATAGTACTTCCACTAAAAAATTTTAAAATTTGGCCATTTTGGGGAAAAAGGGACTAAAAGGGTACATTTATGATCAAATTCGCCAGAATTTCCCCCCCACACTTAGAAATGAATATTGTCCTCAATATTCAAAGTACCGGCTGTTATGCCGAAACTTAGAACGTAAAAAGATAACATTACTAGCTAAGTGTGGAAACACAACAATTATTCTCTTTTTTTAATATTTACAATTTTCATTCATTTTCAAGATCTATATACAACATGTGGGGCATCTCCCCCACACTAGGGTGGGACACACGGGTGAAAACCCATGTTTAGCTACTGTTTTTGATTACCGAGTCGCTAGCTTGACTCGACCCCGAATTAATTTGTTCATGGGGAAGTAAATGGAAGAAACAATCTCCATCGGACTTTCATTCAAGATGTTTGGATAAACATTGAAGTACGTGAAAGTTCCACACCGACGAGATATACAGACAGACCCGGCTCACAAATGGTACATGGAAATGCCTGGGTCAAAGATAATGTCTTCATTCCCGAAGGAGTGAAGAACAGGAGAAGTGACAGAATATATGAAGAAAAGAAAGAAAATCATGATACAAATCATGACTAACTCTTCGTCCTCAATAGGAGAATTCATAGTTTCATGAATCTCCTCAGTTAAGCTTACTTGATCAAGACATACTATGGGTGTGTCTAGATCAAAATGGAAGTTATCATACTCCGGTGGAGATATGATATGAGTGAGTTCACCGGCGAACTCCTCGTGAAGAGAATCAATCACAAGATGTAAATCAGAATTTGTTCCATCAGTAGACTCATCACTATCCTCAATCTGAGTATCAAAGAGTGGATTCTCAGAAATTAAAGTGAATTCAGAGTCGAATTCAAATAGAGGATTAGTGAAAGTAGTTTTGAATGTTTCAGGAACAAAGTGATTAACATTCTCAATTGGACTGTTGGGATAAGAAGTGAGTGAACGATCATTATCACGGAGACTTTCGTTTCTCCCGTGATCGGCTTCGAAATCAAAGAGTGGATTGATGTGAGTGAGTTCATTGGTGAACTCCTCAAAATGATGATCAAGCATCGACTGTGGGAGTGATGCCTCAACATACTCGATGTTTCCATGAGAAGTACAATCGTTGCTAACATCGGAGAAAGTTTCAAAATGATCTTTTGAACACTCAAGAGGGAAAATAGAATCACACATATGATCAGAAGTTCCTGTGACTCTCTCGGGATTGGGACAAGGTTCTCAACACTAGACTTTATGAATTCGTCCGATTCCTTTTCAGGAACAGTGTCAAGAAGCTCATCCCCCATGTTCATAGAGTGAGTGGGAATATCTCGTGTGATAACAACAGATGAGGGAGTTTAGAAGGACTAGCATACATATGTTTTATACTTTCCATTTGTTCTTCTGCTAGTAATTCCATAATAGTCTTTTCTCCCGATTTTCATGGAAGGAATTTCAACTGATGAACTTGATGAACTTGTACATAATTGACTAATATCAAGGGTAACTTCATCATCATCGTCATCAGGAATGAAACGGAATCGAGAGCTAGATTTGGCTGCTTTTTCTTTTGCAATTGATTCCCTAACAGATTTTTCAAAGGCAATCTGGGAATCTAATTTAGCAGCCCGTTCTTCAGCTAACAAAACTTCCATGGAATTCTCATTTGGATTATCTTGGGGATGTTTACGTTCCTTCAAATCTTTCACTAAATCCAAAAGATCAAGGAGAAGATTTTGAGGAAGTGGCTCAGGCTGAGGTGGTGCCTGATTCATTTGGTACTGTGGAGGTTGGTTATGATATGAAGAGTCGTAATTGTTACAGGGAAATGGATTCCTTGTTTGACAATCAGAGCTAGAATGAGGACCTTCACAATACTCACAAAGAAAACTGATGTGGCTGTGAGTCATATGTGTTGTAATCATAATTGTTATCAGGAACTTGCTCATAGACAAGCGTGTTTCCCGATTGACAATCAGAACTGTAGTGTGAACCACCACAGGACTCACAACAGTAAAACTGCTGAGTCTCACAGTGTGGTAGCTGATGGAATAAATCAGTTGTGTTCTGGTAGGAATAGGGATCCTGGTTATAGACAGACCCGTTTCCTGACTCCACTATGCTACAACTGGGGCAATTGCCACCATTATAAGGACCACCACACCATTGACAACCAAGAGGGTGAGGATAAGACATAGAAAGAATCAAAGGG
Source organism: Chrysanthemum makinoi (assembly GCA_910596185.1). Lineage (NCBI taxonomy): Eukaryota > Viridiplantae > Streptophyta > Magnoliopsida > Asterales > Asteraceae > Chrysanthemum > Chrysanthemum makinoi. The sequence goes on along the minus strand of OU343217.1, from coordinate 242,836,736 downwards.
TTTCAGAGGGTAAGAAATGAAGAATCAAAAGGGTAAGAGGGTAAAGAGGAATATTTTTGGTATTTTTGAAAAACATGTTGTAAAAACAAAGGATGAAAATCTTTTTGGGTTTTTTTGATTTTTAAAAGATGGTATAAACAGATGGTATGAACAAGGAGTGATTATTCAAATCACTAATCTGCTAAACGTAAGACTATTAGCACTGCTCCCCGGCAGCGGCGCCAAAATTTGATGCGTGCCAAACAGTCAAGCTTTATCACTCAAGCCTGCCACTTGTGAATGGCCGACCGTAACAAACTTAAAACAGTTCAAGCACGAATGCAATGAAGATCAGGAGAGTATAGTGTTTCCCCAGGTCGTTAAGTCCCAACGAGCTGTGCGAGAATAGCCAAACGTGTAGTGATCGAGAAATTTGAACGGGAAAGGATAGTGATTGATCTATACCTAAAGAGAAAGCCCATAAACTACAGGGGCTTAAATGCAAATTAAAGGAAATTAAAAAGATAAGAAATATTAAATAAACGCTATCACTATTTTTAAAATTGATGAACGTTTAAAACTTAAAACTTACGTTTAAATAAAACTTACGTAAACGTACAAAATAAAAAGTGATATCAAAAAAATAAAAGACCTAAAAATATGAAAATGACATTTTTACAAACCTAAAGATAAAAGAAAATTTATAGAAAAAGAAAATTATTTTTAAAACTATTTAATTAATTATTATTAATTAAAAACTATTTTTAACTAATTAATAATAACCTAAATTACAAGAAAATAGGAAATAAAGCTAGAAAAATAAAATTAAGACTTAGAAAAATCTAAAATATCAAAATAGAATTTTCAAAACTAATTTTGTATTTTTCTGATTATTTTTCTATTTTTTATGAATTTTAAACTATTAAAAACTAATTAAATTACTAAAAATTACAAAATAAACTATGAAAAATATGGAAAAATACTTTTTGGCTTTTTATATTTATCTAAACTTAAGAAAATTGAAAAATTATTTTTTTGAACCTTTTTCTAATTTTTTGTATTAAAAACTATTTAAAAATGCTTAAAAACTAAATAAAATGCAGAAAAATAGCAAATCAACTTGGAAAAATCTGAAAATTTCAGGAAAACTCTAAAATAATATGAGGAATCTATGAAAAATGGAAAAACATGGGGTTGCTTGGAGGAATAAGGAACTGATGTGCCAAGTGCTTATAAATAAGCACTTGGATAAGCCAAAAGCACACCAAAAGGCACCCAACTGAAACAGAAGCTACTATGAGCTAAAATTGACCAAATGCAACTAGAATTAACAAGCCTCAACCTCTGGAATACAATCTACCAAGATTTGATGTTGTGAGCTTATGGCAGAAAACAGTTGATAGGGTACCAGGTTTGAGCTAAGAAATAAGCACTAAAATAAGCTGGAAACTGGAAAACAGGAATTGGAACATAGAGTAGACCTGGTTGAGAGTTTGTAAACCAACTTACAGACCTAGACAAGCTCCAATGAGCTTTGTGCAAGCTTACAAAAGTGTCCCCCTGTGCGCACTGCTGTTGACTGAGTCTATGCACAGGGCAGTTATGTCCATTTTGATAAGCTAGTTTGAAGCTTCTAAAAATTTGATAAAAATTTAGAAAAATACTAATAAGGAACAAGACCAGTAGGACTTTTAAAATCCACAAGTTTCATTTAGATTGGCTCAGTAATGAATCCATGAAAATTCTTCCTAGTTGAGCCCAAAACAGGATTTTCAATATTTTTGACTTTTTAATAAAACTAAAAGTTTGACTTATTTGAAGTTTGATCTCAATTTCAGGACTGATATAGAGTTAATAAGGTTAAATGAGATTACAACAAGTTGTATTTATGAAATGTAAACACAAAATAAGCTTTTGGAAATCAAAAAACACAACAGTTAGCCTCTAAGACAGATTTGAGTGGGATTTGACTTATAGCCTGTGCAGGCACAAGATAAGGACTCAAATGAGTATATTATGACTGAACAAGCCACAGAAAACAAGAATATGCAACTGAATGAGCCTCTAAGACAGATTTGGTGTTAAAACCAAACACCACTTTATGAACTGTTTTGCAACTTTAATAAAACTAACTAGTGAACAGGCATGAGATATAGATCAAACTGAACTTACATGAGCTAAATACAACTATATAAACATATCACAATCATTGGTGGCCTCAGATACACAGTAAGCATAAACTGCAATATTGAAATAAAACTTGAAAATGAGTAATCTTACTCAAATGTGTTCAGCTGGTTGCAGGATAGAACCAAACCAAATCCTACACTATCCTAGGCTATTTCAACCCAATCATCATCACTGCATCTCCCATTAGCCATTACCAAACCTGGATGAACCAAAACTTCTTGCACCATTGACTTTTGTTGACCACCAACAAAATGTATCTAAACTTGAGTTTTTATCTTACCCAGAGCTTTAAATAACCTAAATAAGCTCAGTGGAATTTGAAAATAAGGTGTTAAAGATCTGGATATAAGAACTTGAAAATGCATTTTCAAACAGTGAACATGAATATTTGAATTTTAAGAAAAGCCTTGAATTATCACTTGAAAACAGATTGTATTGATTCAACAACTCAACTTGAATACATTGGAACAGAAAATTACATCTTAAAACATTAATTAAGCTAATTTTATAAAATACGACATACAAAGAAATTTAAAAACTAACTACTACTTGTTTCCTCTTTCTTCTTCCTCTTTTATAGCTCTGAAAGCTTCCACGTGTCCTCTATAGTGTTTCCCACCACCCTCTTGAGCCAATGAATGAGTAGAGGTTACTTTGGCCATTTTATGGTTTTGGCGGAAATCCAATTTTGACCTGTGTCCCGGTGGATAGCTAGCACTAGGGGGGGGTGGATTTGTAGGGGTTATGATGAGTGGGTTGATGTGTAAGAGATAAGGGTAAGGTTTTGAGGTGATGGGTGAGAGTTGCAGAGCTAGACAAGTGGGGAAGGGGATGAAAGCAGGAGGTGGAGGAAAGTTTTATTCGTTTGACTGAGGGTCAAAAAGGAAGGGTCAAGGGTAAGGCTGGCAGGGGTCCAAAAGGGTATAATGGCTGGGGTCAATTCACATTTTGACAAGGCTTGGAAATTAATAAATACAAGGACTATTTGTGCAATTCTTCCAAACTTGAGGGACCAATCCTGTAATTTTCCAAAGTTGTTACAAGGACTAAAACTGACAACCTTCAAAAGTACAAGGACTTGTTTTGACATTTTCAAAATTCCAGGGACCAAACTTGACAATTTCAAAAGTTCAGGGACCTTGTCTGCCATTTAACAAAAGATTTATTCAAGGACCATTTTTGACCATTTAAAATATTTCAGGGACCTTGAATAACATTTTTCTTTATTTAGATTTACCAGGGACTGTTTTTGACAACTTTTGAAATTTGGGGGACTAAAACTGCCAATTATGTAAACTTTATACGTTTTTCACCAGATTTTGATATTTTTGCATTTAAAACACATAAAACACTTATTTGTGATATTTTTATCATTTTGATACATTTCTGAGTGTTTTCAGATGTTTTTGCAGTTTAAACAGTACAAAAATGATGAGTATTTAGACACTCATCATACGCCTTCTTGTGCTTATGGTTTAGTGTGTTTGTGAAATCCAATATGCTACAAATGGTATCAAGAACCATGGTTTGATCATCTCTTACATATCTTTGGATTTCTAGTGACTTTTAGGTGGTTTTAGAGTTTGAAAAAGTTTAGTGGTTTTTGCATCATTTGGATCATTTCTAGTGTTAAAGTTTGAATCTTGGGTGTAGTTTTGTGTTTAGAATCATTGTATGTGCTTGGGTTTTGATTTGGTAAGCTTGAATCATCGTGGTTGGGTTGTTTTTGGATTGAAAAGTGGTGTTTGTTTGATTTTCTAGCTAGCGACTTGAGCTACGGATAATTTATCTTGGTAGCGACTTGCTTTGTAACTTGGTAGCGAGTTGTAGTAGAAGTTCTTAGCGAGTTGAGCTTAGCGACTTGTCTATTGAGACAAGCCGACAAACAGTACACTTAGTGGATTCTCCACTACAGGTAGCGACTTGGTGAAAGTTAGCGACTTGTACTTTAGTTTGTTAGCGACTTGGTATTAGCGATTTGGTGCTTAGCGAGTTGCTATTTAGCGACTTGACATATTAGCGACTTGGTGCTTAGCGAGTTGCTATTTAGCGACCTGACATCTTAGCGACTTGGTGCTTAGCGACTTGCTGTCAAAATTTGCTAGCGACTTGGTTCTTAGCGACTTGGTTCAAGGTTTCTTAGCGACTTGGTTCAAGGTTTCTTAGCAAGTTGGTTGATTTTTTAATACGGTTTTCTCTTGATTTAGTAAAATCCCGTGAAAGAATCTATTTCCCGGTTTAATCATAGAGTTATAAAATCCCGTTTAATCTGTTAACATGTCTACCAACGTACCTACAATCATCTCCACTGTTGCCGAGGATGTTCAAGCAGCTGGTTCAGATACTCGTTCACCCATGCTTGATAGAACTGACTACGACTCTTGGGCTCAACGAATCAGATTGTACTGTCTTGGAAAGGAAAATGGGGTCAACATTCTCAAATCCATTTATGAAGGACCTTATCGAGTTGAGACTACTAGAGACATAATTGATACAGCTGAAGATGGAACAATGATCTATGGAATAGACAGACCAAAGACGTATGATGAGCTCAATGATAAGGAGAAGAAGAGATTCGATGCAGATATCAGGGCTTCTAACATCATATTGCAAGGTCTTCCAAAAGACATCTATAAGCTTATCAATCACAACACTGAAGCCAAGGCTGTATGGGATAATGTCAAGATGCTTCTCTCAGGTTCTGAATTAACTATGGAAGACAGAGAATCCCAACTCTATGATGAATTTGAGCACTTTAAGATGAAACCAGATGAGAGTGTCTATGAGTACTATGAGAGATTCCATAAGCTGGTGAATGACATGAGGAACATCAAAATGACTATGCCAAACATTCAGCTGAACTCAAAATTCGTGAACAACATGAATCCCGAATGGCACAAGTTTGTCACCTTTGTGAAGCTAACCAAAGGATTGAAGAATACAAACTATGAGCAAATCTATGCCTTCCTTCTTCAGAATGAGAGACATGCTATGTTTGAAAAAAGGATTCTTGATCAGTTCAAAACTAACCAGGGAGAGACAAGCTCATCAAACGATTCAACTGCCTTCTACTCAAACATTGGAATTACCACCAAAGCATCTCAAGTTATACCCATGGGTGATGGCAATCACAAACTCATTCCCGATCCAAGATTCAAACAAGCTGATGCTGATGCAGCCGTGGGACACTTCATTACTCAACTGGCCCTTATGGTTAAACAAAACTTGACTCTCAGTCCACATACCAACAATCTTCACACCAACAATGAGATCAGAACTGCATCCAATCTTCACAATCATGCTCTAGTCAGAGATGGGAAAGTTATGGTGCAGCCAGTTCAAGAAAGGCAATATGAACAAGGAAGAGGTGGAGTTGGTATAGGCTATGTGGCAAATCAAAACAGGGGAAGGAATGGAAATCAGGGACAAGTAAAGCCGATCAAGTGTTACAACTGTGGTGGTGAGGGACACATTGCTAGGAACTGCACATCTCCAAAACGTCCACAAAATGCTGAGTACTTCAGGGATAAGATGCTGCTTGTTCAAGCTCAGGATAATGGTGCAGCTTTGGATGATGAGGAGTTGTTGTTTCTGGCTGAGGGAAATGCTAAGACATATGATGCAGATGTGGATGAGCAACCAATTCAGGAGATAGGCCATAATCATCAGAATGCCTTTCAAGTAGCTGATTGTGATGCATACGACTTTGATGTTGATGATGAACCTACTGCACAAACCATTTTCATGGCTAGCATTTCTCCAATGGTCTCTCCTAAAGTCTCTTCATCACCACAAGCTGGTCCATCCAAAGACAAACTCATTTCTGAGGTATTAAAACTATACGATGATGCTGTTGTGCAAAAGATGCATGACAAAGTACAATCAACTGTAACTATTGAGTCAAATATTGAAAATATGGGTAATATCAATGTTGTCCCATATGATCAATATGTGAAACAAAGTGAAAGTGAGGTCGTATCAAGTGATGCATCTTCTGCAGTCAATAATGACTATGTCTTTGATGAATTCACTGCATGTGCCCCTGATGATTCTGTTGTCTCTGAACTGAATGCCTATAAAGAACGTGTTGGTATTTATGAACAACGTGCTAAATTTGAGTTGACCACCCGTGAGCAGGAAATGGATGACCAAATGCGTACAATCATTAGAAAAAGTAATTTTAGAGAAGAAGTATTAAAACAAGAGTTAAATTCCTTACAAGAAAAGCTTTCTAAAACTGCTAAGCAAAAACAAGAACTTCAAGAAAATGTGAAAATGCTTAAGCAAGAATTTAATGCTAAGGAATCAAAACTTTTGAAAGATTTTTCTAATCTTAAAACTTTGAAAAACAAGCTTGAAAACAAGTTGTACGTACAAGGGAACACCATTCAGACTGCCCACATGATCACTAAGTATAGAGTCTTAAGCGATAAGCATAGCATTCCCCTTGTTGAGGAACCAAATCCAGAGGTCATTAAAAAGGATAGAAATGCTCATAAGGTACTTTATGATGGCAATGAAATCCTTAAACCTAGACAGAAACCTAGTTGCGCTGAGTGCACTGAGGAAGATAAGAAATCAGATGAAGTCACTAGGAAAAAGATGTACAAGAAAATAGATGATCCTAAATGTAAAGAGAAGAAAATAAATATCACGTCCCATGATTACAAGAAGGAGAATTGGATTTCCTTGAACAAGTTTAAGCCTCAGACGTTGTTAACACCCGAACAAGTGTTCTGGAAAAAGGATTTAGATAAGCAAAAAGGAGAGAATCTTGTTGTAACAAACCCCCCTTTAGGAAAATGCCATAAGCAACTGTGTATCCTCCCAATACACCAATGCATTTAGTTCCTAGGACTATTGCCACTAAAAGCAAGACCTTAATCAGTCAATATGTTATTTTTCAACTATTTGTTGATTTTGAGAAAACTTGTAAGAAAAGGATCACACCCACTGGTATAACTGAAGGGGAAAGGGTTTTGAGCAAACGAAAGAATGTTATTTAACTGAAGTCATGCCTTTCTTTAAACAACTAAAAGATCATTTTGAAAGTCTTAAAAAGGGAATGAATTTAGACATTAAAGAAATGGAAAAGGAATTTGATGCAATGATCGTTGAGGTTAGTGACTATGAGCGAGAATTAAAATATAATGAGATTGAGAGATAGAACTTGCATACACTTGAATGAGAATCGATTTCTGAATGTATTGCTCAAGATGTGTTTTTCACTGCTACAAATTGTTCCATTAATGCTTCTCAATTTCATGAATTATCGGTTGCTCTGAAAGTCTCCCATGATCGTGTCATTGAGCTTGAAAAGATTAATTCTAAATTAAATGAGAAAATTGAACTGGATGATCACGACAATTTGGTTAAACATTTTTCTAAACTAGAGGTTGAGCATTTTAATTTCCAACTAAAATATCAACATCTTAAAGAAAATGTCAAAACTTCAAATATCAAGACATCCTTAGATGCTCCAGAGTTTGATGCAGTTTTTAAAATAAACAAACGTGATGAACAAATTCAAGCTCATTGTAACACGATCAGAAAGTTGAAAGCCCAAATCTCTCAATTAAAGGGTGAAAAGAACAATGTGACTGGCCCCCATATGTCTCCACCTTTAGATTCTCAGAATTTCCAACTTCAAAACATTAATGATCAACACAAAGAGTTATGTGATTCATTTAAACTTAATCATGATAAACAAATTGAAAAGATAACTTCTTTACTTAATGAGATTGAGAATCTGAAGCGTGAGGTGAAAGGAAAGTTGCCAATCCCCAATTGCAAATATTCTGTTCCTAAGGTATCTGCTCGTGATAAGTATGCTATCGATATGTTATATATTCCCCCGCCCATTAGGAATAATAAACTTGCACATAAAGCATATCTCTCATACCTTAAGGAAAGTTTGAAGGGTCTCCGTGAGATTGTTGAAGATGAAAGATTAGAAAAACCTTTTGATAGTACTATAGCCTATGCCTGCATGGATGCCAAACGATCTCAGGAACTCTTAGAGTATGTAATTGTCACAAGTCCAAAATCTAGCAATAGGCGAGATAGAATAGTTTTGCCTTGTTCTATGCCTAAAGCCAAGCATGTGACCCTTGATATGCCTTGTTCCATGTCAAAATTCAAGCAAGCAACCTGTGATGTGCCTCCTAGAACTTCAGATCCCAGCACTTCTAGACCTGGAATGCAGAAAGTAGTGAAGCCATGTAATGTTCCCATCGTTACTTCTACAAATGTTAAGATTGACACTAAAGTTAGCGGGTCAAAACCTAGAAGCTATGCAAAGAAGGATAGGATTACGCAAACTAAAAGTGATCATGATAAGGAAGTGAAAGAACACCATAGGGACAAGAAGTTTGATTTGAACAAAAGAATCGTGTTAGTTCTAGTATTAGCTCTAAGCTTACTAAAATTAATTCGAGGCCTTATGCTGTCTACAAAACATGTAAAAAATGTTTAATTTCCGGTAATCATGATAAATGTGATGTGTTATTTCTGAGGTCTAAGATTCATAACCCAGTTAAGAAAGTTTGGAGAGCGAAACAGATTAAGCAATCCTGGAAACCTACAGGGAATGTGTTTACAAATGTAGGATTTCAGTGGAAGCCCACAGGTCGAATATTCACAAATGGAAAACCTTGCCCCTTAACTAGATCCACTATGCCTAGAGTAGTGCCTGTTAAGGTTTGGAAGCCAACTGGTAGAATAATCCCATTAAGCACAAAATGTCCCTCGACTAAGTCTGATGCTTCTACTAGTTCAGCTCCTAGTGACAATGGCATTGCACCTAGGGTTTCTGCTGATTCAAAGATTGTTTGTGCTAACCAAAAGGACCCCATGAGCACGTGGGGATCCAATGTTTCCAATTCTCTATCTTCGTCTGTTGTCCAAAGCAGGTCGTACAAGTCGTCCCTTGGTAGTTGGATTCGAGCGGCTCTAAACATATAACTGAGCTCTAAATAATGACGTCTGTTCACATCAGTTCAGGCCTCGTACTTCATCATTATGGCATCTGCAGATAACACTTCAGGCCCCGTTCCTCAAAGAAAAGAAAAGTGTACGCTTCAGTGCGCTTTATCTTTAGAAGAAGAGAAATCTTCATGTTTATGACCATTCTCATCGACATTCTTCATCAACAAGCTTCATGTTTCTCCCATGCTCATTCAGTCATCAAGTGGATCTACGTTCATTGGTGTATATTCTTATTCACTTGCTAAATCAAAAATGGCAACTTCGGATGCAATTTTTGAGGGGGAGAAGAGTGAATATACTAAATAATGATAGATGTTTGATTAATGGTCATACGACTTAATGTTTGATGACTCTCCTCCAACGCCTAATGTTTCACTCACTAAGGATAAATGGGATTCATTGTTTGGGATTCATTGAATCAAGATATGTTTGATGAGTATTTCCAACCGCTAGCGAATGTTGATCATCTAAGAAATACAACTCAGACTACTCAAGAAGCCCAATCTCCAGTTATTCCTCAAGGCGTTGATAATGACTATAATAATATTGCAGTTGCACTCATGAATAATGATCCTCTCTTTGGTATTCCTTTACCAAATCTTCACGGATTATTGTTCATGAATAATGATCCGCTCTTTGGTATTCCTTTGCCAAATCTTCACGGATTATTGCTCCTTCCAATGTGAACTCTGTAAATCAACCAAATGAACATTGAATATAATGACTACCTCATCCGCTCGAAGTTATTGGTGAATCTTCCAGATCAGTCTCTATATGTATACTTTTAGGAAGAATGCATTGATGTTGAGGAATCATTTGTTCCGGTTCATTCAGTGGGTCAATGTACATCTGATTGTATGTTTATTCACGTGTTGGACATTTGACACTAGTTGATTACTTCGAAGTTACTCATTTATCACTTATTTGAGGTTGAAGTTGACATTCACAAAGGCGTGTTCTTATTTGATAACTTGCTCGGGTTTATGAATTTAAGTTGAAGACTTGGGTTATCTAGTTACCAGTAGTCGAGGTGGATGGTTGAAGACCTGGTTTGCTATCACTATTAGGAGTTACTTTGTTTTACTCAGTGTCACACGCATATGACGGTGTGGATAATCGCAAGAGGTGTTAATGTCTCATACTTTGTTTGCGTTGTGAGTACTTAGAGATTTTCTTGAAGCATAGATTCTCGACACCGTTCTTCCATCATTAAGTGCAAGCTTAAGATACAAATGCGGGGAATTCGACTTCAGTTTCAAGTTTGGTATATCGGGTTTTCTTCAACAGTGGTCACTTCAAATTGTCTACATATGGGTTGGTTAAGATAGTCAGAGAGAGTTTCTGTAGCAGTTGATTCTCACAAGATTCATTTGAGCTAATTGGGTTCTTCTCTATTTCAAGTATATAAGTGTATTATGTTTTGCTAATTCTGAGGTATCAAAACCAGCAAGGGGGAAGGAGATATACATCTAAACACACAACGAGTACACGTGATGAACTTAATACTTCTTCTCTATTGAAGTAATCCCGGGAAAGACAAATGTCATATCCGCCGAGAAACTCAGTGTTTAACTCGTAGCCTTTAGTGTGTTATTCCAGCTATTTGGGGGAAGGATGTATTATTCCAGCTATTTGGGGGAAGGATGTATTATTCCAACTATTTGGGGGAAGGATGCATTATTCCAACCATTTGGGGGGAAGTGGTCTCTGGATACTTTTGGTATGTGTTACTTTGTTCATTGGAAGAAATATGAGAAGAATATTTGGAGCGTGAGATGATATTGCTTATCGACATCTTCGATATGGTTATGATAAAGTGCTTCTGGTTATTGCTTCATGTACACTATGTAATAATGATTTCGATGAGATCGCAACCATCAGGGGAGAGATTTGTGTACATCAGGGACTCAAAACATGATTACTTGATCGAGCTTATTCAGTTATTCCAGAGTTGATATCCATAGAGATAATCAGTGATTCAACATGTTACTTGGATGTCATAGTCCCCACTCTGGTTGGGTACATGTGTACATTATGGGCTGATTGGTTATATGTAAGATAACTAGAATGCATTTGGTGAATTGAAGATGTTGATATATTGTTCTCCGCCCGACAACTGCACAAATCCGCAGAATGATGTTTACATCGGGGATGCACAACAAGTTCATGTGATCGGGCTTAATCATGTATCCCGAGTTTGATAACCGCAGAAAGGATCACTGGTTCAACTTGTTACTTCGGTGTTTTCATGTTTCTTTGGGTTGTTGAGCTTCATTCAATGAGACTGTTTGCTTCACTTCTATTACTCGGGGAAAGTGGTCTTACTTCGAAGATTTTCGTTTTGGGGGGGAAGCTACCAAATATTCACATGTAGAAGGCTCATGTTCAGACGATTTTCTTAAAAAGCCTCGAATGCTTTGGTGGTGAAATTTTAGGAGATGTTGATTACTTTCTTCTACAACGTGCTGAACGACATCCGTATCTCGGTACTCAATCATCATCCTCTTAAACTAATTTATCTTCTCTGTACATATCTTTTCGAAAAACAAAATACAAAATTACAAAACCTTCAAAAAGCAAATAGAAAAATACAAAACTTTCAAAAATCCATAAAAATTTGAAAATTTTCAAAAATACAGTCATTTTGTCATGCTTTTCTCGATTCGATAATATCTACGGTCTTAATGCTGTCATTCAAAGAATGATACGGGACTTTAGATGTTGTTCGAATGTTTTAAAAAAAATAAATAAAATAAAAAAATCAAAAAATAAAAATTTCAAAAAATCAAAAAATATTTTTGGGAGAAAGAGAAACTATGGTTTATTGTCATTTCAGGCAGTAACCAGCTTTTCAAAGAAAGAACAGAGCCATGCGTTATCTTAGTTTTTAAAATCTCATGCTCTGATTCTTTAAACTAATCCTTACTATCTAATGAAAACTAGTTGATTTGAAAAATAACTCGGACTCTATCTTTGATAATCATCTGGACTTAAAAAGTTTATCAAAATATCTATCTCTCAATCAACAACTTATGTCATTGATTGAGGGGGAGAATGATTTCAATTAAATTAAAAGGTTATTTGTCATTCAATTGTTTTCAAAAGATAATCATGCATGTTTATTCAATGGAGTTTAAAGTCTCAAAATTCGATCCTTATCAGTTAAAACGTTTTCAAAAATCAAGTCACAATTCTCCTTAAAAGCCTTCAAAATCAATTTAAATCTACAGAGATCACAAATCTCAAATGATTTGATAATTGTGATCGGGGGAGAATTTGTGATTTAAATTGGATTTAAACTGATAATTCGATAAATGGTTTCATAAGCGTTTAGCATGTTTGCCTCCCCGCAAGTGACAAACGATTTCAAATTTTCCATGCACATGTTGAGGGGGAGCATCTATTTTAAACCTCAAATTATTGAAACGTGTTTGAATTGTCTCTAAGTGCATGTTCCCTCTAATATGTGCAAAATTCTTTCAAAATTCGAGGCACATATTGAGGGGGAGCAAACTTTTGAAAACCTCATCCTTCCTCAAAATGTTTTATCTACTCAAATTGATTGGGAAGTGATGATGATCATTTTAGAAAATGTTAATCAAAAGATTGGACCTTTCACTCTTAATCTAACGATTTCAAAGATCTCTTGCCTCCATGTGCTAAAACAATTTCTAAAATTTTATGCATATGTTGAGGGGGAGCATTTCTAAAATATCAAAACAATTAAGATACAAAATGCTTTGATTCTATATCACAAGTATCTTGATTGATTTTTCAAATGGTTTTCAATTGGTTCCAATGGCAGATGAACGATACCAAAAAGGACCGACCAACTTTACGTTATGTATGGTGATATAAGGATGATAAGGTTAGGTTGAGGTCCCATGATCCGCCAGAACCGGAGGGATCTACCCAGGGACGATCCACTAGATAGTGTAGAAGTCCTTAGGTATGATGAAAAAAGGAGAAAAGTGAGATATGGGAAGAGTGCGGACTGAGGCTGAGCTAGTACTGGAATAAACCCAACAAGGTTCTAGTAATGAAGTCTCGGTAAGCACCGAAGGGGTTGAAGAATGAAAAAGAATTGAATGTGAAAAGGGTGAAAAGAAATAGCCCTCCATTTATTCAACCTTAGGGCCGAAACCGGGTTCAATTCATATACTACTGGTGGTTACCAAGGTAACATCGGTATTGAAGACAAGTCGTCATGGACCCAGTGACGCACTGCACTTCAACTTTCCAAACCACTCAAGTTCCTCTTAAAAGGGCTTGTTTCATTCTCACGGGGAACCGACATAATCTATCGACTTTCTCTTAGAGATTGTTGATATTGAAGAAGGAGACCCTCTCCCTAGTCTCCGATATAGGATCCAAATAGGCACAAAATTGAGTCTAGAGCCTCGAGATCATCAATAAATCTCCTTAGAACACTTTCAATGAAGACTCTCTGTTTCACACAATGTGGAAAGAGAGTATATCTTGAGTCCTACGCATTATCCTTGTGGTATTGCCAGAACATCTGAGTGATATGCAAACATATTCACGATGAAGATGGAAAGCCTTCTGGAGCCAACATCAAACAAGCTCCTGGTAGGTGGCATGTGAGATCCATTCAATAGATCAACCATGTGACAACTGAACAAAAACAATGGGGTGATTCAATCTTTTGAATCTATCCTGGTTCAGGTTATGGATTGACGGATACCTTTGAAAAACCGGTCGTTATGCTTAAAAACTCTTTTCTTTAGCACATCGACCGTGTACGAATATTTCAAATCAAAAGGTGTTTATGATTGATAATTGATTTTCATTAAAACCTTCGTTGTATTACAAAAATAATTTCTATTGAGCAATACACGATTGTTTTTCAAAACTCTTTTCATCAATCATTGATTCTCTATTCGCTGGTTCACTCACTCCGTGTTGTCTTCTTTGAGATGTTCCGGTCTGAGAACAGCTAGAGCAGCTGCGAAACCCTGTCAAGGAAATTCTTTGAATTTTACCGATCACAGTACTTGTACTGATCAATGGGAACCGTGGGCGTGTACCTCAATTCATCGAAAGTGATCAAAGACACTTTCGTGCGCTTTTATTGCTAACTGTCTTATGCAGGTACACCCCGACGCTTGCGTACCGATCGAGTAATGAAGCGGTCAATCCATAGCCGCATGCTCACACAACACATTCATATCTAAAGAAATCATGATTAGTGCTTCAATGACTCTGATATTATCACTCCATGCTTCGCTACGCTGCGCCAATATCATGAATCAACGAAAGCTTCCGCTACTCTGATAAGAAGAAATCATGATCCAGAATGTGAGCATGTCGGTCCAAAAGTCACAACATCACCTAATACCAACACCACAAAGGAAATTTCTGAGATTTAATGTGGTGATGATCTCAAAGTGGCTCAAAACTCAAGATCACGTGGATCAGTTAAGGACCTCCACTCAGAATATCCAAACATGCAATAATGAAGAATCAAAGACTATGAGCTACAGAACAAAGAACATGGTCAAGAATGCAAGAACAATTTTTAATGTAATATCTGTTTGTATTCAATGTAATTTCAGTATATGTTTGAGGTAACCTCCCTTAGGGGGAGATTGTTAGGATTTAGAAAATCCTGGTATTAAAGTGTCGGTCACCTCAAGTATATGTAATCGTTAGAAAGCTCGTAGTCATAGTTATTTTATGTTAAGTAGTAGTTCGTTAAGTAACACCGTGGAGGACGGACGAGTCTTTACCCACTGTATGCCTGATCCACAGCCCGTTGTGTGGCGTTTTATTGTAAGACTATAAATACTCTCTACCTCCCAAGGTAGAGAGTTGGAGCTCATAATAATATTTTCTTTCTCTCACTAAAAGTTCCCAAACCTCTAACTTTCTCTCTCTAGAATCATCTTGTACGCCTTCTTGTGCTTATGGTTTAGTGTGTTTGTGAAATCCAATATGCTACACTAACCATAATGGAAGTTAATGGGTCTTGGTTGGAAAATTTTGAGGTTGAGGGACTAAAAGTGTCAATTTTTCAAAATAATTTTGAACAAAACCAACCCTCCAACCTCATTCAATGCTTCACCTCCTTGCATTTACTCCAAAACCTTCCAAGATCCAACGGCTCCTAATCAATCTTCAAATCCATTCACTCAAATCAAAATCTGTAAGTGCTAAAAGTTTTTGATCATGATTTTAAGCTATGGTTTTGAAAATCCTTGAAATATAACGGTTAAATCGTCCAAAATTTTTGATTTTGAGTTTACGCGTAGGCGTAGGTTTAGGGATTTCGCCTAAGTGTGTTTTTGATGAAATGGTTGGTGTAATAACCTTTCTAAACTTGTTTCAAAGCCAGTTCAATCATTAACTCGAACCCAGAAACATCAATTTATCATTTTGAAAAATTAAGGTTTATGTTCAAATTTGGGGCTTTTCGTGTTTGTGTGTTCTGCTACCATTTGATGCTTAACGTAATGTTAGAACATGTTTAATTACATGAAATCAACCTTCAATCTTGCCCAGAAACAACAAATTGTAAGAATCAAGTGTTTAGGGTTCATAGGTTCGTTAAACATGAATCTTTTGATTTAGTGGGTTATTTTTGTTAAAATATGTTCTAGACTACTCCTTAGACATCTAGGAATGTGCATAAAACAATCTTGATTGAATTCCATGGCTTAATCTGTTATGCGTAGATTCTAGGGTTTAGGGTTTGAGAACGTTTACGCCTAACTGTTCTTAGCTTAACTGATGTGACTGTATGCTTGTTATGTGCTTCTGATAGTGCTAGGATTAATTTGTAATCAAGTTTTCTTGTTTGTGAAATCTCAGGTTGCTTACACGTAAAATTCAGAAGGTGTTCATGATTTACGCGCAAGGAAAACCTTTATGTGTAATGGTTACGCATTAGAGTAATCTTACGCGTAACTCTTACTCATAAAGGGTCTACAGTGGGACTACGGGTATCCTGGAAGGATATGCGTAAACTTGGATGTTTACGCCTAAGCCTTACTCTTACGAGTAAAACTTATGCGTAACATTTTTTGCCTAAGCTTGCTCGTAAGCACATAAGCCTATGGACTCGTTTTACGCGTAGGAATTTCTTACGCCTAAGACTTGCCCTTACGCTTAAGCCTACGCGTACGCCTAAGCTCCTTCTTTACGCATAAATTCACATGTTTACGCTTAAGCCAACTATTCACCTTGTTTTGAAATGTTACGCGTAGAATAACTTGTAATAGTTACACTTAAATCACAAAACCAAAATGTTACTCATAAGCCCTCAAAAGTTAAAATGTTGTGTGTTTAAGTGAAATTTTTGGACATTAAAACTTCAAAATTAACATATTCACGTAACTTATTGGTATTTGCTAAAACACATACCATTTCTTTACCAAAATAGACCCAAAATAACCAAGTAAGAGCCGTTTATTCCTAATATTTGTTGGTTTCTTGAGTTTATGCATGTGCATGTACCGATATGACAAAATAGACAAAAGAAAGCCAAAACCGAAGAAAATCGAGCACGAGAATGAGAAGAGAGCAGAAGCTGATGCCGGGATACGATTTTATGGACTGTGATGATTAAAAGTGACATTTTACGGAGTTCTGGGTAAAGATTGGGAGATTTCACTGTAACCCGTCATTGTATCACATTTTCACATTTCACCCTTTCACTTTCCAAAATTACACAAATACCCCTCAACTTTCCTTAATTTACCATTTTCACCCCTCATTTACCCATATTTACCCTTTATACCCTTTCACCCCTTATTTTACCAATTTACCAAATTCACCCCAATATTTCCTAAATTTCACATTTGGACCTTGGTTCTTACAAAAATGTTAGGATTTGGAAAATCCAGTAGTTAAATTGTCGGTCACCTCAAGTATATGTAATCGTTAGAAAGCTCGTAGTCGTAGTTATTTAATGTTATGTAGTATTTAGTTAAGTAATACCGTGGAGGACGGACGGGTCTTTACCCAATTGTATGCCGATCCACCGTCGGTGGCGTTTATGTAATGACTATAAATACTCTCTACCTCCCAAGGTAGAGAGTTGGAGCTCATAATAAGATTTTTCTTTCTCTCACTATAGTTCCCAACTCTCTTCCATTTCTCTCTCTAGAACTTTCTCTCTCTAAACACATTGAACGCCCCATATGGTTATGGTTTAGTGTATTTGTGAAATCCAATATGTTACAAAAAATTACATGAGTAGTCTTTAGTGTTTACAAAATACCACATGACCAAGTCCAAGAATTATCCAAAACCAAAATAATCTTACCCATGGCCCAAATCTCTACCCAAGCCCAATTTCCCTTTATAATATACTCGGTTCCCATATAATCCAACCCGTTTACCCACTATATCTGGTCAACCCCACAATTATCAAACCCAACATAATACTACCCTGGTCAAAATTAGTCTTCCCCCGCCCTTTTTATCCCCCACAGTTACTATTCATTTATCTTCCCCAGAATTACCCTGAGTCAATCCCAATTAACCCGTACTAAAAGTGCTTCTAGAAAGTATCCTGACATGTCAGATAGGAAAATGCCACCGTGGCAATCCAAGATGCAACCATTGGTTGAGATGAGGTGTTCACAAGATCCAACGCTCCCAAATTGTTAGGAATTAGAAAATTCCATAGTAAAAGATTCGGTCACCCCAACTATTATTTAGCATAAGTTAGCTCGTAGACATATAGTTATTTACGTTATTTTAGTAGTTTATTTATTAGGTTGTAGCGTAGTATAGCTTAGTGCATCACCGTGGAGGAAGGACGAGTCTTTACCCACTGTATCCACGATCCACAGGCGTTAGGGAGGTCGTATTTCATGTAACTATAAATACCCCTTCCATCCATGGAAGGGTGGTGCTTTTCAATCTAACATTCCATACTTTTGAATACCAAGTCTCTAGCAAGAAAACACCCAACTCTCTACTTCTCTCTCTAATGTCAAACATGTATTTTGATCATCCAAGACCACCCGAATCATCAACACAATAATATTTGGATCCTAACAATTGGTATCAGAGCCAAGGTTTATTGTGTTATAGTGATTTGTGTGGTTTTTACCATGGTTGTTGTGGTTTTGATACTTGTTTACTGGTTTATGTTTTTGTGTGGTCGGATTATTTCTTTATGGGTAAACAGTTTTTTAACAGTTTTTTTATCTGCTGGTCAACAAATGGTTACTTGGTCCAATCATATTGCAAACTGTTTATTCTCAAGTTTCTTTTTCTTAACAGTCTTGAATACCATGTGGTCATCAGGGTCAGTTTTTATGGTCTAAATGGGTCAAAAATGAAGTGCTTTTCTACATAAGTCATTTTTTTTCTGGGTTGACATGAAGATGGTCGGAAAACTATGGTCGGAAAATCACCGGAGCTAAAAGTCAAAAAGTCAATGGAGACCTAATCTTGCTAGCGACTTGTCACTCAGTCCAGATTCATTGTATCATCATAGCGACTTGTATTTACAAATCGCAGCGACTTGTCATTAAGTTAGCAACTTGGACTCACTTAGCGAGTTGGTGTTTTGACTTTTGAGTCAAAAAGTCTAGCGACTTAGTTTGGTTCATAAATCAACAGGTAGCGATAATGTGTTAGCGACTTGTGTAGATTAAAAGCCGTAGCGACTTGACTTGATTCTAGCAACTTGACAGTAAAAGAAAGAGATGAAGAAGAATGTATCATAAAATTGACCACGACTTTACACAAAACATACCATTTACCACAACATACTCGACCTCTAGTTAACCATCATCAGTCCATTAACACTCATCACACATCAAGACTCGAATCATTAAAATCTGGTCCGAATCAAATCTAAACTTTCTCTAAACATCTAGTCTTGAACCAAAATAAAATAAATCTCAGATTCTCTTCGTGTCATTCAAAGAATATCAGACTTTTAAGGTCCTTAACACGAAAATAATTCATCATTGATTTCTGTTGAAGCTTATACTTCATGTAATATTCGACACATCAAACAAGTGATAACAAATGTGTTATCCCTTCTTTCTTAGTTCGATTAAACGCAGACACGGACTCAAGGTTTGATTTTAAAAGTTCGTTAATAATCAAATCACTCTAGTACTTATCCGAAAACTATAAGACAAGGACAATAACAAGAGTGTTATTTCCTATATCTTTGTTCGTTTAATCAACAACTTAATCTAAACTTGAGATGTCAAACCAACCTGTTTCTCATCGAAAAATCTTGTGGGCATCATATGACTTTCGTACCATCCCTGTGGCTAGGTCATTCTTGAATGATTAATTTGATTGTGTACTTGGTTTGTTGTGGGGATTGATGCTCGGTTATGATTGGTAATCAGGGTTATAATTTGATGTGTAGAGTCTTTGGGTTTGTGATGCAGAAATATGAGGATGGGGGCGGACTGGTTTGGGATAAGAGATTAGGAGGAGGCGTTTTTTTTGTGTGAGAAATTTTAGGGTTAGTGTGAGATAGTGGGGAGTTTTAATGACCTAATATTTAGGAAGTGTCTTCTTATATAACCGGTTATATATTCCTGGATATGGATATGGCATTGTAAACGTTTAATGGGGCTGCATGGAGCTTTATCTGATTGTGGGCTTTGGCTATCCACGTGTGATTTGGGCTTCAAATATTATATCCAGGTATGGGAAATAATAGGATGAATTGGGTTTTGGCATATCGATTGGGCTTCATATGGGAAATTATATGATAGACGGGAATCTGTTACACTAATTGCATAACAATGATATCCGTATTTTTAAGTTAATGTCATATTTAACCAAAAATTTTGGATGACATTTCATAAAAAGTATGGTAATAGATTAGATGTGAGTCATTTAGCTTTGGATCGGATTTAAAGATTTTTAATGAACCGGGTGATATTGTTATGGGTTAATGTGTTTAGATTTTGAAATTGGACCAAATGGAGTGACAATGGCTAATACCGGACAAGGACTTGAATGGATATCCGACTATGCGAGTTGAAAATGAGTTTAGTTGATCTATGTGACTTGGATGTAATGAGGCTTGTTGAAGAGATTTGATGGTGTATGAGATTTAGTGAGGTGAGTTGTTGGGTACAATGGTTTATACATTTTCACGGAGAATATAATGTCTCGGCTTAAATTAATGGTTGAACAAAGTTGACCACAGGATTGTTCATACGATATTTCTATTTGGGATTTGAAGTGAGGTTTTTCCGAGCACGTTTACTTATTTCGTCTTCTCTCTTTCTACCCTCCGCGAAGATGACTTGTTTGGGCGTTTATAGAGGGTGATAAAGACTTGGCTATTTAGTTACGGTTGTGATTCTTTCTCGCTTAACCTACAACGTAGCTATCACTTCGGTGTCTCACGCAGTTTAGAATACGTCAAGAGGTTTTGTACATTGGGTACACCGTTTCTTTCTCACTAGGATTAGTACAAGTGTAAGTAACAAATCTGGGGAATTCTACTTCATGATCAAGTTTGGTATATCAGGTTTACTTCTCCATGTGGTCGCTATAATAGCCGACAGAATGCGTGAATGATGTGTTTACCAAAGTGTTGATTGGATGGTTGATGATTTTGTTGATGTTGGATAATGAACCGTTGATGAACCATTGCATGTTCCCCTAAAACAGATATTCACCAAAACCAAAGTTGTCATAACACATTCAAGTTGACATTGTTTACGGTTTTGTCTTGATTTTGTAAAATCCCCCGAAAGAACCTATTTCTCGGTTTAAATCATAGACTTGTAAAATCCCGTGACAATGGAAACATCCCGGTATTAGTAAAGTGCATTTCCGGATCTATCTTACGGTTTATTCTTAGTTTTGTAAAATCCTTGAAAAGAAACTATTTCTCGGTTTAAACCATAGAGTTGTAAAATCCCGTAATGATGGAACCATCTTGGAGAAGAGAAAGTGTAATTATGGATCTTACTTGATCTTTGGTGCTACGGTTTTCGCTTCAAAGAAGGGATAAAAGGGTGTACTTCATGAATTGGGTGTGTGTTTGATATTCGTCATGGCAGTTTGGTTATTACATGGTTTTACGGGGTTATGTGCTTTTAACCATGGTTGGGATGAAACCATTATCATAGTTCACTTAAAACGTCAAAGAAGGCTAGATTTGAGCTTTTAATAAGATGTGACAACGGAGTTAATTCACTATTATTTATTTGAGGTTGAAGTGAATTATCACGGGCTAGTGTACTTAGTATCTGAAGGTATCGGGGATGGATGGATGAAGATTCTTCATGATCCTTGTTCAAGCTTATTTCCAAAAACGAAGACTTGTAAATCTAGTTATTTTTGGAGTCTATTTTTTGGGGAATTGGGCTCTTATTACCACAAAATAACTATCACTTTAAGGAGTTACGTTGTAGTGCTCAGTGTCACATTCAATTGTGGATTTTCAAGAGGTAATGTACGCCTATTACTTGATGGTTGGTTGGTTGAAGAGTATAGAGTACTTAGAGATTCAATGGAGCATGAATTCTCGGCACCGCTCTTTGTTACATATGTGCAAGTTTAAGTCACGAGTTCGGGTTAGTTTACTTCTGGGTCAAATTCATCATATTGGGTTTTCTCCATCAGTTGTCACGACAAAGAGCCTATTGAATGATAATGGGGTTGATTACATGTTTTGTTAAGAGAGATGAAAAGAGAGAGATTATGACGTATGGACACTTCAGTTCATGCCTCGTTCCCTAAAGAAAAGAAATGTATGCGTTTGATTGCTCATTATCTTCCAAAGAAGAGAAATCTTCTTATGACGTATGAACACAACAGTTCATGCCTCGTACTCAAAGAAAAGAAAAGTGTACGCTTCAGTGCGCTTTATCTTTTAAAGAAGAGAAATCTTCTCTATTATGACCATTCTCATCAACATGCTTCATACTTTTCCATGCGCGGTCATCAAGTGAACGGGCTACTATTGATTGTTTTCGATTCCACTTGCTCAACTATAATGACGATGGCGACATCATGTGCTAATTTTGCGGAGGAGAAGTGTGAATAGACTACATTTGGATGATGTTCACTTGTTTAATCAAGAATGGCATCTCCGTATGCAATTCTTGAGGGGAGAAGAAGTGTGAATTTTTGCATTGTTGATTGATATTTGAGAATTAATGGTCATACGGCTCTAAACTCATGTAAGAACCGAGCCTTCTTCTTATCGTCGGGTCATCTTTACATGGAGTTTTTCTCTTCTAAGAGCCGTTGGTTGACATCTTCACTCGGATTGATGAGTTTATCGACAAAGTGCTTCCGGTTAATGCTTCACGTATACATCAACATGATGATTCGAACAATCTCTCTGTTCTTGTTTGATGTGATTGGTAGTTTGGTGTTACCATCTTGTGTGTTCGTTGCGGCCTTATTGTTGATTTCCTTGATGAACATCTTTCTGTTCTTGTTTGATTGGGAGAGATTTTAGTTAATGGGATTTGCAAGATGTAAGTTAATTGGGATGCTTTTTGGTGGGATGCTTTTGGTGTGAGTTGAAGATGTTAACTATCTATTCCCCAACTGAACAATCTTTAAGAAGGTCGAGTCTCGTTTCTACATTTTCGCTACATGTTAGAAGACTAAAGACGTGTTGCATTTAACGATCTAAAGACTTCTTCTTAATCTGGGAATTTATCAAACAGATTGTCGGTTTAGGGAGAGCACTAATTGGGAGAGAGTTATAAGTCAGATTCAATCCCCAATTAGACTTGCTCATATTCTTTAGCAGTGACTCCTCGAGACGTTATTATTGACTATTTCACGTATTGGACATTTGACACAAGTTGATTACTTCTGAGTTAATCATTTATCACTTATTTGAGATTGAAGTTGACTTTCACAAAGGTGTGTTCTTATTTGATAACTTGCTCGGGCTTAAGAATTTGAATTGAAGACTTGGTTTATCTAGTTACCAGCGGTCGAGGTGGATGGTTGAAGACCTGGTTAACTATCACTATTAGGAGTTACTTTGTTTTACTCAGTGTCACACGCATATGACGGTGTGGATAATCGCAAAGAGGTGTTAATGTCTCATACTTTGTTTGGGTAGTGAGTACTTAGAGATGTGCTTGAAGCATAAATTCTCTACACCGTTCTTCCGTCATTAGGTGCAAGCTTAAAGATACAAATGTGGGGAAGTTGACTTCAGTTTCAAGTATGGTATATCGGGTTTTCTACTCTCTGGTCACTTCAAATTGTCTACATAAGGGTTGATAAAAATAGTCGAGAGAGTCTTCGACAAGTTGATTCTCACAAGAGTTCAAGTGTTCTTCTCAACAAATTTCTAGTATTCAGGCTTATAATGATTTCTTGACTCGAAGTGTCTAAACCAACAAGGGGAAGGAGACAAGCATCTAAACGTGAGTAAACTTGATGAACTTAATTCTTCTAAGTAATTGAAGATATCCCGGGAAGACAAATGTTATTACCCCAGAGAAACTCAAGGTTTGACTCATGGCGAGTAAACTTGATGAACTTAATTCTTCTAAGTGATTGAAGATATCCCGGGAAAACAAATTTCATGACCGCAGAGAATCTCAAGGTTTTACTCATCAAGGCGTTTAGTATTCTTATTCCAACTATGTGGGGAAGCGATGGAAGAGTTAGTTTCTGAAGATAAAAGAGGTACACAAATGCGTGATGATCTCGATGTTATCACAATCATCGAGAGGAGAGAATTGTGTACATTGGAGGCGCCACCGCTTCACTTGAGGGCTTAATCATTGATTGAGATATAATCACTTATTCTAGAGTTGACATCCGCAGAGATTGTCATCCGCAGAGATAATCAGTGACTTGGCTTGCTTCTTCAATGTTATTAGTTATTCCTTCCTTGGGTATTGGTATACTTCGGATACTTGAGCTTCATACACGATCATCAGGGAAGAAAATGTGAACATGGGGAGGTGTTTTCATTCCCCTCATGATGTGTATTCGGGAGAGCTCTTGGTATTGGTGTACTTCGGGTTCTTGAGCTTCATACACGATCATCCGGGAAGAAAAATGTGAACATGGGAAGGTGTTTTCATTCCCCTCATGATGTGTATTTGGGAGAGTTCTTGAGCATTATATAAAGAGACCGGACGCATCAATTCAACTACGTGGGGGAAGTGGTCTCTTGACACCTTTTGGAATGGATTGCTTCAGACTTTAGTGGTAATGAAATTTGAGAAGAAATTTAAAGAGTGGGATGAAACGTTCTTTGTTCTTCTTCTTGATGATATAACCCGAATGGAGATCCTCGATTATCGTTCTTAAATGGAGCAAATGGATTTATGATAATGGTGTGCTTTTTCAGGCACTGGCTAAGGCAAGCTTGAAATAGAGCTTGAATCGCCTAAAGGATTTTCGGTTTGGGGAAGGCGCCAAAGTCTCACTTTCGATGGTTCTATTTCTTTCAATTCAAGAGCCTTGGAAGCTTTGGTGGTGGAAGTTTAAGAGATTACGAATTCTATCTTCTACGACGCGCCGATATCCTTATCTCGGTACTCGTATCATCATCTTCTTTAACTATATCATCTATTCTATCCTTGTAAATATTTTTCAAAAACCAAATACAAAAATATAAAACCAACAAAAAGAAAATAGAAAATTATAAAACCATTTAAAACCCATAAAAATCAGAAAATTTTGAAAAATACCAAAAATATGTTTTTCCAAGACATGTCTTCTGGTATCGATAACATCTACGGTCTTAGAAATGTCATTCAATAATGGCACGGGACCATAGATGAAGTTCGAGCAAGAGGTGTAAATATTCTTTTTCAAAACATGTCACAAATCAAATGGCTTGCGCTATTTACTTGATCAGGCGTAACCGTGCTTAAACTATGGCTTGCTATTATTTCGATAGCAACCCGCTTCTTCAAGAAAGGAAAGTGTTTGCGCTAAACCATTTTTCAAATTCGTGCACTTATCCAAAAACTAATTTGAGGAAAGTATGTCGAAGGATCTGTTTGTTCCTACACAAATGTTTTTCCGCCTAAAATTCTTCAGAAAAATATTTGTTGTATTTCAAAATGGTGGAAAATGAGTTGCTTTAAAATCAATCAGTTTCAGAGTTTTTATTAAATTTGCAAACTCAATCAATGACTTGGCGCTTTTAAACTTTTCATAAAATGAGTCATTGATTGAGGGGATAATGTTTTCAAATCTATATCATCTAACGGGCTTTCTTAATTATCCTAATATGCTTAATTAAAATGATGTTAACCTATGTTGAAGGACTAGGTGCCTAGGATATGAATGCTAGGATTAGATGATTAGAGTTTGATGAACACATTATTCCCATACATTTATATGATCTGATTGATATGTTGCATTGACTTTTATTAGTCGATTGTTGTTTGGGTGATGTCGACCACCATATATCTGTATGTGTGTTCACTAACGTATGCAGGTATATTGATATATAAGAATGTTCCTGATCCGGATCCCACAATTGATGATGATTGGATGCCGAAAGGAAAGGGTAACTATATCTTGGGTTGACAAATGAAGAAACGGAGCTTAATTGGACTTCTATGGAGAGTTGGCATAAGTGAAACGTAAGAGGTCTCCTGCATCGTGCCAGATGGTTTTCTTCTAAGTGATTGAAGAAACAGAGCTTAATTTGACCTCGGTTGGCATTCAAAATGCAACGTAAGAAGAAGTCTCACTGCATCGTGAGACGGTTTTTCTTCCAAACCCTACAACAACAACAAAAGCTTCTCAACCACCTAACGTATCTTTGTGCAGGATACCATTTTTAAACAATTTTGAATAAATTGAATTAAATTGTTTTGAAAATGGAAAAATATTGTTTTGAAAATATATTGGACTAAATTTTGAAAATCACCGGACTTCATGTTATCAAAACCTAAGTCACTCAATTATTGACTTCTGTCATGGATTGAGGGGAGAGTGATTTAAAATAAAATATTTTCAAACGATATTTCTTCACAAAAGTTTCGTTTTGTACGATAGTAAGTGGTGATCTAAAGATTTAATGTTATGTCATGGTATGATTTTTTCTTTAGAATCAAGGTCTTTCAAAATGAAATTTTTTCTGTTCTTGTTTGATTGTGAAATTGTTTTGTTTTACTTAAAAGATCTCTTAAAAACTATCATACCTGACACTAACAATCTTTAATGTCTTAAAATGGTCCTTATCTGTCATTTTTCAAAATTAAATCAAGCCACGTCTTTCCCCAAAATCTTTTAAATGATTTAAATCAATTGGGATCACAAATCTCAAAAGGTTTGAAATTTTGATCGGGGTAGAGATCGTGAGTTAAATCTCTTATCTGTTTAAATGGAATTGGTTTTAGTCCTTTAAAGGCACTCCTTCCTCCATGTGCCAAACGATTTCATACACAATGCACATGTTGAGGAGGAGGATTTATCCAAAAACATGATGAGTATTTAAACCAGGCCACATATTCTCCCATGTTTTCTAAACCGTATTAAATCACTTGGGATCCAAAATCTCAAAGGGTTTGATATTTTTGATCGGGGAGAATTTGTGATTTAATAATGAAATTTGATAAAAGGTGATCGTTTTGATTTAATTGTGCTGGCTGCTCTCTCATATGTGCTAAACGCTTTCGAATCTCGAAGCACATATTGAGGAGCAAACAAACTATCGAGGTACAATGGAAGCTTTTAAAGTAATTTATAAAGTACCTTGATTGAGTTTTAAATGGTTTCTTAATGGCTTTGTGTTGTGGATGTGCTTCAAAAGAACTCTTGCCTCTATGTGATAAAATGATTTCAAATATCCTATGCACATATTGAGGGGAGAATTTACCAAGAAAATCAAATGGCATTTTCTATGAAAATTGTGATCAAAGAAAATATTTCAAAGTCCTCTTGCCTCCATGTGCTAAACAATTTCTAAATCATATGCACATGTTGAGGGGAGGTTTTCTAAATGATCAAAACTATTAAGGTACAAAATGCTTTGATCTCGTATCACAAGTACCTTGATTGTTTTTCCAAATGATTTTTCAATTGGTTTTCAGAAGGAATGAACTGTACCAAAAGACCGACCATTTTACTTTATGCATGGAGTTATAAGGATGGTTAGGTTAGGTGTTCGTTCCCACGATCCCTTGAGCGGAGGGATCTACCGGGGACAATCCACTAGATAGTGTAGAGTCCTTAGGTATATTGAAAAAAGGAGAAAAGGGAGGAATGGGAAGAGTGCGGTGAGGAGCTAGTCTTGGAATAAACCCAACAAGGTTCTAGTTATGAAGTCTCGGTAAGCGCTGAAGGGGTTGAAGAATGAAAAAGAAATTAATGTGAAAAGGGTGAAAAGAAATAGCCCTCCAATAATTCAACCTTAGGGCAGGAACTGGGTTCAATACATATGCTATTGGTGGTTACTAAGGTAACGCCGGTATTGAAGACAAGATGTCATGGACCCAGTGGCCTTGCACTAAACTTCCCAAGCTACTCAAGTTCCTCTTAAAAGGGCTTGTTTCATTCTCACGGGAACCGACATAATCTATCGACTTTCTCTTAGAGATTGTTGATATTGAAGAAGGAGACCCTCTCCCTAGTCTCCGGCATAGGAACCAAATGTGCACTATTGAGTCTAGAGCCAAGAGATCATCCACAATATCTCATTAGGACACAAAATTAATGAAGACTTGCTGTTTCACACAATGTGGAAAGTAAGAATATATTGAGAGTCCTACGCATTATCCTTGTGGTATTGCCAGAACATCCGAGTGATATGTAAAATATTCACAATGAAGATGGAAATCCTTCTAGAGCCAACATCAAACAAGCTCTTGGTGGGTGACATGTGAAATCTTGAAAAAGATCAAGCTTGTGACAACTGGATAGAAACGATTGGGCGATTCATTCTTGAATCAACCTTGGTCCAGGATTGGAATTGACGAATACTTTTGGAAAAACCGTTAGATGTGCAAACCTTCTTTTCTCTAGCACGTCGAATGTGTATTCATTTCAAATTCAAAAAGTATCTCTGATTGAAAAATACTTTTAGAAAAACCGTTCGATGTGCGAATCTCTTATTTTCGCTAGCACGTCGAATGTGTACTCATTCTCTAATACAAAAAGTATTTTGATTGAAAATTGATCTTTCTCATAAAACCTTCGTCGTATTGCAAAACTCTTTCTTCAAGCAATACGCGATTGTTTTCAAATCATTTTTAATCAATCGGTGAATCTCAATTTCTTTGGTTCACTCACTCCGTGTTGTCTTCTTTGAGGCGTTCGGTTTGAGAACGGCTAGAAGCATTGCGAAACCATCAAGGAGATTCTTAGGAATCCTACGATCACGGAGCGATTTATCTTGATCAGCGGGAACCGTGGGCGTGTACCTCAATTCAACGAAAGTGATCAAAGACACTTTCGTGTGTTTTATTGCTAACTGTTGTTATGCGGTACACCCGATGGTTGCTTGGTGATCGAATTGAGGAGTCAATCCAAAGCCGCATGCTCACAGCATCCACACTTAATTTGAAGAAATCATGACTGGTGCATATCTACGTAACTGGCTCGATATTTCTATACTATGCTTACGCTTCTTTGCAAATATCATGAACCTATAAGGCTTCCGCTACTCTGATGGAAAGATGTCATGATTCAAAAGTGTGAGCATGTTGGTACAAAAGTCACAACATCACATGAAGGCAACACAACTATGGATGATCGAGAGATTTCTGTGGTGATGATCTCAATGAAAGCTCAAAGATCATCAAAGATGTGGATCAGATCAAAGACCTCCACTCAAAGTACAAAACTATGCGGACTTTGAAGTATCACTACAAAAGCACAAAGATTGCGGAATTGAAGTCTACGAGCTCAAGAACAAAGTCAAGTATAGAATGCTAGGATTTGAAATGTAAAACATGGGGTGACCTCCCTTAGGGGGAGATTGTTAGGAATTAGAAAATTCCATAGTAAAAGAGTCGGTCACCCCAACTATTATTTAGCATAAGTTAGCTCGTAGACATATAGTTATTTACGTTATTTTAGTAGTTTATTTATTAGGTTGTAGCGTAGTATAGCTTAGTGCTTCACCGTGGAGGAAGGGACGGTCTTTACCCTTGTATCCACGATCCACAGCCGTTAGGAGGTGCGTATTTCATGTAACTATAAATACCCCTTCCATCCATGGAAGGGGTGGTGCTTTTCAATCTGACATTCCATACTTTTGTATACCAAGTCTCTAGCAAGAACACCCAATCTCTCTACTTCTCTCTCTAATGGCAAACATGTATTTTGATCATCCAAGACCACCCGAATCATCAACACAATAATATTTGGATCCTAACACAAATCAAGCTTAAGATTGAAGCAGGATTGAATGGCCACAATTAGAACTCCCAGAAGCTTCTCAAAAGCCCTAACAGTCTCCTGAGTAGCTATATAAAGCCCCTTCATCTCACAGACTCAAGCAGTAGGGAATTAGGAGTAGGGTACAATTTAGCGCAACTTTAGGATTAGATTAGTTTAAAAGCTTATCATTATTGATGTTTCTTTAGTTTTCAAAGTCTTTGTAACTCAATTTCAAGTATTAATAAAATCTCAGTTTCACTTTTCAAATATTGGTAAATTGTTTCATCTGATTGTTCAAGTTCTTTTAAAAAGCCATCATCACTGTTCGTTTAGCTCATGTGAGCTTATTCCTAGCTTAATATGTTTTCAAAGTGTTCAATTCAGATTTAAGTTGAAAAATTCAAATTAGTCAACCAAAATCAACATAAGTCAAAATTCAAGTTCAAACCAATTTCAGTGTAATTTTTGTTTTAAAATTGTTGTGTTATTGAGTTCTGAGTTATGTTTGGCAATGGGAGTAAGTTGAGTTAAGGATTTATCCACTTTTAAAAGATAATTGCATTTGTTAAACTTTAAAGTAGTGTTTGGATTTATGCTAATTTCAAAGTTTAGATAGTTTTGGCTAGTTGAAATAAAGTAATTTGGTGTAAGTAACTGCTTCTAAAGTTTTATTAGTCATAGTTTTAAGTTTCATTAAATTAATTTGAGTCTTTATGTTTTTTTTAAAACTGTCAAAGCAGTCAAAAAATGGTTTTTGTTAATTTTCATTTAGCTATTTGAGTCATTTTTAGTTGGTATAAAAATTAGTAAAAATTAAAAATAGCAATTTTACTATCTAGTCTAGCCTGTCTTAAAAGTAAAAAAATCCAAAAAATGTTTTAGATAAGCTACCATGGGTTAGAAGATGGGGGTTTGGTTGATTGCTGCCCTGCATCAGGTTTGTTAGCTGTTCATATCAGTTTTTCATAAGCTGATTACTCAGCTTATCTGGTAATTTAGTTTGTTGGTTAGTTGTTTCCTTAAGTAGCTAGTGGTATAGGATTTCTTTAGAAGCACATTAGAGCCTTTCTGTTTGCTTATTTCATGTCTGCTTATCATTCCTAGTTGCTGCATCATTTACTATTATGTCTTAATCTGCCTTTAGTTTTTGATTTTTAACTTCATCATAGTTAGTCCATTTAAGCTGAAATTTAGGATTCTATAAATCTGGTTGGTGATCTTTAACAAGCTTATTTTAGTTTTATTTTAGGATTTTTATAAGCCACTTATATTAGTGCTAGAAGTAGGCACTTCAAGGCTGTTTGGCTCTTGGGGATTAGAACCTGATATTGTGCTTAAGAGCTTCTAGCTTATGCTTTTAGGATCTATTTTAGTTGCATTATGTTTATTTTAGTTAGATATAGCTTTAATGTACCTGTGGTAGCTTGTGGATGCTAGTTGGTTGCTTATAGCTTATTTCTAAATTGCTTTCCATTTCAGTTAGTGCCCAAATGATATATCCTGCATTCATAAGTTGTTCCTCATAATTTTTCTAGATTCCTTATTGTATTTTAGACTTTTTTATAATTTTCCATTATTTTCTGTGGCTTATTTCTATTTTTCTACATTTAAATTCAGTTTCTAGCATTTTTAAATAGCTTTTAATCCAAATAATTCATAAAAGGTTCATAAAAATACAAAAATAATTTTCTTAGTTTTAGAAAAATCAAAAAGTCATAAAAAGTAGCTTTCCAGATTTTTCTTAGCTAAAATAGTATTTTCTAGGAATTTAATTAGTTTTTAATAGTTTTAAATTCATAATAAATAGAGAAAAAGTAAGAAAAATGTAATTACAGTTTTGAAAATTATTTTTAGTTAGTTAAGATTTTTGAAAAATAGTTTTGTAATTTTCTCATAAGTTTTCATAATTTTTAGCATTTTCAATCCATTTCAAAAATACAAAAATAGTTTTAATTCAAAATAAAATCAAGAAAAATCATAAAAAATTAGTTTTAAATTTTAGATAACTTTTAAATTGAATTTTTAGCTGTAGAATAGTTTTAGATCACTTTTAGAGGTTAATTTGATTTAGTTTGCATTTTAATCACGTTTTTATAATTATGTTTTTCGCGTTTTAGTTATAAATTGCGTATTTAGTTAAAATTACTCGTTTGCATCATAGATCCAGTAGTTTTTATTGCTTTCCTTTATTATTGCTTGCCTTGTATTTTAGAAAATACCAAAATTCCCTTTTTACCCATTCGAATCCCGAATCACGCGACGTGAGTTGTTACACTCCATTCATCCCTCGCTAAGAACGATCCGGTGCTCAAACCTAATACGTTTGAGTTACCCAATACTACAAAACTCTAAAATTGGTTTTCCCAACGAATCAAAATGGCGCCGCTGCTGGGGAGGGCATGTAGTGAGTTTTTGATTCCGTCTCGATTCGCGTGTTTTTGAAGATCCTTCCCCGAGAAGTTATCGTCTTGTTTTTGTAAATATCTCTTTTATAAAAACCCAAAAATATTTTCCTTTCCAAAATTTGTTTTCCTTTTATGATTTCTATCTTTAAAAACCCAAAAATAATCTTCGTTATCCTCTGAAATGTTTAATTCTTATCTCTTTACCCTCTAAATTGTTTAATTCTCCATAATGCTCGATTTTTCACCATTCAATCCCCATGATCCTCGGACCATGGAGGATTTCTATCGTCCATCACTTATCGTTCGAGGAGGACCGATCGTTCCGGGAACCAAGTTTAGATTGAAAAATCGTATGGTTCGTCTTCTTCGACAACACTGTCAATTTCATGGATATAACGACGAAGATGCTAATGAGCACTTGAACAAGTTCTTATCTATCACTCAATCCATGAAGCAACGGACGTTTCTGAGATGATATCCGATTGAATATCTTCCCTTCTCTTTAACCCACGGCCGAATCTTGGTTTTACACTCTTGAAAACATTCAATTCATACTTGGGAAGAGATGTTTCGCAAGTTTCTTTCAAAATGCTTTCCATATTCGAAAACGATGCAGCTGAGAAAAGAAATTCTTAATTTCCGGCAGTTACCCAAGGAATCCGTAATTAAAGCTTAGGAAAGATTCCAATCGTTATTACAGAAATGTCCCAATCATCGAATTTTGCTTCTTGATCAAATCTTAACCTTTTATCATGGTATCACTACGATTGATCAAGACAGAATCATGTTGGCAGCTGGTGGAAATCTCATGCGGAAGACTCCTCAAGAAGCTTACGATTTGACCGAGAATTTGACACAACATCATTATTAGTGGGATGCTGACGTTCCTTACGATTCTACCACTGTGTTGAGTGATCATTATTCCGAGAAAATTTCCGTTATGAGTGCACATAGTGACGTCTTTGGCAAGCAAGAAAGCTATATCAGTCAATAAAGACCGAGTCATCCACCCACCTTTTACTATTCCGACTCAGACGATAGTGATGATGATGAACCGTTTGAAAAAGAGAACTTAAAGATCGATGACGATTCTTCGAGTGGTAGTCCTACTCCCATTTCCGATCCTATCATTTCTCACTCTTCCCCTTCACTCACGTCGGTTGAGAGAAGTGACGTCATTTTGGAAGAAGTCGATGATCCAATTTCGCCGGAAATTGTTGAAACCGATTGCGATCCGCTCATTAACGAACCTTCGGATACCTTGTCAATGGGGGACAAGGAAGTCGAATGCACTCCTCTTGAGAATAATCATGACCTTGTTCCAATCCCAAGGGTATCTAAGACACCTTTTGATTCGATTTCAGAAACTTTCAAAATGACCTTCACAAATCCTTTGTTTGAATTTGATTCTGAATATACTCTAAATTTTGACAATCAAATCTTTGACGAGGAAAGTGATGAGTCCGACAAGGAGACCATAATGGAAAAGGTGCAAGTTCATAGTCTACAAAGTACCGCACAAATACCACCTCCGTTTATATCGCTTGAAGAAGTTAAAGAAATAGAGCCGTCTAATGAAAATCCTCCAGAGCCCGAGCTCAAGGATTCGTCTCTTGAATTACTTCTCGAAGAGTTCGCTGATGAACTCGCTTGCATCGATCCTCTTCCACCGGGAAGTGAGGACGATGACTTTGATTTTGAAGCCGATTTAAGAGAGATTGAAAGTTTGTTGAATGAAGATCCATTAAATGAGCCGCTACGAAAGACTAATGATGATTATCTCGAGGAGTTCTCCGGTGAACTCTCTCATTTCATATCTCCTCCAGAATATGATCGTGTCTATTTTGACCTTGAGAAAGATTTTAGTTTGGGGGAAGAGCAACTCTCTCAAAAGAGTTTCGTTAATGATGACATCACCCCGCCTCTTCCTCCCGATATTTTTGTTGAAAATCACCCTACGAGCTTAAATGATCAAAATCAAAATAAAGATTATATAAAATCTTCTTTTGAAGATGAAGAATGGATCCTTATTGTCATAAAAATCTTTATTCCATTTCTTTCATATAATGTGAATTCTCCTCTTCTTCACTCATGCGGGAGTAAGGATACAATCTTTGACCCCTGTATCACCGCTTAAAGTTTTTGCTCTTTAGACCGAGGGTATCTCGTCGGAATGGAACTTTCTTATGCATCAATGTTTATCCAAACCTCTTAAACGAAAGTCCAATGGAGATTATCTTTTCCACATGCTCCCCCATGGACAAATGAATTCGGGGCGGGTCAAGCTAACGACTCGATAACAAAACAAGCATTTCTATCTTCTTTCTATTTTCTCTAATAAGTGACGTGAAGGGGTTAGCCTCTTCGATTTCTCGTGTTTGGTTGTTTGTGATGTTTTGTCTAGGATTTTTCCCGATATGAAGACTCTCGTGCTCGAAGTTTGTCTTTTCTCCATTCGAGTTTCATGATCGATGATGATGAAAATCCGATATTCGAAATCTTATCGACTAACGTTTATCTTCTAGCATACTTAATAAACGGCTTTTAGATTTCCGTTCTTACCCTTGCCTTTAAACATTGAGGACAATGTTTCGTTTTAGTCTGGGATGGGTAATCTTCGATTTGATTTGACCGCACTTGCTTATTCTCTGTCGTGTACTCTCGCAACCCCGTTTTTCCTTAGAAAATAAAAAAATTGTGCAAAAAGTGAAAAATGTAAAATTTTTTGTAAGCTTTTGCTAGTTTTATGATTGAAAAGTCTTTGCGAGTCTCTTAGAAGTTACTTTAAATATGAGT
This sequence comes from Chrysanthemum makinoi, assembly GCA_910596185.1. Lineage (NCBI taxonomy): Eukaryota > Viridiplantae > Streptophyta > Magnoliopsida > Asterales > Asteraceae > Chrysanthemum > Chrysanthemum makinoi. The sequence goes on along the minus strand of OU343217.1, from coordinate 242,802,081 downwards.
TTTCTTGAAAAAGTCTTTGCTAATTGCTTAGACAAGAGGCTATAAAATGCGATTCTAGCTCACAAGGCCAAGAATTTGCAAGCTTCCCTAAGTGATTTTAAATATGCAAAGCTTTGAAAGATTTGCTATTTTCTAATAAGTGACTTTAAAAATGCGAGACTTGAGATTATTTTACGAAGCATTAGCTAAGTTAATATATATTTTGACAGCTTGTTGACTTTCCGCTGGTGAGAGTAGGAATAGAATTCTGACTTGCCCGGGTATGTTGAGCCCTAGCTTGTTCCCTTAACCATAGATAATTAAATTATCGGCTAAGCATCCGCGGATCTCATTATTTGAGATTTTAAATTTGCGGAGATCGAGGAATGATAGAGTTACTTATGAGTTTAGATGCTAAGCGTGGAGTAGTTGGTTCTCTTTAGAGCTCATCGAAGGTACTTGTGTCTTTTTGCTCCCACAAAATTGTCTCACCCCATATTTGTGAATAAATAATTAAAGATGTTAAGTTTTTGATGATAGTTAGTTCTTTATCTTCTTTAGAGAATCTTTGCCCATGAGAGTTGGGTACACATCGAGGTACTGTCAGTGTTGCGGTATAAAAACCGTAGGATTCGGAGTTTGGCACAAAAATTAACATGAAATAAAGCCCAAATGTATTAAAGTGAAAATCCAAAGCCATAAAAGTTTTCTATGTCCGACGATACTCCCGTTGTCATGGACTTCAAAAAGGTGGAGGAAAATCCAAAGTCATAATAAGACTTCTGATAAAACGGTAATCCCGTTGAGTTAGTGGTTGAAAAGACCAAGGGCCTAATTGCAAAAAAATGCAAATGTGCTGAAATAGTGTTAAGCCAAATTTTGAATCTGGGAGATATCTAAATAAAACTTTCTGTCTCTAGACTCGTAGATGAGTTGTTTTGGTCGTAATAAAAAGGATATCTCCCTAAATTGTGTTAAATTAGGACCTTGATGTGGACCTCATTCTTGTATGCAACGGTTTTCGAGGGAAGATGGATAACTAATTAGCGACTTAGCTTCATATCTTTATCGGAATAAAAATTATCGAAACAAGAAATTTGAAGAAATTCATTTCTCAACAAAAATAAAATAAATAGAGGAAAATAGGAAAATGGGAGCAAGAGGTAATTACACAAGTAACTTTCATGGGTAGTGTTAGCATATAAAATCATATTTAACAATGATTTCGATTGTACGCTTAGTTTGGGGACTTGTGAAAAATCAGGGACGATGTATTCTATCCGTATGGTCACTCCTCGATGAGTTGTTTTTCCTACTCCGTGATCCTAAAATGTCGTTTGAAAAATGTTGGAGTTATTGATTGACATGAAAGTTCAACAAACCGTCACTCATAATCAGAATGTGCTTAATCGTAATATCTATACGAGAATTAAGAGGTAAACGGGGCGTTTTTAGAATTAAGGGTATCTTAATCTCTTTTGAGGAATCTTTGCTACTTTTTATAGATTTAGTAGAAAGAGATTGAAATCCTTAGTTTTAGAAGCGTGAGTTGATTGCATTGCGTGAGAACACGACAATCGTCTAGTCTGGGGTATTTTGGTATGTGCTAAAACACATACCATTTCTTTACCAAAATAGACCCAAAATAACCAGAAAAGAGCTGTTTATTCCTAATATTTGTTGGTTTCTTGAGTTTATGCATGTGCAGGTACGGATATGACAAAACAGACAAAAGAAAGCCAAAACCGAAGAAAATCGAGCACGAGAATGAGAAGAGAGCAGAAGCTGATGCCGGGATACGATTTTATGGACTGTGATGCTTAAAAGTGACATTTTACGGAGTTCTAGGTTAAGATTGGAAGATTTCACTCTAAACCAGTCATTGTATCACATTTTCACATTTCACCCTTTCACTTTCTAAAATTACACAAATACCCCTCAACTTGCCTTAATTTACCATTTTCACCCCTCATTTACCCATATTTACCCTTTATACCCTTTCACCCCTTATTTTACCAATTTACCAAATTCACCCCAATATTTCCTAAATTTCACATTTGGACCTTGGTTCTTACAAAAATTACATGAGTAGTCCTTAGTGTTTACAAAATACCACATGACCAAGTCCAAGAATTATCCAAAACCAAAATAATCTTACCCATGGCCCAAATCTCTACCCAAGCCCAATTTCCCTTATAATATACTCGGTTCCCATATAATCCAACCCGTTTACCCACTATATCTGGTCAACCCCACAATTATCAAACCCAACATAATACTACCCTGGTCAAAATTAGTCTTCCCCCGCCCTTTTTATCCCCCACAGTTACTATTCATTTATCTTCCCCAGAATTACCCTGAGTCAATCCCAATTAACCCGTACTAAAAGTGCTTCTAGAAAGTATCCTGACATGTCAGATAGGAAAATGCCACCGTGGCAATCCAAGATGCAACCATTGGTTGAGATGAGGTGTTCACAAGATCCAACGCTCCCAAATCAAGCTTAAGATTGAAGCAGGATTGAATGGCCACAATTAGAACTCCCAGAAGCTTCTCAAAAGCCCTAACAGTCTCCTGAGTAGCTATATAAAGCCCCTTCATCTCACAGACTCAAGCAGTAGGGAATTAGGAGTAGGGTACAATTTAGTGCAGCTTTAGGATTAGATTAGTTTAAAAGCTTATCATTATTGATGTTTCTTTAGTTTTCAAAGTCTTTGTAACTCAATTTCAAGTATTAATAAAATCTCAGTTTCACTTTTCAAATATTGGTAAATTGTTTCATTTGATTGTTCAAGTTCTTTTAAAAAGCCATCATCACTGTTCATTTAGCTCATGTGAGCTTATTCCTAGCTTAATATGTTTTCAAAGTGTTAAATTCAGATTTAAGTTGAAAAATTCAAATTAGTCAACCAAAGTCAATGAAAGTCAAAATTCAAGTTCAAACCAATTTCAGTGTAATTTTTGTTTTAAAATTGTTGTGTTATTGAGTTCTGAGTTATGTTTGGCAATGGGAGTAAGTTGAGTTAAGGATTTATCCACTTTTAAAAGATAATTGCATTTGTTAAACTTTAAAGTAGTGTTTGGATTTATGCTAATTTCAAAGTTTAGATAGTTTTGACTAGTTGAAATAAAGTAATTTGGTGTAAGTAACCGCTTCTAAAGTTTTATTAGTCATAGTTTTAAGTTTCATCAAATTAACTTGAGTCTTTAAGTTTTTTTAAAAACTGTCAAAGCAGTCCAAATATGGTTTGTGTTAATTTTCATTTAGCTATTTGAGTCATTTTTAGTTGGTATAAAAATTAGTAAAAATTTAAAAATAGCAATTTTACTATCTAGTCTAGCCTGTCTTAAAAGGAAAAAAATCCAAAAAAATGTTTTAGATAAGCTACCATGGGTTAGAAGATGGTGGTTTGGTTGATTGCTGCCCTGCATCAGGTTTGTTAGTTGTTCATATCAGTTTGTCATAAGCTGATTACTCAGATTATCTGGTAGTTTAGTTTGCTGGTTAGTTGTTTCCTTAAGTAGCTAGTGGTAGAGGATTTCTTTAGAAGCACATTAGTGCCTTTAATGTACCTATGGTAACTTGTGGATGCTTGTTGGTAGCTTATAGCTTGCTTTCCATATCAGTTAGTGCCCAAATGATATATCCTGCATTCATAAGTTGTTCCTCATAACTTTCCTAGATTCCTTATTGCATTTTAGACTTTTTTGTAATTTTCCATAATTTTCTGTGGCTTATTTCTATTTTTCTGCATTTAAATTCAGTTTCTAGCATTTTTAAATAGCTTTTAATCCAAATAATTCATAAAAGGTTCATAAAAATACAAAAATAATTTTCTTAGTTTTAGAAAAATCAAAAATTCATAAAAATTAGTTTTCCAGATTTTTCTTAGCTAAAATAGTATTTTCTAAGAATTTAATTAGTTTTTAATAGTTTTAAATTCATAATAAATAGAGAAAAAGTAAGAAAAATGTAATTCCAGTTTTGAAAATTATTTTTAGTTAGTTAAGATTTCTGAAAAATATTTTTGTAATTTTCTCATAAGTTTTCATAATTTTTAGCATTTTCAATCCATTTCAAAAATACAAAAATAGTTTTAATTCAAAATAAAATTAAGAAAAATCATTAAAATTAGTTTTAAATATTAGATAACTTTTATATTGCATTTTTAGCTGTAGAATATTTTTATATCACTTTTAGAGATTAATTTGATTTAGTTTGCATTTTAATCACGTTTTAATAATTACGTTTTTCGCGTTTTAGTTATAAATTGCATATTTAGTTAAAATTACTCGTTTGCATCATAGATCCAGTAGTTTTTATTGCTTTCCTTTATTATTGCTTGCCTTGTAGTTTAGAAAACTCCAAAATTCACTTTTTACCTATTCGAATCCCGAATCACGCGACGTGAGTTGTTACACTCCATTCATCCCTCGCTAGGAACGATCCGGTGCTCAAACCTAATACGTTTGAGTTACCCAATACTACAAAACTCTATAATTGGTTTTCCCGGCGAATCACTTATCACATCAACTTCAAACAATTGGACTAAAAGTAACTTTGGACTCGTAACATTCATAAACATGATAACTTCAAACAAGCAATTAGACAACAAATCAAACTAAGACTAACACAATGTGTTTCAATATGTTGGTTCTTTTGTCTAAATATCTTTCAGATCACGAAATGGCTGTCAATGAAGAGAACATCAATGCCCCAAATATGCTCACAATGGCTGATATCTTCCCTGCCGGTTATGACAAAATCATCGAGAAGAACTGTTAGGATCGTATTTATGGAAGATTTGGTGATTCGGGAGGTCTTGGAAGATGAAAGATTATCATCTTTATGTTAGTGAGATAAAGTAGAGAGAATTGAAAGGTAAAGCTTACACTAAGAATCTCACCCTCCTAGGAAAGTATAGGAGGGTATTTATACCTAAACACATACAACTATGGCAAATTAACAAGCCCATGTGTTTAAGCTAACAAAGATAGAAAATGTAATCCCGTCAATGTCGTTCCATTTACGAGTTAGGAGCGATTCCAACAATCTTCCCCCAATGGGACGACATAAGGGATTACTTACAACATTTACAACAAATATAGAAAACAAATAAAGAAAGGTCTTCATAAGCTCTTCAAGTGCTGAGGATGATAAAAGTTTACGCTCTTTGTCTTCTTCTTGTACCTTGACTTGAGAACCGTTTTCTTCACTTGTAAGCAAATGATGTTGTTAGGTCACCATATTGTAACACACGCATCAATATGTAAGAAATAAAGATAAGATGATCGGATGAACACACACAAACACACACGATATGATATTAAAGACAAGTTATGTGTAGAGTGTATTATGAAGTGAACAACCAACCTTCAAATGAATGTTTACAAGTGCTTATATAGGGAAAGGAACTAGGGTAACACACAAGTTCCCTTCCTTTCCTTATTGGGCTTGGGCCGAGGCTTATGGGCTTTCTACATAAGCCTTGCCTTAATACAAACTTAAAAACCTAATTAAGCAAACTATTACATATTGATTACAAACACTTGAAATATAGTTTAGGAGTGATTCCAACAATCTCCCCCTAAGTGTTGATAATTAATGACTTAAGTAATCTTGAAACATTGTAGGTGTTGATGTAATAGTTGCTTTGACGTCATCTGACATTCTTCTTTCTTGTGAGAAGAGGTACCTCGATTCTAACAATCTCCCCAGTGTGAGGATCTTATTTTTCTTTGAAGTTTTTCAGCTTTGACATCTTCATATATCTTTGTTCTTTGTTCTGGTGTGGATATGGTGATGTTACGTTGTTGTAATCTGCATCAGGTCCGCTTCGTCGCTCAGGTGTCTCCACGTCCTTCTCCAACATGCTCACACGCTCTTTGACGTTGGATTTTAGGATTGATGTAGTTCTCTTTAGTCCTTAAACTTTGTAGATTCTTTGGCTTAGACTAATAATCATTCTGACTTTTGTGTTGGCTTTCGAGAGAACTTCAATTTATGTTGTTTTTGGTATGAGCATATGGAGAATCTGCACGATCATCTCCCAGGAGAATCCATAAGAAGAAAACATAAAAATGGGTTATTGATAAACACCAATCGATCATTGTGGCGTTTCTTAGAAATTGACCACTCACGATTGTTCTTGATGAATGTCTTGATTCCATTCACCTTGGTCGGGCGAATCACCGGTAGTCAGAATCCCATAAGGGACAGGTTGGCATTACGTTGAACAAGTTCAAGTAATGACCCATTCTCGGGACTCGATTCTTGAAAGGAATCTCCTTGGCGGGATTTCCAAAGACTTACAAGTTCGAACCGTGTGTGTGTTACAGCATAGTGTGAAAACACATCTCTAATTCTAGAAAGTTGTTCCCAGAACTGGAGTCCCTCAAGTAGGATAACACGATGTACCGAAGTACATCTACATTCAGTGAGTCAGTGAGGTACACGAAGCATCACCACTACCCCGTAGACGTTTGAGACAACACTAAGCGTAACCCACAAGGAGTTACCGAAGTGACCTCTTTGAAGGTTGTTTGCGTTGACCTGGCGGAGTTTCCATTCAATCACTAAGGATCACAGTTGTAAACCCCTCATAAATGTTCTTGACAGATTGCTAAGATCTGTGTAGGACTCTAGAATAGTATCACTTGCGTCCTTATTGTTGAAAGACAAGTGATGAAATGTCAAGTGTACCTAAGAGATCTTTTGATGAATCTCGTGACTCTAGACTCAATAGTGCGCTTTGGTTTTCCATAGCGGAGACTCGGGAGAGGGTCTCCTTCTTCAAATCCAAAGAATCTAGTGATAGCCAGTAGCATATGTATTGAACCCGGTGTCTGCCCTAAGTTGAATAATTTGAGGGCTATTTCTTTTCACCCTTTTCTTTACTTTTCTTTTTAATTCTTCAACTCCTTCTTTCTCCGATTCTCATTTTCTCCTTTCTTTTTTTATAATCATACCTAATGATTTCTAAGTTCTAACTATTGGTGGTGTCCTTGGGTAGATCCCTCCGGCTCTGGCGGATCATAGGACAGTTATTCTTAACCTTAGGGGGTGTTTGATACCCTCTTAATGGGCTTCTTCATGAATCGGTAAGTGATTTTTGTTGTTTGATAAAAAAATTTCTACCGCTTAGTAATTCAATTAGGTGTCTAATGACTCAGCTGCTAGGAGATGCAAATTGATCCAGATGGCCTATTTCTATGTGATTTTATTTCCCCCATTTATCATTAAAGGACATTTTTTTTAAATAACTTTTTCTATATTCGTATTTTATCATTATTAAATGACTTTTTTTTTATTTCCCTCCTTTACACTGCAATATACTCAATTATGCTACGTGAACTGTTGCTAAGTTGCTTTGTGGCAACTTTATTTCCTTAAGCTCTAATAAGGTTATGAGATTTTGTAACATTAAATATAAACATATAAACTAATATGTGAAAAAATATTATGTAATTGATATATACTAACACAAGAAAATAACAATATACGACGTACAAGAAAAATATTTAAATTTTCAACATTTAGTTTTACAATAGGTATTCAGAACACTTGTCAAACACTAAGTTTTTATTCAGAGACACTTTAGTTCAGAGCCTTTAAATCATTCAGAGCCTTAAATCATTCAGCGCTAAATCATATAGTTTTTGTCAAACAACCCCTTAGTCACCTTATAACTCCATGACTAACCTATGTTGCCATAAAACCATTTTCTTGAAAATCTCTCAAAGTAAGTAAAAACATTTTGTACCACTGTGAGAGTTTTTATATTTTGCAAAAATACTCCCCCTCCACACGTGCTTAAGTGTTATGACAGAAATTTGCAGTGAGAAGAAGCGAGAACACTTTTGAATTAATGACTCAAGATAGACAATTCCCCTTGAGACGGTTCGTTGCATAGTTAAAGAGTTACATTGTCAGCTTTTAGGTGACAACTAGCTCTAATAACTACCTTGAAGGTGTGGACAAACCTCGAAAGGTTGTCAAACCGGTCAAAGTTCATGTCTATCAAGAGTTTCTCGAATAGGTACAATCTACTCGGATAAGTCTTGGAAGACAAATCTTTTCGATGTATGATAGTTCATATCTCGTCAATTCATGGGTTAAGTCTTTATCACGAAGATTCAATCACAATTTTCACAACATATTTGTATCACACAATTTTTCTCCCCCTCAAAAATGGCATTTGACTATGATTTTCTTCAGGAATGAGTAGTCTCACTTAGTAGACAGGCTAACATGCATTATGGCAACGATCCGTTGGTCACTGTACACCTCTTTATTAGATTTGAGTACCGGCTTACGTAGTAGATTCTTCTTCGCTCAGGCGTGATGAATTCCATCTGATGCATCGAGGTCATAATTAACCACATTATCAACGAACATTCGTGTGGCTTCTTCCTTGATGGCAACATTATTGGAAGGCTGCCAGGGGATGGGGAAGTGAGTGAGGTAGCGTATTTCTTGCTAACATCGCTAGTGTTGAAGAAATTCCGTCATCATTGTTGAAGAAGTACCGTTAGGGAATCCGTTGTTGTCCGAATGCACCAATGGTGGGTAGTGGCTTGGTCGGTCCCGGTGTAGTAAGGAGCCTTGTCGGGTATGGTGAAGTCGATGTTTGATTCGAGGTTGAGCCAATCAATATTGTTGGACATGGCTCGTGCGATGTTGTCGAGATAATATTCGACTTCAATGGCACTATCGGAGCTGCCCTTAGCAGTTGAAAGCCTCGTTCTTGATTCGTTTTAACTCGCTTTGCCATCTTCTTCACCTTAAACTTTTCTTGAATAATCTTGACGTGCTCCATGGTTCGACCATCTACCGGTTCTTGGCCTTCCGGTAATTGAGGGGTTGAATCAACAAGCTTTGAAAACCATTCATATTGGTCAGTTTCATCTTCGTCTAGCCATGATACAACTGATGTTGACTTTTCTTACGTGGCTTGGCGGATGATCTTTGTTTGCTTGGTTGATGTAGAAGGGGGGTTGTTGTTGGGGCTCGATAATCTCTTCATCATCACCACCGGTGTATTCGAAATGATCACGATTTTCTCGTTGGTGGTGGAGACTCGAATCACGAGGTTTGTCGCTAGCAAGAGGACGTTGTGTAGATCTTCTGGTGGTGGTGGTCCTTTGGGGTGGTGGAGGCATAGATGATGATTCGTCAGTTTCTTTTTGAGTTTTGGCTTAAAATCCTTGTCCGAATCACCGTCGTCTCTTGGTGGCTTTAACATTACTAGCCGACTCTTTTGCACGATGTCTTGAGTTGATATTCTAGCAATGCCTCAAAAGTTTAGCGTCCAGAAGAAAGTTCGGATCGTTGTGACATTTGAATAACTAACTTAGATATCAATTTTGCATCACTGACAACAGTAGAAGGAGCGAGTTTGATTTTCATGACCACGGGGTTTTAGACATGGTCCTTGACCAATGACATGAGAATGCAGGATAGAGTTGTGCGGCTAACATCTCTTTGTGACTCGAGGGGCGGTGTCGAGAAGGAACTTGTGAGTGTAGTCCTTAATCGTCTTGTCCATTTCACCCTGTATGTCTCGATTGAGAAACCGCTTTGGATTTGTTCTCTTTCATCGAGAACTTCGTTCATCACGCCTCTTGAAGTAAGTTTAGTGCATCGGCGGTGATTGAATTTCTTGTTGACCACGTTTCGTTTCCTTACTTGCCCTACGGACTTTGACAATTTTGGTCTTAGCGTAATGCCCAAGTGTTGGTGGGTTTCTTGGCAGAATCTAGATGTGGATCGGTGGTAGCATCTTTGGATGGTGGTGGTGATGAATGACATGAAGAATCTGATGAAGATGAGTGATGAGACGACTCGGGTCTTTTGGCGGCTCGAAGTTCCTTGAGGGGTTGTGTTGATTATCTAGAATATAATCATGTGCTTCTGCTGCGAGCTTTAGCCTCTTCTTCAGCCTTTACCCTAGCCTCTTCTTTTGCTTTAGCTTGAGCTTCCTCTTTAACTCTTTCCTTAGCAGCTTCTTCAATATCTTCATCAGTTATCTTTTCATCCTTCTCCTTTTCCTCTTCTTCCTTAAAGGTGAATGGAACGCATAAGATTCTTCTTTGCTCCTCTTAGTGGATTCCTTGGCGGTGGCACCCGGTTAAACTTATCGGGTTGATTAACCGCATCACAAATTGGTATGGTAAGTGCACCACCACTGGAACCTCGGGGCCTCTTGTTTGCTCCGCGATTGAATGCAGCAGCAACATCAGTAACCTTAGATTCTAAGTGTCTTGTGGTAGTCTTTCTCCTCATCCTTTGGTTCTTCATCCGACTCTCTTTTTCTTCCCGCTATGGGCGGAGTTTTACCCTTGTCGGTTTTGGGACTAGGTGGTTTTCATTTTTGTTGTATCATCCATACAGACTCTGAATAGTGAACCTCCTCATCCGTCTCGGTATCCTCGAGTCTTGATCCCTCTAATTTAGGGTGCGGTTTAGGGTAGGAATGGCACCTTTGATGGAACTTTCTTTTGGTAGGGATTCCTCTTAGGATACTTGAGGCACTCCCGGTGCTTGCTATACTTCCCGTACTACTGATCTCTGGTCTACTTTCTTTGGTATGGTGAAGACTTTTTCATCCATGGCCAGACTTTGCCTAAGGCCCTTTGCTTCTTGATATCGCGTGATGCGATTGAAGACTTTTAACATCATCGGTGAGAAGGCTGATCATCAATACTACACCTTGTTTCTTTGTTGATGAGTCTTTGA
>OU343217.1:242285424-242791264 GCA_910596185.1 Chrysanthemum makinoi | reverse complement strand
AAAAGTCAACTCCTTAAACTCCAACTTAACTGTTTAACCATTTAATACAAGTACTATTTCTAAATGCATATCTTAAGTGGGTTGGTCCCTAGATATGAATGCTCTAATTGTTCTATTTATAATACTCTTACTGTCCATACAACACTAAACACATACTTACATTTTAATAGTTGCCCACAAAATTCTTGTGAAAGTTGCCCATCTTAATTAATTTCACAGTTGCCTATTAAAATTTAATGATGTCTGACACCATTCCAATTGAAGTTCAAAATGGACATAGTTAATAGGCTCTCTGAGGTGTGTGGCTCAATGCCGCAGGTTCCGCAGGCTTGGAAGTCTTGCATTGACAACATGCATTTCACCGTCCGTTATGGTGTTCGAATCAATCCACCGCCATACCTTTTGCCGTACCGCAGAGTCATAAAGGTTACGTTGGTTTGGTAGATCAAAATTTTGATGTGAACCCTCTTTCCTCAAACATTTCTTTTTCGACGCCAAACCAATTGGTTGGTCACATGGAGTTTGGGGTTTTACCTATGGACCAATTGTCCGTGATACATGGTGGTCGCTTGAAACCCATCCATCAACCGATCACGCTTTTTCCCCTATTTGAACACATCACGAGTATGAAAAAACTTTTTGGCTTTTGGGATTCTGGCCCTCGACAATTTTGATCCCACCTTCCTAAAAATTTCATACCCATTCAATCCAACACGCCTATGCACTGCCTTAATTTTCACATTCTCCTCAAATAATGGATCTGTTATAGTCAAGATTGCTTGCTTCCCAACACACAACAATCAAAAAGCAAGTCAAGCAAATGTTGGGGTTTTATCTATTGGTGTGGTTATCAATCCTGTATGCTAACGGATGGTACACATTCTACGCCTATTTGATTGTTTCTTTTGACTTGCTCACCCACCGCTTCCAAGTCCCGACATACCTGATGAATTAATAGGAAAACTTCCTTACCGTCTATGTTTCAAACCTAAGAGACGATCTTGTGGTTTCGGAAACATTCATGGGGATGTCACTGCTTTCTCTATTTTGGCTATAACGGTTGTTGGTGGAACGATAGCATCCGCTACACACGCCTTCTTAGCATCACCACCCAATAGCACTTCAAATTAATTGGTTTTGACTCTAAACAACGACCTCAGACTGAACTTGGAAACCAGATGATTTAACGCAACCATTGTACTATACAAGCTTGCTATCGGAACTTCCAAAGACATGGGCATCGAGGGAGATGTTGGGTCCTTTTGTTAAAACCGTTACGCAATCACTTATTTTGTAGACCGACGTGATATGGCGGCTTATTAGGGATGTCCGGTTTCATTGTAGTTTGGTGTAGTTTACGCTTTCGGGATGTTGTAGCTTCAAGTGTGTCGATGTAAACATTTAAGTTGTTATGTATTGTGTTAAGTTGGTATGTAAAATAAAATATGTTTTGATGTATATACAGCCGGACTACCGACCGCTCTAGAGAAAGCTGTCTTCCGTAAGAATGGTATAACTGACAACATATGCAATTACCTTCAAGAATGCACCCAACGCTCCGCATCGGGACTCTGCTTTGGTGATCAGGTATCCGGTATGCATATCTTATACGACCGTCACATGGGAAGTCATTTGGCCGTATAACCTGTACAGTCGCCCTTTGTATATCGTGAGCATATGGCTATTTTTTTTAAAACACAGAGTATGTGTTTGGTAGACATGTTGTTGTCATATTTGGTTGTAATTGTAACTGTTTGTAACAAGAGATGAATTTTTGTATTAGGGTATGTGTAGTAGCTAAACCGATGTATCAACTACTTTAATTAATGTAAACCCCAAATGGGATGTATTATTTTGTTAATATCGTCATTAAAAGTGTTCACATGGTTGCGTTTTTGTATCGAGCTCTATTTAAAGATTTTATCGAATGCTTCTCTTTCGCAAGTATGTTCCTCAGCCTTTTACTACTACTTATTAATTTTCTTTCTAAGTTATCTTTAAATAATGAAAAGCTTTTCATTTTGTCAGTATGTTGTCAGTATCCCCACTGTTCGTAAGAAACAACCCACCGCAGTTAAAGAATGTAGTCGATGGAATTCTTCTCATTTTGCAAGATAAGTGCCCTTTTCATGGTGGCCAATTTAGGTTAACTACTTATTAATTTTCTTGTTAACATATTTTTAAATTACATATTCATCGCTGCTTTGATCCTTCTACGTGGTTTCAAGAATGCTTATATTCGTGGTTCCACGCTAGTTAATAAGAAACCACTGCTAGTTGAGAAGAAACCACGGCTAGTTGAGAAGAAACCACCTAGTTGAGAGAAGAAACCACGGCTAGTTGAGAAAGAAACCACTCTAGTTCGTAAGAAACCACGGCTAGTTGAGAAGAAACCATCGCTATTTTAACACAAACCACTCAACTAGTACTTTGTGAGGTAATTCTATCCAACAATACTTTAATATACACACACCGCTATGGTAACCACTTCAAAATACAATTTAAAATAAAATTGCGAATGGAAAAAAATTTAATTCATATAAATTTTATATCTTACAATCGCATTTCATTCAATTCTCAAGAACACATCAAAAGACACACACTTAGAGATCCATCAAGCACTACAAGAACACTCATAATAAGATAAATACAAGCACTACAAGAACACTATTTTAACAACCCATTTTATTCAATTCAATATCTTACAATCCCATTTCATGGGTCACACACAAGCACTACAAGAACACCTATATAAGATAACGGACACATACTAATGAAAAACAACAAACAACATAGAACACACCGAAAGACACACACTTAGAGATCCATCAAGCCCCGAAGTTTCTCGATAAAGATGCCATTGTTCGCAGATTTAGCTCCAGTTCCCCGTGAAAGGTAATACGACTGCATGATCTTTGATCATCTTACCATTTACCCCTTAAATATTCTCTCATTGCTTGAGCATGCCTGCTTCCAACACTCTCCAATTCTTGAATGAAGCTAAGCCTTCTTTTCAGGATTTGAAGCAATCTCCCCAAGCGCATTCAATTGTTGTGCCATACTAACATCTTCGGCCAGAGGCTTGGTAGCAATAGAAGACTGAACATATCAGCCGCTTGTTAGAATTTGCATGCTCTAAGCTTATCACACCTAGGAAATCTGTACATTTCCTTATCCCAATATTTTATCACAAATTAAAAAATAAACCGTTAACTAACAAGGCGGGTTTGCTGTCTTAAATAGGCAAGCAGAAATACATATATCGTTAATCAGATTTGTATTATCATGACACCAATCCATGTCCTCATATAGCTTTTGTCACATGATGCACAACCGCCCCTATTATTGAATAACATCAAAAAACAAATTACAGCCTTTCAAATGCTTTAAACCCCATCCACATATTGTCACTATATTTGTTTTTTTCCACTTACACATGCTCACAAGATTTACTATTTCTGAACAAACATCCAAAACAGGACAAATTATAGCTGGTTTTGCACTGGCCTTTTGCATTGACTAACCTTTCACAAACACAACGTTTTATTCATGACAAAATACAAATACTTGGTTAAAACTATTACTTCTAACACTTATCAAAGTGCAACACACCAATCAATGATACAGTAAGTTAATCTTGGAACCACAATCAAACCACACAACCATATGCAGTAGTGTTTAAGTTTAACTGTAACGCCCCGACCCGACAAGGGTAAAGGAATCACAAATAATGGTGTCATATCAAAGCAAACATAAATATCCAAAAGAAGTCTTAACATAAATGCGGAATAATTCAAGTCAAAATGACTTCAATACATAGGTCCCAGCGGAAAATAACTCCAATAGAAATAATCTAAAATAACAAAGTCTTAAATGGCATCATAAGATCAAAGCTAAACATCTCTAAGGTAAGTCCACTCATGCACTCATCCCAAAGCAAAACCACTAACAATGCTTAGATACCCGCCGCGAAGAAAAGAAATGCGCCGAAGCCGTGCCAAAAGGAATGTATATAAAAGCAAAGCAAATAATAAAACGATATCGAATACGGAATATAGTGAACGAAAGATAACAAAATCATAATCATTTCCAAAGTATAAATCAGAATTATCGAATAAGTTTATAGTTAACTACCTCGAGCCCGTAAACAAATATCGATCATAATCATATTCACATAAGGCAACATTTGTAGGGAGACTACCATGAGTTATGAAGGACGCATGATGCACGCATCAATCATCGATAACGATAACATATAACGATAACAGATCTAGGATGCATCCATACTCTACGCACGTATATATTGGTCATATAACATAACTTGAGCTCATAATGTATAATAACAGATAAGTGGACGCGGGCGTAACATCACTCTACCGCCTCTAGAGTCATATCAAAGGTGTATCATCGACACGTCATGGAACCCCATGACTAGTGAAATATTTGGCTCGGTGTCAAACTATCTTAGGTCAAATCGTAATGTCAAACTGACACATCATACTTTATCGTAAGATTAATCATATTTTTCAAAATCAAAGTTTTCATATCATATAGTTCAAATCGATGTTTCATAATTTCGTAAATCGAAGTTAAATTAAACAACAGCTCAAACAAACAGAATGGGGTTCATAGCAAAGGCTTAGGAAACCCTAATATAAAAGCTTCAACGAAAGAAAACGCTATATATGAACCTTTAATGAAAAGGTCGTGAATATCTGTATCTTTATTCCAAAGCAAATGACCGTAAAGCAAAGTAAATACGGAAAGCAAAGGATTACTCCTTCTTCACGTAACCTATACATATTAACGGTCAGTATATGTTATTTATGATTCCATAATTGTCGAATGATCTTTAATATTTGTGTTTATACTTAGTGTATTCAAGGATCTTAATACTTTAGAGTTTTATGATTAAATGAGACTGAGTGTTTTATAACCACACATCGAGATTAGGTTCATTATGTCATTTATTAAAGTTTAGGGTTAAATGAAAAATAGTTTAAACGCTATAACTCACACATGAATTAACTAATTATTATACTTAGCTTCAAACCTTAATCGACTCTCATATGGCGTTCTAGGGTTTTCTCAAATCTTTTAATATCACATTTATGCAAGATTTATTTTACATGCTACCGCCATTTAATGACTCATTACTCTTGTTTATTTTACAAACACATTCATGACTTAACCATATCGCTACTCATATACATGTTATAATGTCAACTTTATATCCATGCACGCTTATGATTTCATATGACAACCAAAATTACTTATTATCCGGATTAGTTTTTACACATTTACACAACACATGCACAATAGTTTAGACTAGATATGACCACGCATTCACGCTATATCGACAAGCTCACTTGACTTATAAAACACACGCGATGACACACGGTTCACAAACCAATTAGGGTCTGCATGCATGGTTCGGGTTCACACATCACTCTAGGTTTAGGGTTTTACATGACCTTTACTCGCTTAACACACTTCCACAAAACTCCACATGGTTCGGTAATACCTAGGGTTCGCCTCCATGTTTTACGAAACCCTAGCTCATCTCCACGATCTTCTACTACTAATCACGCTTAGATGTTTTATCTGTCTCGATTCATGATATATATATGGTTCGGTGTATATATAGCTTGACATACTAATGATCCGATTCACAAAACATATTCAATACATGTTCTCTACTTTATTATAAGATCCGATTTATATTTGTTGTTCTCGGTTTCATATGGCTCGACAAAACATAAGTCGATTCAAAAAACAAAACATGATACAAATATATATTAACGTTAGGGTATCAAACAAAGACTAATAGAAAACGCTTATACCTTAGCTTGTTGGAAACAAAACCTCGACACCAAGGGGTTGGTGCTCGGCCGAATAGAGAAGAAAAGAAAAGAGAGAGGCAAAAACTAGGGTTCCAATTTTATGTTAATGTTTTGTATATATAGTGGTAGTACAAAATTCGGTTAGGGCTTGAGATAGGTGGCTTCGTCACTAGTCCAAACAACAAACAAACACCCTTCTTGGGCTCTCGGCCCATTGTCCAACCAACAAAAATACACGGCCCAACATGGTTCACCAAATAAAACGTAAAACAAGGCCCAAACGATGACGCTGAGACGCTTAAATCTTTGTATCGTATAAAATCGATCACGCACATATTCGCTAAGTTTTAATTATTCGTAAGTTAGGTTTTAATTTCGTTGAATGAATATAAATATATTTTACGTATTTAATAAATTTCGATTTCAAGGGTATTTTAGTCTTTATTCATGTTTTAGATTTTCAGGCTTTACATTAACCATACACATACTTAGCCATACACAACCATTTAGCAACTATTACATTAGTTAAATAAAGAGAACATTGACCTAGTAATTATCCATGTTATTGAAATCATCCAAGTGATATGTATTTGATGATTCAGGAGTGAGTTTAGGTTAATGCCGCATTATCTACTACGTGAACCCTCCCAACCGGCCGTTACTTGGTTCACCATCCCAACGCATTGCATCCCAATCCTGTAAATTCTCCCATTTTGAAAATAATCGCCGCCCACTTGCGATTGGGTCATCTTTCAATTGAAAATGACTACCGACCTACGCTTACGCTGCTCCCTTTCGTGCCATCTCTTGCATAACTTCTTTACCATTGTCCGCCCCGCTATTCGTTTTTTCTCGACAACAAATACAACCTATCTTGTCGTAATACTAAAACAATATTAGATATACATTTCAATGAACAATCTAGGTTAACTTCTTCTCAAACCGTTCCATGCATGTCGACGGGTATGCCCTACGGTACCACACACCTCCCACATTTTCTAACTTTGGCTCCTCATTTTTTGATGGGAAGTGATCTTTGTTTTAGGTCTTCCGCCTGCCTCTTGTCCATAAACGACGTTTAACCTTTGCAAGTTACCCGGATCATGCCATTCTGACTCTATTTCCAAAGGATAAACCATTTCATGATATGTGCCTTTGAGTGCAGCTTTTGTAAACCATGTTTCCGCTTCATTTGTTACAAGAATAATTTTATCTCTACACACGGCACACACATGACCACATGGTAGTCCCCGAAGTTGCCATTTCTGACGCTTCGTAATCAAAACCATACACTAATAAACAACATTTACCGTAATTGACAACTCAGATATTGCGGTGTACCTCAGAATCGATTCATTCTTTACTTAAATCAACAATATGACTATGACGATTGTCTATAACTTGGTACACAAAGACACATGGCAATGCCTCTTACTTCCCAATTCGCACTCTTCCACATGCTATGCTCAACCTTCCTAGTAGCCCATTTTGTAAGTTCAAATTCGCAAGGCCTCAGAAATAAGCATACATCGTGTAACATTTATCTAACAAGTAAATGTGAGACGGAAATATATAGTTATACCGTAGAGTTTTTCCCCCGACGCTCGAAATACCAATCTTAGAAGACGCCCCCGTAGTACCAAGAGCATAGTTATTGGTACCTTCGAACGGGCTTGTTAATGAATTTATTGACTCGCACTGCTTGACGCCAAATAATTGTATCTTTTTTCACCGCAATATGCCCTTTGACCACTTTTCGCACCCGGCGCCTTCGTTTTTTGACGGCCGATTTTTTGCACGAAGCTCGAAATTGCATTATCAAAATCTTCGCCAGTATAGCTTTTGCACACCTTCCAGTATAAAGCCTTATGCTTTTACTACCGATATTGCAATTCATCATCAAGTGACGACAACAATAACCATGAAAGCAATTTGGAAAAACTGCGTCACAAGCTTTTGTTATTGAATGATGCCCTCCCTAAATAATCGCCATTAGGCACTTCACCAATGCATTCTTCAACCACCCCAAAACAATGTCTAGCTTCAGCGGTCTCACCCCCAGGCGACCCCGGTAGCGATTGGAATAATCTGATTATTTTCGTCCATACCAACAACAAGCATGTTGGTTCCTAGATACTTCCCTTCGATGCTAACATCAATTATAATCAATGGCCGCATGAAGGCTATAAAACTCTCAATCTAGTATCAGTATATATATTAGTGCTTAGTATACGTTAAAGCTTAATATACTAATAATAATAATAATAATAAGATGTGTGTATAAGAATAATAATAGTAAAAATACTAATACTAACAATTAATATAAATGTGCCCAAACTTACCAAGAAAACCAAATGCTACAAAAACCATCTTAAATCTTCCAGCTTGCCTCAGATCGATGTGTGTTACAGTCCCCCATTTTTAGCTTTAGGTTATGACAATATAAAGCTAATCGCCAAAACGATTGTTCATGTTTACCGTTCAACACCTCAAATGCCAAATTCCTACCCCCAAGCTCGTTTGTAAGAAACATTTACTTTCCATTCAAGACTCATATCTCTTTGTATGTCCTTTCCAAAGGTATACCTCGAGTATCTTTCAATTTTTCGATTAGCAACCTGACTAAGTAATTTCATTGTCGCGATTACGATGATTAGATGTAATGCGCTTGAACATGTATGACATTGTTGATGCTAGAAACAAAGAACGTGTTATCCAGCTTTTTTTTGGGTGTATATGTTCCAGAGCAGCTTCATTTATACATTTCACTGCACTCGTGGATCGATTTAATAACTTTGTATTCAAAGCGCTCAATTAATGATTTCTTTCCAATAGTAAACATGCATTCTCGCTTATTATTAAAATTCTTTATGTTTGAAAAAAAGGTATCGGTTTTTTGGGAATCATGTTTTTTAATTCCTCGGTTGTGGTGCAGTTGGTGGCGTGGCATATTTTAAATGAGTCTCTTTTAAGACTGAGGAAGTGAATGATCAAGTTGGTGAAAAAAGGTATCCTCGACCTTTGGTGTGTCATGATAACTATCAATGTGGATCGCCGAAAATTCAGTTCTAATGATAAATGATTAGAAGTCAAGATGATTTACCTCTCAAGATGGTGGTTCTTTAGTTGAAATTAACAGAGCTTGAGTTTGCTCATTCTTACAACATAGTTCATGAATGAAGAATTGGACGTCTTCATCATCAACCACGCCCATTCCATGGAACCATCTTTGTAAGATAACCTGACTCTATCATTTGCGTTTTCACACGCGAACCTTTGGTTCCAATGTATCATCAAAACTGAGCTGAGGGGATGGGGTTTGACAATTAATCTGTTGAACGCCTTCTTTGGAGTAGCGGTCGGTGGAGAGTAGTATAGGGAGGTGCAATACCGCTTCCTCTTCCGCTTAAGCAGTTGAAAACTAATATGATATTTGCGCTCTAAATAAAAACGATTCATCTTTTAACAAACGTCGCCTATCCCAACAATTAAATAACTTCAATACTCAAACAAGTAAAGTGGAAATGTGATATTCTATGGCATAAGATATTTTTAATCATGACTAAGCATGTGGTGTCTATTTTAAGGACATGTAAAACAAATCATGACCGCTTGTTCAGGGCCCTTTATTATTTTCAAAGTAAATCCTCCAAAGTTGACTATGTATGTTTAACTGTTTACATGTGACTTAGCACGTGGTGTCTATTTAATAGCGAAACCATGATGTAATTGTTCACCATATTTCCATCAAATATTTGCTCATATTCATCTTCATAACCATATTTCCATCAAATTAATTGATTTATGTCGAAGTTCTAAAGAGTTAGGTTTGAGAAAAATCACGATGAAAGGGAGTGGTCGATAAAGGTAGCAAGAGAGGTAATGTTTCCTGAGATATATGAATTATATGGACCAAATGTCAAGCTAGTTACCGCTTACTCACCAAGTGCTAAGACAAGAAGAGAGATATACGGTATCGATAAAAAAGAAGTTATAGAACCAACTGGCGGTGGTAACTCTAAGCAATCACAAAGGTTGGGACCCAATGCGCAAGATGTTGGTCCTAGTAGCCGTAAAACTAATGTTCGAAGCAATGAATTTAATGAGAATCAAACAGTCAAGTCAACCATATTGCGCAAGTGTAATGATATTTCCTAGTTTGTAAAAGTGATGTATTAATGTATTAAATACAAATAAGTGAAAAAGCAAAATTTATATTTTAATAATTATATCAACTCAGAGCACATTGTAAAGATAAGATAAGATTCTTTACACAAAGTGTAAAAGATAAGTATTGGTACTGGTTATACAATTTACTTTTTCACATGATACTTTGAGACAATATTTTATTCTAACTCAAGTACAACACACTTACTTTTCCTAGTTTATGCTATCTTATTATCACAACTCTCATTTTATTCTCTTATTCTCACTCTAGAACAATGGCAGCACCAAATGGAAACTTTCAAAATGATGAAGAAGAGTATGAGTTTGTCTTAAACAACTATTTGCTTTTTGACGCAGTGTTAGATGCTTTTGGGAAGAACCAATGTCGTAATATGGTTCATGAGTGTGTGGATGAGGACAAATATCCTTACTTGGCTGCGTAGCCAAGACTTCTACTGGGATGAGATTTATGGACTTGATGGGGAAGAGGAGGAAGAAGATGAAGATGAGGAAGATCTAGAGAATGAGGAGGAAGCCGAAATGAGGTGGTGCGCAAGGTCGATAGTGCAAAGAAAATGAGGTAGAGGAAGAGTTTCAAAGTGAGGTGATGCAACAAAGCGAGGTGGTGCAACAAACTGAGGAAGATGATAAAAACGAAGTGGAGCAACATGTGAATAATCCTACATTATTTGAAAATATTTATAATTTGGAAAATAGGATTAGTAGTCTTGAAATATTGTTTCAACGACTCAAAGCAAATAAGAAAAGCAAGGGAGAGAGCTCTAGAACTAAAATGTAGATTATGATGATGGTCATTTATGTTTTTAGTATCATATTAGTTTTTTAGTTGTCGAAAACTGTTTTAATGTGTGTTTATGTGCTATCTTTGTATTAATGTATTAATGTATTAATGCAACAGAGACTTCTTCTCGCATATGAGTTTAAGTTATGTGTAAAACTAATGCATCATAGTATTAAATCTATGCAAAAAATTACTAAATCGTAATTATATAGTAATCAAATGTATTAATGTATTAATGGAGCGAGACTTCTTTGTTAGCATAATGTCTTTGCTCAAGTTATTTTTGTCATGTCTTAAGGGATTGTACTACTATTATGCATGCATTGTTGTTAACAAATGATAAGATAATAAATGTACCTTGACAACATCCTGCCCATCCTCATAATCAAGGCATATCACTTCAACAGTTGTGTATCGCCTCTTCCATAGCCGCTTCTCAACCTCCATATCCAATGTGTCTACTTGTGTAGCACCTGCGAGTCGGATCATAAACGCTGTCACCTGAAAGCCCCCGCCTCCATATGCGGTTCTAAAATTTAAGAGTAAATCCAGACAAACCATTCCCACCAAAGAGGTGGCCGCCACACAACAATTTCTTTACCCTTTGCACTGTTATTTTCTTTTTCCGCACCATTCACATCCATCGATTCCTAGATAAAGGGTATGAGGGTTTAATATTGAAATAGAAAAAAGTCAAAGAAGGGAAAAAAAACAATATATATATACGTACGTCAACAGGAGTTGGATCAAACCCATCATAATCAATGTCTGAGAACTCATCATTCAAATTCGGTAAGGCAGCACAATCAAATTTGTTATCCACCTGCATTATATTGTTGGAATGATGAGCATCTTCAGGACCTCCCGATAAAGCATCTTTCATAACTTGGGTCATAGGTCCGGTAAACTCCTGGGAATCCGTATACAACAGCTTCTACTTGTCATCGGATCCTACATTGGTCCTGATGGGGGTGTGTGCATCGGAAGTACCCAACGGTTTGTTGGCATCAACACTCTCCAATTGTAAAAGTGAACTTACTTAGGCACTCAAAGAGCCATTTTGGTGGAATGAAGTAACAAAATTCAAATAACAAATTTTTTACCTTAATCTCACCAACATCATCTTGTGACTTTATTCCTAAAGCTTCCTCAATTACCACAATTCTTCTTTCGATGTGTAACTTATATAAGAGCTGTGATACACCAACTTCTCCGCTCTTCTATACTACCAACCCCGGACTTAATGGATAGAAGCTCCAACATCTAATGTGATCTTTATCTAAGGTATGTGACGCTTTCGCTTTGTCACATTTGATCCCATCTGGAACCTCAACACTACCGACTACAACATCTTCAACCTTCTCAGGCTCATTCATATTCAACATTTCACCAAACCCAACAACAATCTCTTCTTCATCAGCTTTGTCATTGACACTAGACGTTTGACCTTCAGGCAACTTCATCGGCGTCACAGAAAGGAACATTTAAATCGGCTTGAATTCCACCGCGTACATCCACATCGGCCATAGGTTCCTCTTCTTCCACCATCAGTTGGTCAGCCAACTCTTCTCTTCTTTCAACAAGTTGGATCAAGTTCACGGATGTACTCCATACTGCGAATGCCACGGACCTCCAACTCGGTATTTGTTGGTACAATCTTCTGAATGGTCTCACGGCCTAAATAACAAAGAGATAACCTGATATGATAAATGCAATAAAAACATACAACGCTTAACTAATTTTGGGTTTTACTTACCGATCAAATAAAATTGTGTAATGCTTTTTTCAAAGTTTTAACTTTTGACCAAGCTAGACAACGTGGGATCTTCTCTGGTCTTTGGTCCAAACTGGAGCTCTTTGGGAATGTCTCCATAATCCAAATCTAAAAAAACAAATACATCGAATTAAGAGTTAGTGGTTGTGATTATGGTTGCATTGGTTAGGATAGCAGTGGGTGTATATGTAGTAACAGGGGATACAATTACATAACGTGTTGTTGCAAAGATGGGTTCTTCGAACTAGCAGTGGATGAAGAGACATTGTCATGGTTTGAAGCAACCGTTTACAAATCGTTTCTATTTATTTATCTAGTGCGAAACCATCAACCATAACATCCTTAAATCTACACAAACACTTACACTTACTACAAACAATGCCTAGGAACAAAGCCAATGCCTAAGGAACAATGACAATGACTGAATGACTATTCTGCTTATCTATGTTTATCAAATATAACAATGAACACATTATTTAGATTAACCATCACAATATATACAAGCACAAATAATGTATGTTACAAGTAAAATCTAACCTTCAACACCCATGTAAATCCATACAGAGTGTATGTTTGTTCTTTTTTTGGATCTTTTGGAACGGGATTCTTTGATTCTGCCTCAAGATGCCTAGGAACAACATTCACCGTTCTTTTATACAGATGAGCCCACATGTATTCACCCCATGGATACTCATTCCATACACAAAAATCCTCAACATTCTTAGCAAATGGTCGAACATTAAACCTTCCTTTCCGACCAATAAATACAAATGTTGCAATCACCAACAAAGCAACCCTCTCGACATCTTCATCGGATAACGAATCCCACCTTTCCGTCGACTTTACCAACGCCAAAAGGTCATCACCCTTAACTTTTTGTTCTTAGTTTTTTTATCGAAACAACCGATCAAAAAGGACTATCTGTTAAACCCTTAACAACATGGTCGTGAATCACTTTCTCTTTATCTACTGGTCCTAAACTAAACCCGCTTAGAAGACTAAATTGTTCACGACCAAATCAAAACATTATCACCTTGTACAAAAGTTAAAGGTGGACAACAATCACTAACTTTTGACACCTCAACTGCATTTTGATATAAATAATGGTATAAGTGGTTGTCAGGGGAATACTTAGAAAATCTAACCAAGTGCCAAACAGGTTTCTCTAAACAATTTAGTTCTATTCACATTCAATGCACCTTTAATTGTAGCAATATGTTCTAATCTAGATCTGACCGTTAGCTTTGCATCAAACATGTTCGTCGTTGGATTCTTGAGATGTTGCAATACTGATTTTGATTGTACGATTAGGGCTTCCGTTTTGTCGTGGAAGAAAGAACTAATGAGAAGTAGGATTAGGCAGTTGGATTCTTGAGTTTGAGGGGAAGGATATCATTTCAAGTTGGGTGAATTTTAGCCTTTGAGAGGGGAAGGTGTGTGTGTGGTAGCGGTAGTGTGTGTGGGATGATTTGGGTATTTTGTGTTTTGTATTTAATGAAATAGGTGTATTAGGATAATAAATAATTTTTTGGGAGGTATAAGTTGGTTTATTAAAGGTGTATTTCTATGGTATAGAGTGGTATTTAAAGAGAGTTGCCACAAATACATATGTGTAGGATTCTTACATTATTTGTATTTAAAAATTAAAAATGTGCATTTTGCTTTTTCACTAAAACCAAAATGTCAGTTCCCAATATAGTATGTCAAAGTTGCCCAACGAACAGAGTGTTAGATTTGTGCTTTAGTAGTACAATGTGGAAATCAAATATATGAAAGAGTTGCAGTGGGAGAGTTGCAATGGAAATTAAGAAGTAAAAAATGAGGCATTTGGGGTAATATTGTTGGGCAACTAGGGCAATATGAGAATTTTCTCATAATAAAATATTGGGAATATCTTGTTGGAGTTTCGAAATCACTTGAATGATTATGCAATTATTATTATTTATTTTATTAAGGGAAAATTTTCTAAATGCCCCGGTTGCCCAATTAATTTACCTCAAATGCCTAACTTTTTTTTCACTTCTCATTATGCCTCATGGGCAACTTTCCCAACCATATATTTGGGCAACTATCATAAATAAATGACATGTGTCCCATTTTGTGGGGCCATACTACACTTAATACAAGTGTACTTAGATCTTTAGTTGGGCAACATTGAGCATCGTTGTTGGTGTGTATTTGTCTTTTAGTAAAAATTAAAAATAAATAATTTGCTTTTACTAAAAGACAAAAAATGTTGGATTTCAATAGTAGGTCAAATTTTGCAACGGTGCAAGTCTTAGATTTGTAGTTTGTAATTACAAAGTGGGCCCAAATATATGATAGATTCTTGCATGGGAGGTTATTCATGGGCATTAAGTAAAGAGAAAAAAAAAAGCATTGGGGTAATATTTTTCAAGCATGAGGCGTTTAGAATTTTCATTTTTATTAAAGTGATATTACGACCGAAAACCTATGGGCACTGATTTTGAGAGGCAGCTACCGACACCTTTGTTTCTTCGTCTGATTTTCATGTTGTTACATGTAGTATTTATTGAAAGTGGTTCATACTCACGTAATTTTTTTATAAATACATCACATTGCATAGTATTTTAATTCATACTTTATAAGACAATAATGCATAATTATTATGTGTGTATAAAAAAAATGTGTGAGTATCAACGCCCTTTATTTAAGGCTCGAGGGCAAGACATAGCCTTATTCATTTTATACATCAGCGCCACATCAGTTTTTTCTCCCATTTTTCTTGCACTCACTTTTATACTGACATGAGAAACTTCCACTCACCTTAATTCTTTTACTTAAATGTTTTTCTTTTTTAACACACTTACATTCAAAATTCAAACTTAAATTAGATACTTCTGATTAATAACAATTCAAAATTCAAACTCAAATTCAAAAATTTCTCTATACATATCTACACTCACAAGCCATACACACACAAAAAATCTTACCAAATTATCTCAATAATGTCTAAAAAAGACTTCGACCAATAATTTCTCGAACAAAAAGACTTCGGCCAACAAATTAATGAAGATGAACTTTTAAGAAAATTGGACGAAGTTGCTTTTAAGAAGGAAGCAGAAAGAGAACAAGCCGAAAAGGAACGACTTATGCTCCAAGATGAAAAAGAAGTATTGATAGAGATGGAGGAAGCTGCTCGTAGGGAGCAATTGAAAGGGAGGAAAAAGAACGTCAGGATAGAGCATTCGATGTTTTGTATGCAGACTGGGAAGACAACAAATTTGAAGGTTTGTCTTCGTATGCTTACGACAATGGTTACGACTCCAACAACTCTCAAACTTAGGATCACCCTGATTATATTTAGTTGTTTTAATATATGTATTTTATTTTATGTATTGCGGTTTAACTTTCTATGCAATGTAGTCTCCTTTCTCTCTGTAATGAATAAAATTTTGTTCACTACTTTGGTGCTTCATACTCTCAAATTAATATACAAACTATACATACTTTTTTTTTATAATGGGAAAATGGGGTAGTGGGGATTTTTTATTTTTTTTATTATTTTTATTTAAAAAAAACGAATACATTTGTTTTGCACACAAATCAACTAGGTGACTTGGTCACCTAATTTGCTGGAAGGAGACATGGCGTGACAAGGGAAGGTGTGCAAGGTGACTCAGAGTGAGGGCAAGGTAAGGTGAGTGGTTTTTCTATCCTGCCGAGCCGAGCTAAGGGATAGGTCATAGTTTTGTTTATATTATAAAAGGATTGTATGTCGGTCTCAAATTTTATTAGGACATTTCATATTATGCATTAGATAGTTGTATTTTTAGTATAACCAGTTTTATTTGTGAGTGTCTCAATAAAAATGAGAGTGTGTCAATCACTTCCTTATTACAAAACTGTAAAAAGAAAGTGCTAAATAAAAATATAAAGTTTAACAAGTTAAATATTAAACTGACAAAAAGTCGGAACAAAATTGATAAAAACATGTTACATTATAAACAAAAGACAAAGAGTAAAAAGTATAAAACATTTGTACTACTTTACTATGCCGATAGTACCAATAGTAAAACCCTTTATTCAACAATATTTGTGACAGAGGCTAATTTCCTTTTGATCGTTAAAACTAATCTAATGCTATGGAACTTCCAAGTTATACATGGGCCTTTCACAAATTTACAAGATTTCCATATGTTATATGTATATTGTATATGTTTTAAATCCTTTTAAGAGTCCACTTGGTTGTCACATATCACTAGTTAAAATGTCACAATATTTATGTTCAATTTTTAATGAATCCTGTCATTTGAAGAAAAAGTAAACGTGTAAGTCATATGCTATCATTTAAGGAGACTGATATCAAAGTGATTTACTTCATTCGACTTAAACTTGAATAAATCACACAAACACAAAAAAGTGGAACCATACTACTTCTAACTACGACATAAGTCAATTCACCTAATTACACGCAGCCTCAGGTATGTTCACATTTTTATATGGATATCTATACTACTTATAATGCACGAAGGCACATCACTCTCAATTTTAAGACGTACAAGAAATTTAGCATGGTTTACAACACAATACTGCAATTTTCAAATTACAGTAAGCATATTGTACAACAAAATAAAGCGTGATGTCATTTTAAAACTAAAATTATATCAAACAACATTAATGCTATTAAAAACACCTTTTCACCAAAAATTACAACCATTTAAGCATAATGTACAATAGCTGCAGCCAATTTTCAGATTTACAACAGAATAAGCATAGTGTACAACAAAATAAGCATGATGTAATTTTCATACTTATTTTCAGACTTACAACATTAATGCTATTAAAGTGGTAAATGTTCTTAATAACTATAATGACTATTACTTACAAGAAAAGAAACATAGTGTAAAACACTTTAATGCACATAATTTTCAGGGCGTACAGAATGAGAAGCATAATGTACAACAAAACACCACATTAATGCTATTTAATGTTGTCAATTATTTGACTGGTCAATAAATACAATTAATACAGTTATTAAAACACCCCTTACAAAAGAAATACAAATTATCAAACATATTGTACAACCAAATTATACACTTTCGCATTAAATTTACTACTACTGAATAATAAAACACATTATACAAATATTCAGTCGAGCGAAGGCAACAGGCCAAATGGGCTTGAGGCCAGAGCGGTCAGCGGACGGCAAGCTCGAGCCCGGGCGGAGAAGCGGGTTCGAGCCCGAACGGGCGCGGCTATAATACGAAATTCTGATATCCGTAAATTTATTGTTAAAAAGAACGTAATAAACTAAAATAAATTATTCATCGAATTTTTTTATTTCAGGGTACTCGTCGCTGCAACGCGCTGGTACCCTGCTAGTCAAATTAATGAGAAGAGATGTAATGAGAATAGTTATTGAAATGAGAAATTTTAGCCATATATTTTAAATAAGAAAGGAGAAATAATGGAAATATGCATATATGTTTGTGAGAGTATCTAAAATTTATGATTTTGTTTTTAGCTTCTTTTTATTTGATCTTAAGTTGTTGGTAATTCCAAGATAAAAGAAACAAAGTCGATAAACGAAGCGGAAGGTTTATTCAAGTTATCAAACCATACACAGGATCAAATTTCACAGGTACCAAGTAAAAATATTCAATTTAAAAGGTACCAAATTTTAATTCTAAAGGTACGAACAATTACGAAGCTATTAATCTCTATTTATAGACTAAACTAATCGTCATAAGATAGTTTTCAAATTTCAAACAAACTTGTAGGACAAGTCACATAAACTATCAAATTTACCAAACAACCCTTAAAGTTTAAGTCATTTTTCTAACAATTTCTACCGTGACTTAAACTCCTCCACAGCTAAATCAAATTCAAAGGTTCAACTAGAGTTACTAGCCAATTCAAAACAAATGATCGATTCCCAAAAGCAATCCTAAACAGAATCGATCCAAAGCAAATGCCGCGACTTTAAAAACGAACAATCAAACGTTAATTGACAAATTCTACATCCAACCAAACAAACAAACCGCTCAAAAGATCTTCTACAAAGACAATCAAATTGAACCAACTTAGCTTGAAAACTGAAGATCCAAATTTTCCAAACTAACAAAATTCAAATGATCGAACAAAATTGCAACCGACCTAATAATAGTTAAGTCTTCAAACACCAAATCGATCTACAAAATTCAAATACCAAATTCAATTTCTAATGACCCAATTATATGTAATAAGAATTACGGTCGAAATTCAAACTTATAATCGAAGTATCAAACGAATTAAAGTTAATAAATAACTTGACAAATAGACTCTGATTTTTTTTTTTTTTTTTTTTTTTATAGAAAGGCAACATATATTGAGAACCTCGAAAAAGATTAAAGTACAAAATAAGGCACCTCAACTCAATAATCAAGATGATTAAAAGAGGATGAGGCCCAAAAAAAACAAATCGAGACCTACCCTTGCTGACAACCGACTCACATAACTAAATTAGAATACTACATTACTGACAACTTAAGATGAAATACACTACAATGACTCAAAATAAACTACAGATATTGGAGCCCACTAATGAAAGTTTGAAAGCAAATAAACCAATCTCATTTCCCTGCCAAAGATGTATGACAGGTACTGTGCCATCCAACTTGATCCCACTTCATGATAAAATGAAATGTGAAGAAGTCAATGACACAAGGTAATAGTCCCTCAACTTGAGCACTTTAAGTCCAGTCACATAAGTCACCAAGGGTACAGAAAACCACAAAAACATCCACGATGTGAATGCCTCGTGACCCACTAGCGAACCG
This sequence comes from Chrysanthemum makinoi, assembly GCA_910596185.1. NCBI lineage: Eukaryota > Viridiplantae > Streptophyta > Magnoliopsida > Asterales > Asteraceae > Chrysanthemum > Chrysanthemum makinoi. The sequence continues at coordinate 242,771,896 of OU343217.1, read as the reverse complement.
ACCACTGTACTAATGATGTAACCTTAATGATGCAAAATCCCATTGTACCACTCATGTACTTAAAACAGGTGCCAAACTTCCCACTGTACCACTGAAGTACTCTCTGAAAATACATATGCAGCTGCCAAAATAGTGCCAAACCAACTGTCACATACCACTTACTCGATTCTTTGCAACTGCTCAAATAAACTGGTGTTACTATATATGCATATTCCGAGGGTCTCGAAGCCATCGTTGCCAATCTATCGCTTTAAATTTCTTTGATCTTCTCACTATCCATTCGAAACTTTTGAGTTGAATGTCTTCTAAAATCTTGTTAACACTTGATACTTTATTTCCAAACACACGTGTGTTTCTTTCCTTCCAAATGAAATATCCGGATGTCCAAATTACGCTTACCAAATACTCGATAGAAGTAGGGACATTAACGTTTCCATTATGAAAAAAATTCCTCAATAGTAAGCAGTATCCCCACCTTCACCAATTAAATATCTTGGTCCATACACTCATCGCTAAATCACAAGTGACCAAGCAATGAGCACATGTTTCCACACACGCTATCGTTACTAAGCACAAAGTCAAAATCCAATCATTCCTCTGATCAAGTTCCACTCTGCGGAAGTCTACAGCTGCGTGCTCTCCAACAAAATGTTGACTTTCTTAGGTATTAAGTTGTTCCAAAGCGTGTCTCGACCGCCACCTTCCACTTGAAGAATCTTTTCCTCGATCAAACTCTTTAGCGTTTTGACTTTAAATCCGCCGTCTTCATCGATCATCCACCTTATCCCTACCATCAATAGAAACAACAACATTTCGCAATACCTCGATTAAATCATCCACCTCCCACACACCCTACCACTAATGTGTATATTCCAATCCCATACCCACGCCCACCTATTATCTACCCATGTACCCTTATCCCTTACGCTACCCTCTTTCTTGCTATCCAAATGAAACAATCTAGGGAATCTATCACGAAGCCTACTATTATCTATCCATTTATCCTCCCAAAATCTAATGTCCCTCCCATCACCTAGCTCCCCCACACATGAAGATGTAAAATCAATCCCCAACCCATCAATCTCAATCCCGCTCTTCACAATATCGTGCCAAACCCCCCTCCCCGTTCGATCCCCCCACTTTTACCTATAAGGCCTCAGAACCCACCCCCGCCCATGAATACTTTTAATAACCTTAGCCCACCCCACACCTTCAGTCCTAAATCTCCACCACCATTTGCCCAACAGCCAAATTTTTGCCCTAAGTGATTCCACGTTTAACCCCCCGTCCTTAAAAGAAGCAAGAATTGAATTCCATTTTACCCAAGAAAGTTTCTTACCCTCCCCATTCCCACCCCAAAAAAAGTTTTTTCTGATGCACTCAAGGTTTTTAGAACACTCATAGGCACACGGAACATCGAGAAGTAGTACAATGGCAAACTACCATGAACCGATTTAACCAGTGTTAGACGACCCCCAAATGACATCGTTTTTGCTTTCCAATCGGCCAACCGATTTTTGAATTTGTCGACCACGGGCTTCCATGCATTCACTCGATTCATATTTTCACCTATCGGTAAGCCCAAATAGGTGAAAGGGAACTCTCCATATAAGCACCCCATCAATTAGCCATAGAACCCAATTCCTCATCGCTAACCCCGAGACCATATATTTTGCTTTTGTGGAAATTCACCCTTAGCCCGAAACCTCTTAAAACACTTAAGTATGCCATAAGAGATCTAGCATTCTCTCTATTCCATTCCCTCAGAAAAAATAGTGTCATCTGCATTATTGCAAAATGATTGAATGACATGGTCCGATCCAACCTTAAATCCCCTAAATATGCCTTTTTTCTCTGCTTCGTTCACGATAGCGTTTAACCCTCCTGGCCAAGATAAAGAGAAAAGGAGCTAACGGGTCACCTTCCTTACCCCCTTTCACCTCAAATTCTTCGATGGAGAACCATTGACAAGACGGACATTGAAGCAGATTAAGACAACTTCTACCCATTACACCATTTATTTCCGAACAAATCCTTTTCATGATATTCGCCAAGAATCTCCAATTTATGCTGTCGTATGCCTTCTCGAAATCCACTTTGAAAATTAAACTTTTCTCCTTTGTTTTTTTCAATTAAGACATCATCTCATTTGCTATGATAACCGTCAAGAATGAATCGCCTTTATGAACGCGTTTTTGTACATCACCTACCACACATCCACCATTCGTTTTATTCTTTCCATGAGAATCTTTGTGATAATTTTGTAGTAACATCCAATAAGACTGATGGGACGGTAGTCTCCCAATAATAGGATCATTCACTTTAGGAACTAAAGTAATAAACGAGCATTATTCTGACCATTTGAAATTTCCATAGATTCCCAGGTACGTGATCGCCTACTAGATCCGTCTTGATGATATCAGGACTTTTATATTGAATTTGAAGTTAAAACCATCACGACCCGGAGCTTTATCTCCCCCACAACCACGAATTGCCTCCCATATTTCACTTTCGTTCACCGGTCTTTCAAGGTTTTGAGCATCTTCCACTGATATTTTTTCTAAGCTATTACAGCAAAAACTCGGCCTCGACCTTGTTCCCTCAGAGAATAAGGTTTTATAGTGACTAGCTAACTCTGCTTTGATTTTCTTAGGATCTTCGCACCATATACCATTCACCATGAGCCCTCTTATGTTACATTTGTTATTTCTACGTTTCACATATGAGTGGAAAATTTTTGAATTCTCATCACCCTCAATGTCCCATTTGACTCTAGTTTTTTGACGAAGCATGCTTGTGTATTCCCTTTCTTTACCTTCCCATTGTTTCCTTGCATCCAACCATGCATTTCTTTCAATATCACTCAACGGTCTTCTCTCAGCTTCAAGTTCCCACTTCATAGCTTTATTTTTAAGTTCCTCTATTTTCTCTATATGTCCCCCGAACCTACCCTTACTCCAGATTCTTAGAGCTGCCTTCACGTTCTTCAATTTATCCCGAAATCTACAATCCGGCCATAAGCTTCTTACATCTTTCTTCCAAGCTTCCTCTACAATTTGAATAAAATCCAATTCCTCTAACCAGACATTAAAGACACGGAAAGGTTTTGGTCCAAAGTCTAACTCCATGTCTTTTAGAACAATCGGACAATGATCCGATAATTTGCGATCCAAAGCCACAACCGATAAGTTTCCCCATAAATTATTGAAGCCGTAGTTTAAAAGAAATCATCAAGTTTGCTAAATTTTAACCCGTCGTCACTTATCCTTGTAAATTTTCTCCCACCCATTGGAATTTCTATCAATTTTGTGTTGTTTATGAAGTCGTTAAATTCGCTTGCCTCCTTCACATTCACTTTAGAATTAAGCCTGTCATCACCACATCTAGCCACGTTTAAGTCCCCAAAAATACACCATGCTCCTTGCCATCTATTCATCAAAACCAGTAATCTATCCCACAAAGAAGCTTTTTGGCTAGACACATGCGGTCCATAGATACATACCAGAAACACGTCCTCATCCTTCCCTTTCCAAGAACCCCTTACTGCAATAAACCTCTCATCTCCAATTGCTTCTTTACATGTTAATACCCCCTTGTCCCATATAAGTAATATGCCCCCTGAATTACCATTCGCCGGTAATTGAGCGTATCCGAACCCATTCCCACCCCATATATTTTCGACCCACTCGTTATCAACCACGTCGCATTTTGTTTCTTGTAACCCGATTACATCTGGTTTTTCTGTCCTAATAATAGATTTAATCCATCCTTTTTTCTCACATTCTCCCATACCCCTAATATTCAAAGAAATTATCTTCATAATAAAACAGTTGCAAACGAAAAGAACAGACATACCACATATTCTTATTGGGTTTGTGGCCCAACGTGGTCATTAGTTCCCAATTTTCCCACGTGATCTTCTCCTTGAGTCTTCTCGATTTCGGCTTGAATCCATGATACCCCGATCATCTCGCCAACTTCCTTAACTTGCTCCATACTGAATTCCCACTTGTCGTTTCCCTCTTTGCCTATATGGTTGTCCCCGAACTTAAATACCTCGTCTATATCCTTCACGACCTCGTGGTGTTGTTCCTTACATGAGTCCGCAATATCTATATTGGCCTTGCCTAAACCTTCCACCCCGATTTTCCTCGCCAACATTTTTGCTTTTCTCACGCCTCTTCTGATTACCTTCATATTGTTGCTATGATGTTCTTCAGATTCTTTACCTTGGTTGAAAGTTTTTTCCAATTTTTCCTCAACAATCTCATTCACTTGCATTGCTTTTCTCTTTTTCTTTGTCTTGGTTCCATTAATCTCCATAGAGCTAGTCGGAGACATCTCCCTCTTTTCCTTCCTCTTGTTTTCACAGGTCTGTGTATCCTTATCTTTATCTTGTTTTTGATTTGTATCCTCAATGATGTTGACTTTAATTGCGTTACTGGTGTTGATTATATTTACCTTAGGCCCAATATCTTCATCAATAGTGTTATGTGTATTTGGGCTATTAATGTTGTTGACATTTTCCTTAAGCCCACTGTCGTGGCCCACCTCACCAATCCCATTACTATCACCAGTATTTTCTTTCCCACATCCGGTACCATTCACGTTTTCTATACCATCAATATTATTCCCATTTAAATCAACCTTGGGACCACCATAACATGTGAGCCGCCAATATTTAATTTGTATGTTTCCCCATGAGACTCACAGGCTTCTCCATTTCCTTTTTTCTTGGACATGCAAACTTCCTCATCGAACGTATCATTGACCTTGGTCTCACCGGAGAAACGTGACCCTTCATCTTTCTCGTTATTCCGATCACCGTGATTCCTTACCGGCCGCCTGTCGTTCATCATTCCATCACCCTCATCATCACTCGAATCCTCACCCTCGCTATTTGAATCACCCTCATCGTCTTCCTTTTCCTTATCCAATTGTACTTCATCTTCATCCATCATGTTAATCTCCCCTTCTTCCAACTTACTTTCCTGCTTATATTTAGAACATTCCTGGACTTCGAGTCTGGAAATGTCACGGATTTCTTCTATCACATTAACTTTGTGAGGCTTCCCTTGTGCCGTAATAACAAGATCTTCCTTTATGAGCCCTTTGTTTATCGTATGAACATGTACTCTTCCATATATCATGCTTTGATTTCCCTCCAATTTGCAGTTGCTCGTTCCCAAAATAGTATCGTGCAAGGCCGCGATTCTTTTGAATGTTTCTTCGTTCCAACATGCTATTGGGATGCCCATAATGTTCAGCCAAGTCATTCTTCCAGCGATGCGGTTTATGCTACTTCCTCTCCTCAGCTAATGAAGCCATCTCCTCAAACCATGTTCTTTATCCTCAAGGACGTTTTTGCCGTTTCATCGTTTTCCAGAACCACCATCACTTCGAGACCACCAAGTAGTTTCACCTCAAACTTGTTCAATCCTTGTTCTTCTCAAAGAGTTGGAAGATTGTATAAAAAACATGCCGCTTTCACCTCGCCCGCCACGCTTCTATTCAGTAGCTCAGTGTTGATGTCTTTGTCTTCAATAATAATGTTTCTCCCCACCTCTTCATTCCCAGTTCTGTCCCCCTTACATTCCTTGAATCCTTCAGTGTTTCTAGTTTCATTTGTTTCCTTATCATTTGCTACGTGTCTCGTGTTCATATTAGCCTTCTCCATTTTCGCCCAGTTACTTCTTGTAAAACCCGTGTTTACCACGTCGGCAAAACTTCGAGCATCGCGATTGTGTGCCCTTCCTTCATTTGTGACCTTCCGTTCCCAGTTATCAGCCATCCTGTTTGTTCCCCATTCGTGTCCTCGTCGTTCCCCATCCGTCCTTCCACTGGTGTAACGAGCCCTATAATGTGCTACATACACCCTTAGGTATTCATCCATAACTTTGATCATCTGTAGTTGCCTTAGTAATCCCTCCACATCGTTAACAAATTTGTAGCGAACAAAACCATATTTCTTCCCGTTGTGTAATCGTTTTTGGACCATAAACATGTCAAAAACCGTGCCGAACTTCTTGAATATCATCCATAATTTACCCATCCCCCAATCCTCCGGAAAGTTGAAAAACATTAACGATACCGCCGAGGTGTGTTTCCCACCGGTATAGTTGGTCCCTAGTCGCTTGCCATTGAATTGTTCTTTATTTCCTATGTGCCCATTTTCACCATTTTTTCTGGATTGAAAACTCACTTTCTCTCTCACCATTTTTTCTCTCTCACACACTAGTGTGACAAATAGACTATGATAATTCAAAAGTCCCAAATATTGATACGAATAATAATTCTAATATGAAAAGGATTACGCTCCGAATACAAACACATAAACTATCCAAATTCAAATACCAAACCAATACGAATATCGTGGCAAATAGATGTCTTCATGCCTTCAAGCAAAAGTCATACTTTTAGCCCAAACTCTATAGAAGGTCAATACTAACATCAAAGCCCAATTCGAAAAGACCTGACAAAATAGATCTTCACAAGAACAAAGGACTAAGGCAATCCTAGACACCAAACGATCCAACCTTTTTGTGGTTTACTTGGCGACAATTCCAAGCGAACTTGCGAACTTCCCTTTTTTTTTTTTTTTTTCTTCATGCCTAAACGAACCTAGCTCGGATACCATTTGTTGATAATCAAAGTACGAAAAAAACAAACAAAGCAAAAGCTTTATTTAAATTACCAAACCAGTGGGTGGTTGACGCGTGAAGATGAAGACTGTTCGACTAGGCTTTATGAGCCAGTGGGTGCTCATGACACGACCGTCCTCATTAAATCATGCATGGTTCATGGAGCAACAAAATTTTGAGTGATTTCGTCACTTTAACGACCGGACAAAGTTTAATTTCATAGTGTATGTGTGTGAGCGCGTTGTGGGGGTCTGTTTTTGTTTGAGTGGCGTACGTTTGTATTGTTGGTTTTGAGTTAACCACTACAGGGTTTTGGTGGTTGGTTTGGTGGTGCGAGTGAATTTTGATGTAGATCAGTTGAGGTGCAGTGATGACTTGGGTCACCATTAATGCTAGTCTTACGGCCGGTCTAATGATAGTTTAGAGTTGTTCATGGTATGATGATCAAGACTTGGAGTGATTGATTAGTTTGGTTGTTAGTCTCAATGTAATACTAGCTTTTTGCTATTCTTTCTATATTGGTAATATAAGTTATCAAATAAGGATTAATGTGATGAAAATTTCAACGTAAAATATTCGGGGCTAATTGGAAATTATGAAGATCAATTATGTCGTTCGTTTTTGTCAAAGTTTTGGAAAATAGTTGAGCTTTATGCAATGATATCCTCATACCCTGCCCCGGCGGAATTGAGCATGTTGTTGTTTATGCAATGATATATCTTAAATACATAGAAATGTCGACAGTATTCGGGTAGACTGTCTCCAAGTGAAACCTTTTAGGTTGTCTTGATATTTAAACTTGTGACCTGGTGTAACATTGTTGCCACACTACAAGGTTAAAGTTATATGATAAGCTATTTACTTTTCTAATGGTCTCGAATGATCGCGGTATCATTTAAAATACACATGACAATCAAATTTTTATATGTTATGTGTTACTAGGAACATATAATTAAACGGCAAATGACATGATGTTTTGGGAAATAGCGCCTTGTTCCATTCATTTTGATGGAATTTCCACCATTCTAACAAAGTTTTCCGGAAAAGCATTGAATGAACATGTACATTAGATGAGCTGATCGATGAGACACTTGGTGGCATACTATATACTAAAACTAAGGGATTAGAAACTAATGGCCGGCTTGCTTATCTTCAGGCCACAACATCGTAAAAAGTTGTGTATACAATTTCTGAAACTCAGGTATGTTGCTTCTATAGTTTTTGAAGTACTGAAAGATGATGGCAACAGCACGAGATAACTATATAAACTTAGTGGGCCAAATATCTATATACTACATCAACTGGTATTCCGAGCTCTTCACTGTTTCCATATTTTGTTGCCACGCGTTTGTCATGCTCAATCAACCTCCTTATATGATGAATAAAATTTTCTTAAATCTTTGTTTTGTAAGAAAATGAACTTATGTAGGAAGTCATTTAAGATTGACCTCATTATGTTAACGTTCCTTTCCCTATTGCCAAAGCATTCACACAACTGTTACCTTTTAAATTTAACATTATTATATAGAGCATTGATTGGGATGACTAACTCGTATGCCTAATAACATGCCTAAACATATGTGTCAGCATCTTATTGGGGACAACAAGGGACCCACTTTTTCACAAACCAATAATTAATTGACACATCTATTAGGCACACAATTAGTCACATATTTTAGGTCTCCCAATCATTTTCCTATTATATATCCATATATGAATCATCGAATGTGTTTTGCACCCCAAATGTGCTTTGTAGTTTTTGCTTTTCGAGTTATACATTTAGAGTTACTGGTTTGCCTCTTTAGGTGCGCAGTCCTGGTCCTCAGAGGAGCTTATCACACGCAAGAGCCCTACTAGGGATAACACCCCTGCTAGTCGCAGCCCATGACCAAACTGCAATCTTTCACCAATGGACGCCGTGTTGGTTCTAGAAGCCACTCACAACTAATGAGGTGAGTTTTTGAATCAAGAACTTCTAGATACTAGAGGTAGCAAAAAGTTAACAAATCAGTACCAGTAATAATCTAATATGTTAATAATGTGATTTAAGTGGTTTATAGGATTAGAAATACGTTTTGTGCTAATATATAGACGGTTTGATCAGTCAGAGACTCAATATATCCAAAATCGACCCATTCAGTTTGACTTTCTGCAAGAGCGACTGTTGCTAACATGAGCAGGAATTCTAAACTGATGTATCTATTGCCATGTTGATGCTATTCAGAGACCCCTTTTGAGAATGCATTGTCCTTGACCTTCTAGTGCTAGTTTTAGTTGGACTGGATCCTTCTATAATTTCTGAATAACAAGCTTGTCCGTTTATGAATGAAGTAATATGTAGGCTGCTTGCTTTTTGGTATAAACCAGTAATATGGTACAATTGATTTGATCATGATTTTGTATATGGTTTTAGTTTATTAGTACTAAAAATGACCACTGGCCCTTTCATTAAACATTATCGTTTACACGTACTGGATCTTGATAGCTATGATCGAGAAAAGATCGATTGTGGCTGATGGTTGGGATGTTAATATTGTGATCTATTGATGTTGTATATAGTCTTACGCATATTGGTAGTTGAGTTTGGTTGTAGTCCAGAGAATATTGTTTGCTCCCGGTGATGAAATCCGTTGAGTTACACTCTGGCTCTAAGCTCTTCGCGAGCTTTTTTTTTGTTAATTCCCTAAAATGTCACATTTTATACGTTGGTTGGGTGATTGTCACAAAAGTGATCTGAAAGAGTAACGGCCTTTTACATGATATTCTGACACAATAAATTCCTGGTACACTTGCCCAAAATTTGGGGTGACAGAAATCAGTAACAAATTGTGTAAATCTGTAGCACAAGTGTTGGTGACTGTAGCCGTGAAGTAGTAGCCGATGTGTGTTTGTTGAAGTCCTTACAGCAACTGAGCGATGATGTGCATGCAGTTAGAGGTGGTAGATTGTTAAACCTCTTGCCTGACGCCTTGATTAAATATCAGGTCTGGTGATTCATCTAGAAGGTTATCCTATAGCACAATTAAAAGTACTTATCTTTGAACATATTAATAAGGTTACCTTAACACAGTTAACGATATTGAACATCACCAGGACTAGTGCCTGATGGGTATTTCATATTTGCATACCATTTGCTCAAGGTTTTGGACTAGTGGGGAGTCTAATGCAATTTGTTTCATAGATATCAGTGATGTTATTTGTGTTGGTGTTTGCCTTTGTGCTGGCAACTTATGAAGAGAATTGGAATGTGACATTTCAAGCTGAGAAACTGACAAATTTTATCTTTTGCTGATGCCCAAATCCATTACACTAGAGTGATGTATAGAGCGTTGACAAGTAGTTATTTGACAGATCAATACGAAAGTACTAATGAACATTCCCAACCGTGCTGGATAAGGTGTGATGTTGCACATAACTAACCAACAAATGTTTTGATGAAAAAAAGATAAGTGGTACCAAGATATGTGTAATAAGAAGAATATATCCCATTAACGAGTAACCATTCATTTTCGCACAACGCTAACCTGCTTTACAAGGTAAACTGGTAAAGGGCCAACTTTCACCTTTATCAGTATTTTGAATGACTACTTGTCTTTCTATCATGTAAGTGACACCTTACTCAAATTAAATGTGGAAGTTGATGTTACACTTTACAACCGAACTCACTAGTTATTCTGGTAATCACACTTGTACATGAGGATATGATGGTACATCAATCCAAGAAATGACTTCTCATGGACTCGAGCTTTGATCACTACCATTGTGACGCAGGGACGGACCCAGGACTTTTAAAAGGGTGTTACACCAAAAAAATGTTGGGCTAACTTAAGTTACACCGTAAGAAATGAAAGTAGCAAAAAAATTTTTGAGGGTTGCACATAGCACTAAAACGGCAGTTTTGAAATCTTTTTGCACTTCGTGACTTAAAATCAGGTGTAGCCCATGCCACACCCGGTATACATGTGAGTCCGTCCATGTTGTGACGCCTTGTAACTCTCATCCTGAGGGTGCCTTAAGAGACAAATGCAACTGTATGATGCCAATATCACTCAAGTATGCCAAATACTTGTCCATTCCGGTCCTTAATTGCTGGTTTTAACTATTCAAACTGTTTTTAAGCTAACACATGTCATGTAATATAATTCCAACTTAAGAGATTTTGAAACGAATTGAAGATCTTGCGTTTAATGGAAAAGGTGTTGGTTCGACTAGTCTTTTGTTCATCTTCTTATATAGCTCCAACTTCCATCTCTGTTGTTACAACAAGTTTAGCCATCCAAGTTCCAAACAGTAAGTTTTGAGCCTAAATGTTTTGCATCAGTTATGTAAACTTGACATTATACAATCTTCACCATTAATCTAATTTGATGAATGTATTGGGAATCATACAATGTACTACAATCTATGCAATATACGATATTGGCATCAAACAGTTATCGACGCGTATTTTCATCCTCAGCGCATATATAGTGTGCAATAGCAATCATTGAGTGATGGGCTAGTGGTAAAATACTTGTGACTATGATCACTAATATAATGTCTCAAGTTCCTATAGCTGCAAACAATTAAGTAAACAAACAATCCGAGTGGTGTTGCGCTCAAACATGCCAAAACGTCAAAAAATTTGGTTAAAAAATGTGTGCAAGAATCATCAATCTCCACATTTAGTAACACTAGACGTATGCCCGTGCAAAGCGATGATGTATAGCTACAAATAATTATAGTTGTGAAATCGTTATTCTAATTCGACCTTTAATGCAAAGCATGTGATTTTTGAAATACAAAACGTGTTATTCTATCAAAACATGAACAAATTTTAGTTTTTTCATTTTGATATATACAACGAATTTAGCTGTGTTATGTTTGAGTTGTAACGTATTTCATGTATGTGGACGTATAGTCCGGACTGGGCCAGGAATGGGTCAGGCCCGGCAGACAGCGGCCCACTCTACACCTAAACCCTAATCCATGCCCTATAAATATATGGCTGGATCTCCTTCTTGAGGACATAACATGACAGGTTACACTAACCCTAACTCTTGTAGGCTACATCGCATCGATACTAACTTGACCGTCGGAGGTGGACCCCGGGGCTACGGCCTCGGGTCCACTCCTAACGGGTTCTCTTTGTTGACAGGTCTACTTAGGGCTCGAGAAGACGACGAACGGCCCAGGGAGAGTCGTCGAATCCAGCCCGCGCCAGATTATATATCAACAATGTCCATTGAATGACACCTATTATTTCTCTTATTTGTACCACCGGGGCATTGGTCCGGTGCCTGAGACTTTCATTTTTGAGTCAATAGACTCGGGTTCGAATTTCATTCTTGGCATTTTGCTCTTAGATAGGTATTCACCTCCGTAAAATTTATGAGCTCACTAGAGAGACTTTGTGGATAAAAACTTAAGAGTCCGATAGTCTCGCCTCACTCCAGTTGATGCTCCACTAAGCCAGGAGAGTTGCCCAAAGTTATTTCTTGTGGGGTGGATAATAGCTGGTGCCAAAAGGACCCGGGAAATTTTAAATTTTCAAGAATTAAGGAACTCAAAATTTCAAAAATTGAAGAAATGATACAACTTGAGAGGATCCTTGTCCATCTTTTTATAAGTAGTAATGATACAAAAAATTGTTTATGTCATATTGAATGCATATACACAACCCTTCATGCATTCTTCTCAATATTTAAGCATTAGAAGGGTTTTTCTAATTTGTGTTATGGTGGCACAAGTTTAGAATTGTTTAATGAAGACACATATTTTTTTAATTAACTTAATTTCTATATAAAACATGGGTAATTCTGGTAGATATCATAAATTTAGAAAATTATTAATATCAACAAACATGAATTTATGGTAATTTGAGTTCATTTAACATCTCTTAACCTCTACCACCGTGGCACATCATTGAAAAACTTTTTAATTACGTCAATATCCTTGTAAAATTTTTAATTACGTTAATATCCTTTAAATTCTTAAAAATACACATACATGCCCACAATAATAATTTATCTATTTTAAATAATATTGTCTATTATATAAACTCAAATAAAAAAGTTAATTACTTTTCTACCCTTATACCTTAATTATCTACTTCCGTATGAGATCTTGTTTTTATTCATGTTCTTTTTTCCTTTCCACCTGGATGGCTGGAATCGACCCTCTTCTCGTGACTTAAGCACATTAATTAAGTATTATTTTTAAACTGGGTTTGGTTATTATATAGTCTCAATTGTTACTAGTTATGTATTAAAGTTTTTTCCTTCACACGGTATAGGGGATGAAAGATTTGTAGCAGTTAAAGGTGTTTGGAAGGGTAGAAATGAGGACTTTTTTATAGCTTGTATTTATGGGCCGCATGTTTCTAGACAGAAGGCTTCGTTGTGGGATAGATTGTTAGGGCTAATGAAGGAGTCAAATGGTGCATGGTGCATTTTTGAAGATCTTAATGTGGTTAGAGGAAACGAGGAGAGGATAAATTCATAAGTAAATAGTAAGGAAGTTAGTGATTTTAAAGAATTTATTAATAATGCAAATCTCATAGAGATACCAATTGGGGATTTACTAGAGTTGGTGATGATGGAATGAAGTTTAGTAAGTTAGATCGATTCCTTTTAAACGAGGAATTTTGTATTATCTGGAAGAATATGTCAGTTGTTGCTTTAGACCGAAAGCTCTCAGACCATTGTCCTATAATGCTAAAAGACGTGGATTCGGATTTCGGGACTAGGCCCTTTTGGGCATTTGACATATGGTTAGAGGAAAAGGATATTGGTCAAGTGGTAAAAGAGGAGTGGAAAATGGAGGTAAGGAGTAATCGACCAGATTGTAGATTTCGGGATAAACTTAAAATGTGAAAGGAGCGCTTAAGAAATGGAGTATAGAAAGGTTTGGCATGATTAATGACAAGATAGAGGTTTGCAAAAAAGAGACAATGAGATGGGAGTTGGAAGCAGAAAAGAGAGCCTTGGGCGAAAGTGAGCAGGTGGCGTGGATGGAGGCAAGAAAGGCATGGTTGGACAAGAAAAATGAGTATAGAAGTATGCTGCGGCAAAAATCTAGGATAAGATGGGATGTGGAGGGAGATGAGAATTTGAAATTCTTCCACTCCTACATTAAACGACGAAATAATAAGGGCAACGTTAGGGGCATGATGGTTAACGGATTATGGTGTCAGGAACCTTCGGCGATAAAGGCGGAAATGGTTAGATATTATAAACTCTTATTTTCAAAAGGATCTTCAGTTCGTCCATTATTTTGTTGTGAGCGGGTTGAAAAAATTCTGATGGAGGATGCTACATATCTAGAAAAAGAGTTCTCGGAGGGGCAAATTGATGCGATTCAGAGTTGTGGAGGCAAGAAAGGCATGGTTGGACAAGAAAAATGAGTATAGAAGTGGAGGGAGACAGAATTTCGAAATGCTTCCACTCCTACATTAAACGACGAAATAATAGGAGCAACATTAGGGGCATGATGGTTAGCGGGTTATGGTGTGAGGACCCTTTGGCGAAAGGCGGGATGGTTAGACATTATAAACTCTTATTCTCAGAAGGATCTTGAGTTTGTCCATTATTTTGTTGTGAGCGGGTTGAAAAAATTCTGATGGAGGATGCTACATATCTGGAAAAAGAGTTCTCGGAGGGGGAAATTGATGCGATTCGGAGTTGTGGATGGGATAAAGCCCCGGGTCCGGACGGATTCAACTTCAAGTAAAACAGGAAGTTTCTGGAAATAATCAAATTGGACCTGGTTCGTGCGGTTAAATGGTTCGGGGAATCAATGGAAATATCGATAGGATGTAATTCATCGTTTGTGACTCTAATCCCTAAAGTTACGGATCCAATTGGGCTTGGGGATTTTCGACCCATAAGCCTCATCGGGTGTTATTATAAGATCATTACGAAATTTTTTGCGTAGAGAGTTAAAAAGGTGGTGGGAAAGGTGGTTGGGGAGGTTCAAAACGCATTTATTAAAGGAAGATTTATACTTGATGGCGTGTTAATAGCAAATGAAACGGTAGAGTACTTGAAGAAAAATCGATCTAAAGGATTAATATTCAAGGTAGCTTTTGAGAAATCTTATGATAGTTTAAATTGGAGATTCCTTATTGATATAATGAAGAAGATGGGATTTGGTGATAGATGGTGTAAATGGGTGAATAGTTGTCTAAGGTCATCTACGATGTCAATTTTAGTCAACGGTTCACCAACGGATGAGTTTTGCATGGAGAGAGGGGTTAGGCAAGGTGACCCCCTTTCACCTTTCTTATTCATTTTGGCAGCAGAAGGATTAAATGAAATTGTTAATGAAGCAGTGGAGAAGGGCATTTTTAAGGGTGTTAAAATTGGAAGAAATAACGTAGTGTTTTCTCACCTTCAATATGCGGACGACACGATATTTTTCGAGGAATGGAATAAAGAAAATGCAAAAGTGTTGATGTGCATCCTTAAATGTTTTGAGGAAGTATCCGGTTTAAGGGTGAATTATAATAAAAGCAAGTTATATGGAGTTGGAGTTAGTGATACGGAGTTGAGGGACATGGCGAGATGGATGAACTGTTTGGTGGGTGACTTCCAATTTACATGTTTGGGTTTACCGATTGGTGATAATATGAGGAGAGTTGGTGCGTGGAACTTGGTGGTCGAGAGATTCAAAAATCGGTTGGCAGAGTGGAAAGCTAAAACGATGTCGTTTGGGGGCGTCTAACATTGGTCAAATCGGTTCTAGGAAGCTTACATTTTTATTACTTTTCGATGTTCCGTGTGCCTTTGAGTGTGATAAAACAACTTGAGAGTGTGAGAATTTTTTTTTGGGGGTGCTGGGGGTAATGTAAAAAATTATCATGGGTCAAATGGGATAAGTTACTTGCCTCACATGGGGAGGGGGGTCTAAATATTGGGTCATCGCGGGGAAAAAATTTAGCGCTTTTAGGAAAATGGTGGTGGAGACTTAAAACGAAAGGGGATTCTTTATGGGTTAAGGTTATAAAAAGTATTCATGGGGAGAGTGGGGGGCTTGGGGTGGGTATGGGGTCGGGGGTCCGATCGGTGGGGGTGGGGGTGTGGCGTGATATTGTTAAGGTGAGAGAGGATTTACAGGGACTAGGTTTAGATTTTAGCTCATCTTTTGTGGGGGAGGTGGGGAACGGGCGTGATATTAGATTTTGGATAGATAGATGGGTGGGCGGGGTTAGATTATGTGATAGATTCCCTAGATTACATCACCTTGATAGACGAAGGGAGGGTAGCGTGGCAGAAAAAGGGAATTGGGTAGACGGTACTTGGTATTGGGAATGGGATTGGGTTAGAGATATTAGAGGAAGGGTGTGTAAGGAGTTTGAAGACTTACAAAATATATTGCAAAATGTGGTTTTAATGTTTGATTGTAGGGATCGATGGAGATGGGCACTCCATGAGAGTGGAGACTTCACGGTCTAACAAAGTTGGTGGAAGAGAAAATCTTAGATGGGGATAACAAAGGCGATGCGGCGATATGGAACAAGTGGATTCCTAAAAAAGTCAATATCTTTGTGTGGAGGGCTTTAAAAGGAAGGCTACTGCTACGTGAAGAATTAGACAAGAGAGGCAATGATTTGGATACTATATCATGTCCATCTTGCGGTGACATAGTGTAATCATGTTCTCATTGTTTGGTTATGTGCAATTTTGGTATGAGCGTATGAGAAAAAAAAAAATAGTTGGTGGAAGATTGGGAAAGTTAATGCATTTTCCATTGAAGAATTTTTTTTCCTTTAATGGTAATGCAAATATTCCTAGTCGTTCATCGAGTTTGTGGCAAGCGGTCATTTGGACGTCCGGATATTTTATTTGGAAAGAAAGAAATGTACGGGTGCTTAAAGGTAAAGTCTCAAGTATAAATAAGATTGTTCAAGATATACAACTTAAAAGTTTCGATTGGATTATAAGAAGATCGAGAAAGAAAAATGAGATGAATTGGCAACAGCGGCTTTTTTATCCTCTAAAATGTCAAATCTGAAGATGAATTTCATGTGTGGTATTTGTTGTTATGGCAAGCCGCGCAGATTACATTTCAAGGGATCATGGGTTTGCACGACTGTCTTATATGTACCTGGTAATGTTTTTGTTTTCATGGATAGTTTGTGGGTATTCAATTTAAGGTTGGTTCAGTGGGAATACACTAGTTTGCTGGTGTACTAATATAGCAGATTGTGCAACGATCTTTTAGTGTTTGTGGGTCTGCATTTTGTCATTATGTACCTGATATAAATATAGCTTCATGGAATTGTTGTTGAGTCTACACTTTAAGGGGTGTTTGGGTCTACAGTTTTGAGGTTGGCTACTCAGTTGGAACACTATTATGTCTGCAATGAATATGCTTCTGTCTCTTGTTGATGAAACATATATGGCAATGGTTTTGGTTTCTTGTGTTTTTGTGGGTCCAGCCTGCATTTGGGACAGTTGTGATTTTCTCCTCAAGTGGTCATATGTCCTTGCATAGTTGCATGTGTGTTTGTTCCATGTTGGTATTTTTCTTACTCTTGGTCTAGTTTGTCTTAGTCAAGTTTGTATTTGTATTTTTGTTTTTCTTGGGTCCTCTATATATTAGCAGCTTGTTAATATAGTGGATGTCTTTTTTTGTATTTTTTTTGGTTGGTACCAAATAAATTGCCTTTCAAAAAAAAATACTTCATATTCATAATGAAAATCATAGGGATAGCTGATGAGTATTTCAAAATTTAAGATACTTGAGTACTGTACCAATTCTTGTGGGTTATGATCCAATATGCCTTTTTTTTAAACAACGATTTTACTCATTGATAAAATAATTTATATTTGGGATAATACCTAAAACACAAATTTTTAGTGCATATATACAATGTTTTTGAAGAATGTGTTAAGGAAATATGGAATTATGAGATTTAAATCGGGTATATATAGAATTGCCCCTTTATATTTTATGGGCATTGCAACTAATTAAGAAAAAGAAGGATAGATGAAGAAGACCATAAGAAAATGAAAGCATTGAGGTATAAAAGTGATTGACTTTTTTTGTTTATCATTTGTATAACAGTAAAAAATATCAAAATCAATTAAACTGGTATTTTGGATATTTTTAAGTATTTTTAAGTTTTTAAAGAATATTGATGTAATTTGAAATTTTACAAGTATATTGATGTAATTACGAAATAACACAGATGAAATTCTCCCTTGTTTAGAAATAGGAAAACATGTGTTCCCTTAATTAAAAATCACATTTATTTGAGGTAGTTTCAAGTTTTATCAATGTTTATCAAATGCATTTTTCAACTAAAAAAAAAAATTTACGTCTAGTCGATAACTAATGCTCGAAGTCATTTGTTAAACAAAGCTTTATGTCACTTGTTAAACAATGCTTTATGCTAATCATAATCTTTGACCCAATAATAGACTCTAAGCCAAATTATCTAGCAAAGTAATTATTTCTTATGTGGTCGAACTAAATACTCCATAATTTCAAAATAATGATTTTGGGCTTGTCTGATAACATCAAATAGTCCTGAATATTAAGTGTCAATTTCCCCCGTTAATACTCGTTATTTATATCATTTATATGGATTTACGCTTGTTTTCCATTGTTTTACACTTTCGGGTAAATTACGAGCATTGGAGCTAAAGAGATGCGGAAATGGAAACATTACTAAAGATTTATCACAGTATGCTTATTTTGAAGAAGTTACGGCGTAACTCATCTCTCACATTACGCCGCAACTATTGCGTGACCCAGAAGTCCAACTTATCAAGAGGTTACGGCGTAACTCCTCCCAAAGGTTACGACGTAACTCCATTAGGTCAAAAGAGGTTCCACGCCACGATACTTACGCCAGTAACTACTTTTGCATCACTACGATGTAACCGAAGTTTATTGAAGACTACGGCGTAAACACTTCTAGGTTCTGCAGTAACTAGCGAATCTAGTGCATTTACGAGGAAATAGAAGGTTACGGCGTAACTCCTCTATTGGTTAGTAACCCACTGCCTATAAATACCCCACAAATTCGGCATTTCAAAGCATCCCATTCCACACACAACACTCGAGAACGTGGGAAAAAGTTCAAGGCGGTCTTGGGAAGCATACGGTACATGTTTCCAAGGGAGAAATCACACCATTACGATAAGCTTTAGCGTTTATTATTTATTTTACTTTCAATTCATGTATTTCGTACCTTTGAATATTGAATTGATTTGCATGATTAATATGAGCTACTAAGCACCCTTTGGTGCTAGCCTAGTTATGATTCCTTAATTGTTTTGTTTGCGTTTACCTTTACTTCCGTACAATTATTTCTAAGTGTATGCATGCATAGTTCTTTGGTAGTCACCCTTGGTTGGGTAGTTTTGAATGGCGATAGAGGCCAATTGCCTAGGAGATATGACCAACCCGAACCTAGGTGAGCCAGACTGAGAGCGGGAAGGGTAAGATATGACCAACTGACAACCCTTTCTACTTGTGCGATTTGACCAACTTTTCACCTATCGTTTGGATGAACTTAAGAATTGGGGGTGTAGTGTCTAAGTTCCTAACGGTTGGGCACTCACTATTTAGAATCTAGCATGTAGCGGCACTTAATGACTTCGGCTTAGGGACCGGGAACAACAGGACTTATGGCGGTGCGCTTTGATTTCTCCTGTGGTGGCATCTTTGCGATAGGTTAGGGCGAATTGACCAAATCTTTGTCCTCTCGAATTTGAACCCACACGAAGTAATTGGAAGTAGGTAGACGTAGACATAACTAGCTAGGAGGATTGACTAGGTTAGCACCACTATTCCTCTATTGATTTCTTTCTACCATTTAATTGCTATTATTTTATATTCTGCATTAGTAGTTTAATTAATTAAATACCTATCGAAACCTTTATAATTCTGTGACAATTAGACTTAGTAATAATCCGACACACATAGCTCTTGGGACGACCTCGGCTTTACCATTTACTACACTACACACATGGGTACACGCCGTTAGTGCATTAGGGTAGACCATAGGTATATGCGAGACACTATAAATATTAAGACACAGTGAGAAACACGCATCATGGTCTTTTCGATAAGAAATGAAATCAGACTACAATCGATTCCAAGTTGGTGCGGAACCGATTCTAAAAGAGACCAACCTTTTAACACCGACCAAGGTGTTATTTTAGCATGTAAGAAACTAGTTAACCGAAACTATTTTTTTTGTAAAATTAGAAGTTAGGGTTTATAAGCTAATTAAGGGCGTTTCAGGTTCAACAAGATATGAAGGCTATTTTACATAGGTTTTCACTATTTGTGTTGTTATTTTTTAGGTGGGTGTGTTAGTTTGCTCGGTGAGTAAGAAAATGAAGTAAAAAAAAGTCTAGATGGAAAATAAATAATGAGATGTAAATAATTTAAATGGATATAAAAGTGATGCGGATATAAACCAATCATATAGGTAAAAGTTATACAAACTAACAAGTTTTAATACTTAACTTGGTAATAACATGATGATATTATACAACTTTTTAAAACAGGGAAAGTTCGTTGTTATTATATGGACTTAATTTTTTTTTTCATTTCTTTTATAGTAAATTAGTTAAAAGAGCAAAATGCATAAAAAGGTATACAACTTATTTTCAATATCTAATTTAGGTATTGAACTTTATTTTTAACAATTTAAGAAAAATTATCTTTACACCAGCTTATCACATTTTTAACATGTTTTAAATTTTAACATGAGTTAATTACCTAAATCGGCCATTTTTATGTTTATACGTTTCGTCCGTTTTTATAAGTTTTCATCCGTTTTTATTACGTTTTTATCCGTTTTCGTTCGTTTTTACGTTTTCGTCCGTTTTTATACGTTTTCGCCCATTTACTTATGTTTTCATGCGTTCTTGTCCCCTTTTGTTACGTTTTTACCTGTTTTTATGCATTTTCGTCAGTTTTTTTGGTTTTGTCTGTTTTTATACGTTTTCGCCCTTTTTCTTATGCTTTCTTACGTTTTTGTCCATTTTTATACGTTTTCGTCCATTTTTATACGTATTTATAAGTTTTTATTATGTTTTGATACGTTTTGTCCATTTTATACATTTTCATCCGTTTACGTATGTTTTCATCCGTTTTTAGACATTTTCATCCATTTTTTGTACGTTCTTATATGTTTTTGTACGAATTAACACGTTTTTGCGTGTTTTTATACGGTTTTATGCTTTATTATACATTTTCATACGTTTTTATATGTTATTATCCCTTTTTATCCGTTTTCATATGTATAAAACGTACAAAAATGTAAAAAAGAACAAAAACAGAAGAAAACATATATAAACGGATAAAAACGTATGAAAGTGTAAGAAATCGTATAAAAACGGACGAAAACGTATAAAAGCAGATAAAATTGTATGAAAACGCATAAAAACATATGGAAACGTATAAAAACAGATAAAAACGGACAAAATTGTATGAAAACATAAAATAAACCTTAAAAGTGTATAAAAATGGATGAAAATGTATAAAAACGAGCGAAAACATAAGAAAATGGGCGAAAACGTATAAAAACAGACAAAAACGTATGAAAACGGGCGAAAACGTATAAAACGAACAACAACGTATGAGAACTTAAGAAAATGGGCGAACACATATAAAAGCAGACAAAACGTATAAAACGGAAAAACCGTATAAAAAGCATATATAAAAACGGATGAAAACTTATAAAAACGAACGAAAACTTGAATAAAAACGTGTGAAAACGTTATAAAAACGGACGATCTAAGTAATAGCTCAAGTTAAAATTTAAAACATGAAAAAAATGTATCAACTTGGTGTAAAGGTAATTTTTTCAAATTTGAGCAAAACTTAAACTTTTAATATCTTAAATTGTTAAAAATAAAGTTAAATGACTCAATTAAATATTGAAAGTTAAATGACTCAATTAAATATCGAAAAAAACGGATGAAAACGTATTAAAACGGAAGTATAAAAATCGGAAAATTTGAAAACTGTTGAAAAAAAGTGTAACTAAACGGATTTTCAATTTTTCCCTTTTTATATGAAAATTTCCTGGAAAAATCGGAAAATTTTCACCAACTAAATGACCCCTTAATATCTTAAATTGTTAAAAATAAAAAATAAAGTTAAATGCCTCAATTAAATATTAAAAGTAGGATGAGCACTTCCCCTAGTTAAAAAAGTTACTACTTATTAGTTCAAAATGAAAAATGCTTAAGAATTAGAAAATAGACAAAATTCTTACGTTTTTAAACATTAAAAGTCTATTTTAACCTCGCATTTAAAATCACTCGTCATCACACAAAACTTTCAAAATCAAATAAACAAATATCTGTAACAGAATTTGGCGCGCTTTTTTTTCTCTCTCACACACACTTGAAACTCACACTCAAATTCAATCAATGGAACAAGGTTAGTTTTCTTACGAAATCACACAATCACATTGTATTTTCTATGTTTGATCACTATTTTTTAAGTAATTATCGATAATTTTGACAATTTAGGGTTTTCATGACAAAAGTGTGACTATATCGTGATAATTTTGTTAATTATCGAATAATATAGTTATAGTGCAGTAATTGTGATCGATTTTGATAAAATTAGGGCTTCGATCACAAAAGCCCCAATTATTTGTGAATATTTGAGTCAATTTAGTGATATGTTATTGTAATTATTGATTAATATAGGTAATATGTAGCAATTGTGATCAATTTAATAAAATTAGGGTTTCGATTACAAAAGCCCTAAATGTTATGGATGTTTGACTTAATTTGTTCATATTGTTGTTAAATACTGATTATTATCGCCAATTTTATGTAATTATGAATGATTTTGATAAATTAGGGTTTCGACTACAAAAGCCCTAAATGTTATGGACGCTTGACTTAATTTGTTCATTTTGTTGTTAATTACTGATTAGTATCTCTAATTTAGTGTAATTATGAATGATTTTGATAAATTAGGGTTTTGATAACAAAAGCCCTAAATATTGTGGAAAAAAAACCCTAAATATTGATTTTATTTGTCATAGTTGAATCGTGATTAATGAATTGAGGTAATTAGGATTGATTTAGATATTTTAGGCTTTTGATTACTAAAGCCCTAATTATTTGTGTAATTTGGAATTTATTTGTAATAGGTGTGATATTTGATTCTAGTATATATGATTGATAGATGAGTAATTGATATATTGCTAAATTTAATTGATATTATGATTTTAGAAGCTAAAAAGTGTTAGTTGATTGTTAATAGGTCCTGTTTGGAGTGTTTTTAGGCTAAAAATTAGTCTTCCCGTCAATTATAAGTGCTGAATTCATTTTTAGTCAATTAGTTAGATATCAGTTTTGTATTGTTACTAATTTGCCTGTCAAAATATGGTAAACAGATATAGAACTTAGGCAAATACTTCAGGAAGCACCAACAAGATGGTTCCTAGCGCATGAAGTAAAGATGATTCTGACATGCTATGAAAAATTTGAGCTAAGCAATAGTTCTCCGGATAGGCCAGTAGCAGGCTCAGTGTTTTTATATGATCGGGTTTCATGTAATTCGTTTAGAAATGATGGTTATAGTTGGAAGAAGAAGAATAATGAGAAAACAGTGTATGAGAAAGTTGAGAAGCTTAAGATAGACGGGGTGGCTGTAATTAGGTATTACGTAGCACGTGGTGAAGACAACGACAAGTTTCAGAGAAGATGCTATTGGTTTGAGGATAAGTAAGTTTCGAACCTTAACTACAAATTTATTTTGTTAAAATTATGTATTGCTCTCATAAATGACATTAACTTTATTTGTTAGGCATTGGGATTCTGTGGATATAGTGTTTGTACACTATAGGGAGATTACACAGGGTTGTAAGAAGCCTGAGATCGAGACACTTACTTTCAAAACCGAGATCAAAGGTAAGCAGTAAACATAATTAAAAAAAAAAAAAAAAAAAAAAGAAAAAAAAAAAAGAAAGGTGTTTGGGTTAGTGTATTCTAAAAGCTTACAGATTGTGTAAAAATCTTAGCCAAACACCTCTAAATGTACCATATTGTATAACCGCTTGATTCTAACATGTTGATAACAATAGGTGATGACGAGATTGCTTTGTTGGTTCGTCTCTCAAAATTTTTGCTATCGAGTGTTGGGGTTGAAAGCAAACAGATAGGCTGCTCGGTGGAGAATTGTGAAAAATGCTTGTTAAAGGATGAAGTTGAATTTTGTTCCCTTCGAACCGAAATTGAATGCAGTTGATTAAAGATCATAAAGGGGGAAGGCAAAGAATGTATGAAAGAGTTGCTCTTACAGACTATTCTTAAGGACAAACTTTACAATTGGATCCTTTCTGAGGTACATGAGGACGGTCTAAGATTGATGGCTTTTGATGATGAAGGACAATGTGTTATTCATTTGGTAGCTGAACTTGGTTTCGATTGGGCCATTGCCCCAATGGTTCGTGCTGGTGTAGAGGTGGGTTATCAGGATGTGCAGGGACAAACTGCCTATCACTGGGCATTTCTTTATGGCAGGTATGAAATGGTCCTCTTATTTCTTGATTTTAGTAAATTTCTGTGTTGATCCTAAATATCCTTTTTTTATCTATGCGATTATGTGTTTGAGTAACTTGTTCAATTCCAATATTGAAAGAGGATATATCATATATGCATACCCCCTGTAGGAATCTAGATATAATACCCACTATATGCCTACAAGAACAAGATTATAAGATTTCAAAATTATGTCATAAAAATCTAATTTGAACACAAGTGAAGACACCCTTTTCATTTCAGCCAACCTACTAACAAACTCACTTGTTAAGTCTGCAACCAAATAATTAATCAACCTTTTAAAGAAATTCAACCATTTAACTGCAAGCTTCTCATTCATTTAGGACTAGTAAATTTATATAATTCACACCACAGGCAAAGAGTAAACCATATTGAAAATCGTTAAACCTTGATTCATATCTGACTTAAGAACACCCATAAACAGGAACAATGGATTTAGTACTTGAAAGCCATACGTACACCATACCAAAACAGAACATACCAGAGTAGATCAGACCAGATTTAAAGATATATGCACAACTTGGTTATAATGTTATGAATGTTTTCACGTTGATAAATTAGGATTGTCAGGGGTGTTATCGGGTCGGGTTGTTGGGTTATCGGGTCTGTCGGGTCGGGTTGATTCGGGTTTTTATTAGAAATGTGTGACCCGCAACCCGACCCGATAAGGAATCGGGTTATCGGGTTCGGGTTGTTGTCGGTCGGGTGATTGGGTTTATCGGGTTGCTTAATTAATTAACTCAAACACAAAAAGAAAAGTATAATTGTACAACTAAATTGATAGCTTGCAGTAGGCATGCAAACAAAACAAAGATGGAGCAATGTATACAGACTGATACCCATACCAAAATATTAATGCATTCTAAACTAGCGATGTTAAAGTAGCCGGCGTCTTTCAAAAAACAAAATTCCAATAGTATTACAAGGCGTTGAACAGGTAGAAATACTTCTAAAATGTACCATTTTACTAAAGAAACAAGTAGACATCCTTCTCTAAAAATTAAGGTACAAGTAAAATGCTTTTTTCAAAAACAGAAAGTAGACAAACTTCTTAAAAAAGTATTAGTAGGCTAAATCAACAATCAAACCAAACGAGTAGCCTAAAATTCTAAAAAATACCAACTTCATGTCCCTAAAAAAAGAAAACAAAACAACCATATTAATCACTATTGCTTTTAATCGTCCTATGCAAATGTTGAGCTTCTAAAGTTTTATTACTTCACAACCTTTCAGACAAAAAGTTGACGTCTTAAACAGTTAGCAAAACCACCTGACTATATGAGCCACTTCTCATTTTTTCCAAAATAATGATATATATTTAGCTAATAGACTATCTTTTAAAAAGAATATAGGCAAAAGTTACTAAATAAAAATTAGTTTTAGAATTGTCGGGTCTTACCGGGTTGACCCGATAACCCGATAAGAGAAATAATTCAACCCTAACCCGACCTATAGCGATATCGGGGTCAAAGTAACCCGATAAGCATTTTCAACCCGATTAAACCCGACCCGATAAGCCTTATCGGGTTGGTCAACCGACCCTATTGACACCTTTAGGATGACCACCCACATAAACTCGCAAGGTATTTTACTTTTTTATCAATAAACCTAGCAAGGAACAATCAAAAGTGCTTCATGATTTTCAGATTCAATAACAGTGACAAAAACCGACTAAAACTACCAAGAAAATAATCAAAAGCTCAATAAATGCGTCATTAAAATAAATTCGACACATTTGATATTAATCGTATTGAGGCTTTGGCTAAGTCAAACAAGGTAAATCATACTTCTGCCCCCCTCCCTCCCTTTTTTCAATAAATAAATTAAGTAGCAAACAGAAAGTTAAAACAAAATTCTTGTTTATTAAGCTATATAAGAGCTACATTTAATAGTATCCAGAACCATATATGAAAGAATCTTTCTCTAACAATCTAAACGAGTTAAGATGTAATGTATGCAGACTGGAATGTATGGGCACACTGGACTCCATTTTGAATAAATCCTTAGCCGTGGTAGCAGTGGAGGAAGCCATACCAGTGGAAGCAAATAGGCGGAGACCATTAAGGGTAATGAAATTGGTGGTACCTTTTTTTATACTTTGATGCACCACAATGTGTTCATCCTTGTACTTAACTTACTTCATGCCAAATTGATTTAGGCTGATAAGAAGAAGGAACAGGTTGCTAAGAAAGGATCGGCTCCCTCGTAAGTTAAAACAATATATGTTTTTTGAAATGTTTTTGTTATGCATAACGTATTAACTATCTTGGTTCTTTTAGGAAAAAA
This sequence comes from Chrysanthemum makinoi, assembly GCA_910596185.1. Classification (NCBI taxonomy): domain Eukaryota; kingdom Viridiplantae; phylum Streptophyta; class Magnoliopsida; order Asterales; family Asteraceae; genus Chrysanthemum; species Chrysanthemum makinoi. Next base: position 242,745,435 of record OU343217.1, on the reverse strand, counting down.
AAGTCCGCCAAATTTGAATGTCAATTGTGTAAAAGGGTAGTAGATTCGGAAGATGCATTCAACAAACATGTTGAATCACATGTGAGCTTCTTTTTTATGTTTAGTTAATGAGTTGGTTATGTTTTCTGTAAATAATAGATGATATATTCATTCTTTTATATCATATATAGGTGTTCGAGTTTAGGCAGGCTATGCAGTTTGAACAATGGAAGGAGACAATGTTGAAACTAATGAATAGCCAAACCGTTAGTCATGCTCCTTCCCCTAGTGAACATCCCTGTGATGAGGAGCCTTCGACCAGTGGGCGTGAGTGAATAACTTTGAATTCTTTCAAAGTATGTGAACGTTACGGCTTATTGACCATATGAACTAAGCTCCATGGAACACAAATGGGTAAGTAGTGTTTTGAGTTGCTTGGTGATGGATGTCTATAGACTATAGTGGCTTTTACTTGACCAGTGAATCAGACTTTGTTATGTTTTTGTTTTCAATGTCTGTTTGGATATTTTTGTTAGCACAACAGTTAGTCAATCATATGTTCTTCAACTTTAGTCAATCATGTTTAGTGTTCTTGATGTTGGGTATTAATATAGCAGTTAAAAGTTCTTTGTTGAACAAAGCCTGTTAAAAGATACTTTTTATGTGTGTGTGTGTGTGTGAGAGAGAGAGAGAGAGAGAGAGAGAGAGAGAGAGTTTGATTCCACTTTTTTTTGTTCCTTCATATGATATACTTGTGATGTGCTAATCTCATACCCATGCTTTTACAAACAACATTGCAACTTGATTTGCTAAAATATCCCTTTATAGTTAATACAATATAGAGTTATAGACTCTAGACATCTGTAAATCACAGTTAACAAACTTTTAAGCAATTAATCTTTAAAAAACTGTAAAAAATTTCCTCAAATGTCTTCGGTCATTTCTTATTAAGTGGTTGTCATTTGGTCTGCATGTGAACGTTTGACCCGATAGCTTTGTGCATTCTATTTGCCATGCCTAAAATGAAAATATCCGTAATCCTCCGAGTCAACTAAAGCATATATCCTACTTCAGCTTTGCCATGCTTCTGGGTATCCAATTCCAAATTCTATTAATAATGTTCTTCACAAGCTTTTAGTATACATCTTACATGTATATAACTAAATGCATGTATTTACCAAAACACTTATGCTACTTTCTTTCCGCTATGACAATTCAGTTTCTAAATTTCGGTGGTATCTTGGCTACCAAAAAACTTTATTTTTCATAGAGTTCAATCTTGAAATAAACAATGAACTCTTAATATTGAGCGAATCAAGCTCTTAATATTCAACTAGTAGAATACACCGTTGCAGCCGTGGAGTCTAAAAATAAATGTTAACCGCATCAAAAGTAAAAAGTCACCCGTCTTACGTTGCTTAAGCGTTGGCTCGTGCGTCCGGTATTGTAGCCCTTTGCGTAGGATGCGTTTAGGCTTGAATATTTATATAATATTCTTTATTATTTGTATTAGTAACATTTAATGTATGAATTGTATTTAAGTTGGTTGTAATGCATTACAGCGTGCTTGATAATTTGAATTTCTTTTGTAAGAGTATTTTAATAACTGTATTAATTGTATTTATTGACCAATTAATTAATTGACTACATTAAAAACATTGATTATATTAATAACATTAAAGTAATTGTACTTTTAGCTTAATAACTTGTAATGTTGAAGCTATTGAATCTTACTATAATAAACAATGCTGAATTTTAAGTATTTGTATATTAAGAAGGCCTTTGTGCATTATGAGATAGTATGATAAAACACAATTATTGTATAACTATACGAATGCCCGCGCAAATTGACGGTGTATAGCGGCAAATAATTAAACTTGCAAACTCGTAGTTTTGGCGTGAGTATGCAACCTTTAATACAACACTTACGGGTTCAATTTGTAGTAATTGCGAGAAAAAAGGATGTGGGTTGTTAATGAAAAAATGTAAAAGTTTGAGGATTTGAGGATTAAACAATATTTAAGAGTTTAAGGATTTGTAGATTTTGTTACAATTTTTAAGTTTTTCTAGATTTCAAGTTTCAAGAGTTGAAAAGTCATCCACCCCTTATATATACTACGAGGTGAGGTGCATAGTGTTGTGGCGGGGGCTCTCTCAACAATTTGAATAAATGGTACAAAAGTGGAGTTAAAGTTATAAACCCATGACTAATGCTATTACGATGAGAATTACAAACCAATGACCATGAACTCTTGTTTGCCTTTGCGCAGATGGTCACGGTTTGCTTATGGGAAAAGCGCATCGGTTTCATAAAGCAACCTGTTTCAACCCACTTCGACACGGTAACCTACTTGGCCTTTTTAACAGCTAACTTAGTTACCTAAAGGCCATTTATTAACTAATCAAGACCCACAACTGATCGGTTCACAAACAGAAACAACAAACACCCAATGTTACTTGGAATAAGCTCTCCAATTAATCAGAAAAATATTTTCTTACAAAAGCGATATTGAATGCATAATGACAAACCGGTTTTGTATATATAGGGAATAGAACAAGCTTTCCTAATCCTACTACAATTCTAATATAACTAGAATATTAAAACCGACATTCACCCCATGGGCTCGGTCAATAGTTCTTTAGCTGGGGCTCGGGTCAGCACATTAGCCCAACATTCACCCCTAATTTACACTCGAGATAGGGAGATCTTCAACTCCGAGTAACTCTTGCATTTCCTTGAACTTAATCCTTGCGAGAGCTTTCGTGAGAATATCGACGTTGCAAATCATTCTCGGATAAAATGATAGCGTGTGTTTATATGCTTGCTTCTCCCATGAAAGGCGGATTTTTCATAAGTGCAATAGCCGATTTGTTGTCAACAAATAAGACCACCACTCTTTCTTCCATTCCGGTTATTTCACTCAACAATCCACGTAACCATATCCCTTGACAAGCGGTGAAGTTGCAAACCATGAACTTCGGCTTCACAAGATGATAGAGCCGCACGGTGTTTTGCTTTATGAGCACCAAGTGATAGGTGATTTACCTAGATAAAATCGTGCTGATTGTGCCGACCATCATCTTGGTCCATAGCAAAGCTGCTATCACTAAACCCCACCAACTCCTTGGTTTTCTCTTGGTTGTATCGTATTCCAAAATTCAAACTACCTTGGATATACCTTAGTATTTGTTTCACAGTTGCCATATGTGATTCTTTTGGTTCTTGCATGTAACGACTAACCAAACCAACCGAATAAGATAAATCAGGTCGAGTGTGTAGTAAATACCTTAGACATCCAACTCGTCGTCTATACAAAGTTGCATCAACTGGTTTTCCTTCCTTGTCCATGCTTAACTTCATTCCGTGTTCTAATGGACATTGTGTAGGATTAAACTTCATGCATCGGCATCTTTCAAGATCTTCGTTGCATAGCTTTCTTGACTTATTGAGATACTCGAATCCTCTTGCTTTACTTCAATGCCAAGATAATAGCTCAATTTTCCCAAATCACTCATATCGAACCTTTCTTGCATTTGTCTCTTAAATTCACCAATTTAGCTAAGCTTCGAACCGGTTACTAAGAGATCATCTACATAGACCGCAATAATCAAGATTGACTTGTTTGTCTTCTTCACATACACCGCTTGTTAGTGTTGGCATCTTTTGAAAGACATTTGCTTGAGTTCTCTATCAAGTTTTGTATTCCACGCCCTTGGTGCTTGTTTAAGTTCATAAAGCGCCTTTTTCAACTTGTAGATCTTCCTTTCTTCTCCTTTCTTCACGAACCCCCGGTTGTGTAACAAACACTGTCTTTCGGTTCTCCATGTAAGCGCGACTTTACATCCGGATGATGTAGCTCCCATGCTTCTTTAACTGTGCCAATGAGATTAATAAGCGTGTCGTTTCAATCCGTGCTATGGGCGCAAATACCTCGTCATAGTCAATTCCTTCCTTTTGAGCATAACCCTTTACTACTAAACGAGCTTTAAACTTATTAATTGAGCGGATTTCTCTTAATTTTGAACACCCACTTTAATCCAATGGGATTAACATTAAACGGAGCTTCAACTAATTCCCATGAATCATTCTTCTCGATAGACTCAATCTCTTGCTTCATAGCAACCATCCACTTCTTTGGAGACTTTTGCTTCTTGGAACATTCTTGGTTCATCATCTTCAATCAAAAGTAGATTTTGATCTTCATTAGCAACTGAGGTTCTTGAACTAGACCCAATAATAAAGTCATTAAATCTAGTTGGCTTAGTTGAAACCCTCGAAGAACGCCTCACAATGGTTGAGTTTACGTCACGGGATTAGGGTCATTACCCGCCTCGATTTGGTCTTCTTGTTCGGTATTGACCGGTTGATTTTCATCAACATCATGATGATTTCAGCCTCTTGATCTTGACCTCAACTTCATCGGTCTCACCGGTTAACAAATCCACAACCCGTATCAATAGACCGTGCCATTATATGACAAACATACAGGTTTGCTTCGTGTGATTCGCTTCGGCAACATACTTCCAGCCAAGTTCCTCATTAAACTCCGCATCACGACATATTATAATCTTCTTTAGTCTTGGATTGAACATTGAAAACCTTTAACTGCTCGTTCCGATATAAATGAGTCGTGTTGACTGTCGTCTAACTTATGTAAGTATGGCCTTGTTCTGTTGCATAAGCCACACATCCAAATACTATAAACCCTCAAGTTAGGCTTTTTTCCTTTGAAAGCCTCGTATGGAGTTTGATTAACTAGAGCTCGCGTTGAAACTCTATTAATCAAGAATGTGGCGTGTCTAACTCCTTCAGCCCACATGTAGTTTGGCATGCGTCTCGTGCTTTCAAGATTCTTCTAGTCATTCCCATAAGAGTACGGTTTCGCCTTTCCACGACTCCATTTTGTTGCGGTGTGTAGGGAGCGGTTAGATGTCTTGTTATACCCTCGTTTTCACAAAAGTTGGTAAATTCTTTTGAAGTGAACTCACCTCCTCTATCGGTCCTTAGGGTTATAATCTTGCTTCCTGACTTCTTCTCAACTAAAGCTTTGAACTTTTTGAAGTATTCAAATGCCTCACCTTTTTCCTTCAAGGTAAAAGTCCACATAAACCGTGAGAAGTCATCAATAAGAACAAATATGTACATTTTTAGATGCTATGGATGGTGGAAAAATTGGTCCACATAGGTCGGCATGTATAAGTTGAAGAGGATGTGTTGCCTTAAATTTTGCGACTTTAGGAAAGCGCCTTCTTGGTTTGTTTTCCTACCAAACAAGATTCACACAACTTGTTCTCTTGATGAATTATTGGCAACTTTTCAACCATGCCTTTCCTTGCCATTAATTCCATCATCTCGAAATTAATGTGACCCATCCTAGCATGCCATAACCAAGCATCATCTTCCATCTTTGCTTTGAGACACACCGGACTTCCAACTTGGAGCTTAATCTTGTAAAGTCTATTACTTGTTCTAGGAACCTTCATCAAAAGCTTGCCATCTGAGTCACGCATAGTAAGAAGGTTACCTTTCATACGAATGTCACATCCGCCGTCGGTAGCTTGCCCAAGACTAATTATGTTGCTTTTTAGCTCGGGTAGGTAATAGACTCGATGATTAACCTTTACTCACCCGTTTTCCCTTCAATGATTATCGAACCCTTCCCTTTTATCTCGATGTAGGAGTTATCACCAAACTTCACTCTGTCGGAGATATTCTCATTCAACTCTAAAAAAATATTCTCGGATCCCTGTCATGTGATTACTTGCTCCATTATCCAAATACCAAGTGTCTTCCTCGTTCGGCTTAGTATTCAATTGGTTTGGGATAATCTTTTCTTCATTCAAGAAAACTACTTCTTGAGCGCTTTTCATCATAAAAAGTGTCGGGTCATCATCATCCTCCGTTTTCAAAAGGTTAGCTTCATGCTTTTCTTTTGTACACCTAGCGTTGGGACAATTAGAAGCAAAATGACCATATTCATCACACCTGAAGCATTGAATCTTTGAAAGGTCTCGACTTTTGTTCTTCTTTTTATCCGTATTGCTCAGGAGTTGTTTTGGTTTCCACGGTTGTGGTTATTAGCTTGACCACTACCTCGAGATTTGTTTTGAGAAGAAAAGTTTTGACCTTTACCATTGCCACCAGAGGAATTCCTTCCTCGACCTTTCTTATCATATCTTTCGGCCCTTCCGAACATCAACTTGCCTTGATCTTCAGAAGTGGTGTCAACACCCTTCATTCTTCCTTCAAAAGCTTTCAACCTTCCAATTGCTTCTTGAAAAGACATAGTATTCAAGTCCGCAAATTGTTCTATTGAGGCAACAATTGCAACATACCTATCCGGAACGGATGTAAGTAGCTTCTTAACAAGTTTCTTGTCTTCATAAATTGTTCCCAAGCTATTGACTTCAGTTACAATTTTGCCCAACCTAGCCGCAAAGTCATCGATTGATTCGTTGACTTTCATCTTTAAAGATTCGAATTCCGTCTCCAAGGTTTGCAACCTTGCGTCTCAAACCCGATCAACACCCACATACACGGTCTTCAAAGCTCCCGGATTTCTTTGGTCGTGTTGAATTGTGAAACTTGAAAAACAAGTTCTTCGGAATCGCTCGGAAAAAGTGCTTGAACCGCCATGTGATCTTGCTTAGCAACAACTTGTGTTCCTTCCTGGTTCCGGTCATCGAGTATTCCATGGACTCGAATACGCTTTAACTCTTATTTCCCATATGTTATAGTTTGTGCTTGTTAACATTGGACATTGAAGAGCCGTTTTAGAATGTTCAATAGGTGGTTGACTCGACTTGCCTTGCACCATCCTTCTTGAACGCCTTTTGTAAGTTACCGGTGTAGTTGGATTGACTTCCGACCCTAGAACACTCTTGTTTTACTTTTTGCCTAAGTAAACCAAGTGTAAAGTTTGAAACTTTATCGACTTCTTGGAACCCTTTAGTCGACTGCTTGGAAACCTTTGTGATCGACTACGCTTGGAACCCTTGTGATCGACTTAAGAACACGGATCTTGATACCAATTCAAGACCCACAACCGATCGGTTCACAAACATAAAAAACAAACACCCAATGTTACTTGGAATAAGCTCTCCAATTAATCAGAAAAATATTTGCTTACAAAAACTGATATTGAATGCATAATGACAAACCATTTCGGTTTTGTATATATAGGAATAGAACAAGCTTTCCTAATCCTACTACAATTCTAATATAACTAGAATATTAAAACCGACATTCACCCCATGGGCTCGGGTCAATAGCTGCTGCTGCCCCATGGGCTCGGGTCAGACATTAGCCCAACAACTAAAACACAAATGCACACTATTGAAGTTTTAAGTAAGCAAGAGGGCACTTCTTTTTGAAGGCGTTGCATAATTTGGTCGATGCATATCTCGAAACTGGTGGGATCTTCAGAGATGATGTGACCATGGGCTCGTTACCCTCGAAGACTAAGGCAGGACCTACGGAACATTTACAAAAGGCAACAAATTCCTATTACATTAAAAAAAAATGGAGAAACCGAATGACTAAAGTGAAAAGCTTCATATACTTACCTTATTGCTTTAAATCTTGCTTGTGTATGGTTTTCATGAAACCATTTAGCCTAAATAACTTATTTTTTGCTCTTTCTTGTATCACTACATTCTTGTCACTCTCAATGTGTTCTTTAAGCGCTTTCCATTTAATAAAGATCGGTAGCCTCCGTTCAAAGCGCCACCATCTTCATAAAACACGCATGACGAAATAATCCATTTTCATATGTGTTGTAGCATGTAAGCTTCATTTTCATTTCTTTGAAAATTCGCAAAAATAAGTACCCGTTATTCAATCAGTTCTTTAACTGTAAAAGTTTAATTACGCCTGAACGGATGTTGGCAGTCCTTTTTCTTTGTCTCCCGTCCTATCACAACTACTTTAGTTGATATACGTATTTCCTATTTTGGCAAGACCTCACATATCAAATAATGACCACAGTTACGGTTGTTGTCTCTAGCTTACTTCTCGCTTTGCTCACTGAACTCTTTTGGTTTTCAGATCCTGAAAGAGGAAGAAAAAGCAATGGAGCGTAATCACATGTTTCAATTCATAATGTTACACTCATTCATCTAGAAAAACAAATTCAGCAATGTACATAATACAATGTGAATGTCCAATTTTAAAGGAAATACATTAAATAAAAAAAAACCTCATTCAGAGGGTGTTTTCTGATGTTCACTTTTTATGCTTATATGTGTATCTTTAAGCCGATAAGGAATTTGGAGCTTTTGAAAAATATGAAACCATAATATAATTATAGACTATACCATAGTCACATAGTTATTCTGATTACCACGCAATTGCGATCCGTTCGTTCGATCCAAAGCGTGGTACGAAATCGATCGGATCGATTGGGATCGCATGAGTGGATCGGTGAATATGGCGTTCCAGAATTTAATTTATATCCGAATCGGGAAAGAGCAATTCACGTTCCAGGTGTTTCCGATTCCCGTTCTAGTTACATTCAATTCACGATTCTGTTCCATTAATTTTGATTTCCTTATGATTTGTTATATTGTCTTTTGGATTTTGTTAATGTTTTTTAAGTTATGTTGCTGATAACACTTTTTTCATATGTTTTTTAAAATGAATTATGAGTACTATTTTATGAATGTTTGGACTTTAAATTAATAATAATATATTAATTGCTACATGGGTACATCGTATCACTTTATTTGGTACATCGTACCGAAGCGATCCGAAATGAGCCTACCCCAATCGAACCGAATTTTAGGTGCCTAGCGAACCTCGATCCCGATCCGCGATCCCGTACCGGAGCGATCCCCGTTCCATGTGACTATGGACTATACCTCTCCTATAGTTACATGTAGTATTTATTGAAAGTGGTTGATACTCACGTAATTTTTTTATACATACATCACATTGCATAGTATTTTAATGCATACTTTATAAGACCATAATGCATGTGTGAGTATCAACGCCCTTTATTTAAGGCTCGAGGGCAAGGCATATCCTTACTCATCTTATATATCGGTAGCTACATGCCTTTTCTCCCCTCTTTCTTCCACTCACTTTCACCCACTTTATCGGACAAGAGTCACTTCCACTCACCTTAATTCTTTTACTTAAATGTTTTTCTTTTTTAACACTTACAAATTCAAAATTCAACTTAAATTCGGATACTACGGTGTAGCAATTCAAAATTCAAACTCAAATTCAAAAATTTCTCTATACATATCCACACTCACAAGCCACACACACACACACACACAAGTTCTTACCAAATTCTCTCAATAATGTCTAAAAGACTTACCAATAATTTCGAACAAAAGACTTGACCAACAAATTAATGAAGATGAACTTTTAAGAAAGTTGGAGTAAGCTGCTTTTAAGAAGGAAGCGGAGAGAAGAGAACAAGCCGAAAAGAAGGAAGCGAAAAGAGCGACTTATGCTCCAAGATGAAAAAGAAGTATTGATAGAGATGGAGGAAATGGCTAGAGAGAGAAAAAACGTCCGGGATAGAAATTGATGTTTTGTATCTTGTTGGGAAGACAACAAATTTGAAGGTTAAATTCGCTATCTTTACATGACAATGATTCGACTCCAACAACTCTCAAACTTATGATCACCCTGATTATATTTAGTTGTTTTAATATATGTATTTTATTTTATGTATTGCGGTTTAACTTTCTATGCAATGTAGTCTCCTTTCTCTCTGTAATGAATAAAATTTTGTTCACTACTTTGGTGCTTCATACTCTCAAATTAATATACAAACTATACATACTTTTTTTTATAATGGGAAAATGGGGTAGTGGGGATTTTTATTTTTTATAATTTTTATTTAAAAAAAAACGGATACATTTGTTTTGCACACAAATCAACTAGGTGACTTCGTCACCTTAATTTGCTTTGGAAGGCGAGACTCGCGCGTGACAAAGGAAGGTGTGCAAGGTGACTCGCGAGTGAGGGCAAGGTAAGGTGAGCGGTTTTTCTATCCTTGCCAACCAGCCTAAGGGATAGGTCATAGTTTTGTTTATATTATAAAAGGAAGTGCTTGTCACAGTCTCAATTTTTATTAGGACATTTCATATTATGCATTAGATAGTTGTATTTTTAGTATAATCAGTTTTATTTGTGAGTGTCTCAATAAAAATGAGAGTGTGTCAATCACTTCTTTATTATAAAACTGTAAAAAGAAAGTGCTAAATAATAATATAAAGTTTAACAAGTTAAATATTAAACTGACAAAAAGTACGGAACAAAAATTGATAAAAAACTATGTTACACTATAAACAAAAAGACAAAAGAGTAAAAAGTATAAAACATTTGTACTTTACTATGCCCGATAGTACCAACAAGGTTTCAAGCCCGCGCGTTGCTGCGGGTGTTTTCGCTAAAGATGGATAACGTGGTTGTTTTCGCTAAAGATGGATGTCGGACTTTCAACTATTTATTCCACTCACTTTCAGCACTAAGAAAAGCTTATTAAGACCATCTGAGAAAACCACAATTTAATCAACTTATTCCTAAGTAAATAGTGGCCCTACATCCTGAGAAATGAGATATGTCTTGTATGATATGCAAACCACAAAGGGTGGGGAAATATATATCAACTTCATCATATATAGAACAAAACTAAACTTGATGGCAAGAAAAATTTAACATGCTTCGGGTCTTTCAACTGTTAGCCTTCTAGCTGAAGGCGCACGGGCTACAAATGAAGCTGCAGCTGCTGCAGCTACGTGTATTCTGCAACATTTTGTTAAGTTAGTTCAAGGAAAGTGGGAAAAATGGATATATTGACTGAAAAATGTTAAAGGAGCGACTGAGCTAAGATGCACACACAGAGAAGCATACCTTTTATGTACGTCTATACATCAGTTCATCAACAATTTCCCCTGCATAAATTATGAAAATTAATTAGCATTTTGGTATGTAAACATCGATTATGTTGTGATAAATTTTGAACCAAAATAATTATTACACAGAAAGCATAGCAGCCCAGCAAAAACACATGAAGTCAACAAACATCTGGTCCAGCTTTGTTCATGTCTGCGTGTTTCACATCAGAACTCATACCTCAATGTAATTTGACGACGTCTCAAAATCACTAAAATAAGCATCCTACTTGCTTCCATGTAAACTACCTTAATAAGTTTGTGTCCAAATCAATTAACGACAAACTCCATTTAACCCGTTTAACCAACTTAAACGGTCTCTTTATAGACAGGCTTCTAAATGTACAAAATTGGAACCATTTATGAAAAATTGCATCAAAGATAAAGTGGTTAAATAAGAAATCTATCAAAAAAATCAAGTTAATTTTTTCCTTGTTTGCAAAGGAACATATACGCTATAAACTGTTACCTTAAAACAAAGTGTCATCTGACTCATTTTCATACCTTTTATTGGCTGCTTATTAGCAAAAATCCAGTTTCAAAGATAAGTATACTCTCATATCTTTCTAACATTATTTGTAGGCACAAAATTACCTCCCTGGCCACAGGACCTAAAATGAATTATATTTTTGTTGAAAGTCCAATGTGTGGTACTATATAAACACAAAAAGAACTATGAAAAAACTAAAAATACAAAAAGAACTATAAAGAGATACAACCAAACCTAAAACATCAACGGTTGTCGAATTTGTAAAAACATTGCAACTTATCACAATTAAAATGTGGGAGGTTAGCTTTGATTCTGCTCGATGAGAAACAATACCTGACTCACTAACAAACTCAGTCAGCTGTTCAGAACCTGAGTTAGCTGAGGAAAATTAAATTTGAAGGATCTAGCATTCATTGATTGAAGATGTAAACGATATTTAGCAAGCACGCACTCGCACTAAAATGGGCCACATGAAAATGATATTTACCAAGGCATTAAAACGGGCAACATTATAGAAACATAAATCAAGTAATAACGCAAAAAAGGATTCTTCTAGTTTTTTTCGAAACAGTACCTGACAAACCCGAAGTAACAACGCTACTTGTAGCTGTATTGGTCACCTGATGTCGCTCATATTCCCGGTGTCCTGTGGTAAAAAATGCGAATGATATTTACCAACTACACAACACGATTAAAATGGACCTCATTATTGAAACAGCTACCGCGTGATACCTTGATTAATGGCTGTCCTCGCAAGCTTCCCCCAAACATTTGCTCGAACCTGAGCATCACTACAACCTGTAAAACATCAAAACAGTCTTGATAAGTAAGTGAGACCACGTTTTACATCAACGACCATACACCATCAGTAAAATGCAAGGAATCAATCTTAACATACTCTCAGGTCCCCGCATCCTTTAAAGAATGAATCTTAACCCAAAAGTTTCATTCTTGTGCACAAATGATAAAAAAACGACAAATCATATCAACAATCGAAGGAAAAAAAGGGTAAAAAACCGAGATTTAAAGAAAACACAAAAACATATTAACATAGGAACAATTAGCATAAACTTCTTACCTTAGATACTGATGCCCACCACCATCATACTACCACTGCAATTGAGACCCCAAATACGTGAATCGACACCTTTTGAAAAGAACCTAAATCACTAATCTGGAAAAAAAAAAAAAAAAAAGTAAAAATTACTTGCTTTATCAATCCTTTCATTTTATGAAGGATTATATACCTGCTGTGAAGGTTTTAATGATCCCGCAGCTTATTTCGGAGTTAAAGATTTCAACTGATTCATGGGTGTTTCAGTTTTTGATAGATTCTTGAAGAGGTATGTATGTGTGTTTTGTTTTGTGTTTGTGATCTGAAAAGATAAGATTTGAGCGGTAATGAAGAGAGGCGGTGGGAGGTGGGAGAAGATATAATTTGAGAAGATACAATGAGGCGGTGGAGTATCATTTAATGTTCATTAAATGCTGACCCACTCATTCTGCAACACGTGTCCAACAACAAACCGCTCTTTAGTATATTAGATAATAGTAAAACCCTTTATTCAACAATATTTGTGACAGAGGCTAATTTCCTTTTGATCGTTAAAACTAATCTAATGCTATGGAACTTCCAAGTTATACATGGGCCTTTCACAAATTTACAAGATTTCCATATGTTATATGTGCTAGGCAATTTTTTTGCCGTGCAAAAGCACGGCCCAATAGTGTTATTTTTTAAGTAATCGGGTGTTTTATTCTCGAAATTAAAGAAGGAATTATATATGAATCAACAAAATAGGAAAGAAGAAAGAAAAAAATTGTATTTCAATGATGGTAGAACATGATAAAATGGAAACTATTGATATTTCAAAAGAATTATACAATGTACAGAACATGTCATCATTTGGCAGGGTACTATTCACCATTTGCACCCAAAAAAACATGTCGTCATTTATGAGTAGATGGCTATAGGGCCTAAAAAAGATTACTATACTTTGTTATATGGAAGTAATGAAATTATGTCTAGTGCAAAGGTGAATAGAATTGAGCCAGCTTCACAACGAATGATATTCTAATCCTCAAATCTGTTTCATTTTGTAGTTATAGATTTAACTATGTTACATAACAATTGTGTAGCGTATATGAGATATATATTTCAAGTTAATTCAAACTTATCTGCATATTCTTAGTAGTATTATTTAACGTTTCACGTGTATGTAAACAATCTTTCGTATGATTATGTTCATCTTAATACCTTCATACCCCACTTTGTTGACGTATGGCGGAGATCAACGTCCTGGCGGCAGCGTAAGTGGACATCGAGACTTGAAGGCCGGACAATCATCCACACGTCCGGTCAAAGACTAATAACCACCGACCATGTCGGTGATTTTAGGGGATTCTACGCGTGGCCTACTTAAACGAGTTCTTATAGGCTGCGAACGATGGTGAACGAGGAAGAAGAATAGTAGCATGAATAGGAGATTGGGGTAGTATAAATACCCCAACACATTTATTACTTGAAGGGGGGGCTTTTTACCTACTTTTTCCTACTACACTTATCAATACATTTCACCGCTTATCGCAGGGCTTGGTCTCGGGACAACACGCGAGGCGAGGCTAGCGTCCGTGCATTGTGGGAGTTGATCACGTTCAATCAGGGCGGCTAGGGACTTTGGAGACAAGATTTTGCTTCAACAAATGCGCCATCCGTGGGACCGTATTCATTCTACGGAAATTTGGATGATGGTCAGGGACCGCCCCTCGTAGGAACCACCTCCCCAGGAGCATATAGGGAAGTGGGGTCTTCAATCTTTCAAGCCTCGGATTACGAGCAAATACAAGCCCGGATATGGCATCCTTGGGCTCTCTTTAGAAAATACAACAGGGTGGTGTTATCAAGCCGACTTCGGCTCACTTTCCTGAGGCGGCGATGAATTGGATGAGGACACCAGCGCCAGCAAGAAGAGCGACCTCGGCAAACCTTATAAAGAAGCGGCGGTCACCTTTACAAAGGATAGTAGAGTTCGCTGGTCCCAAGTATAATGCCTACAAACTTGAAGTACATGACGGCTCCGGGTGATCCGGATGATCACATCAATAAACCGTCGGGCGGCAAACCAAGGAGAATGGCCAATCTGGGGTGTGGTGCGGGATGTTCCAACAGACCATGGATGGAGGCAACGAGGTGGTTCAAGATTTGGGCGGGAAGTATCGGCGGTTAGGGTGGCGAGAGAACAATTCACCACAAGGTTTGCTCTACGACAAAAGAACCTAAAAGATCCCTCTGAAATCACTTTCGTGACGGCGACATGGTATTCAAGAGAGCGATGGACCAGATGAGGCTAGTCGGATTCAGTCCGGAACTCATGAAAATATCGGCTTTTATGGGTGCTCATCGGTTATGGGATTTGTCAAAGTTTTGAGACCAGGTTCGAAGTCCGTAAAGGAAATGATGACTAGGGTGGGCGATTATGTTCGGCGGAAGAGGCTTATAAGAACAGAGATCGAAGAAGGAAGCGAGGCGAGTGGTCCCGGAGAGAGGAACTTCTACAAAGGATAAGAGCCTAAGGGGGACGAGGAGAAGGAATGGCGGAGAGCTTATGAAAGAAGAGACTTTAGACACAAGGAGATGTTCTCTCCAGTATATGTGGCCTGGGCAGATGTCCGGCCTGAAGCGATTCCGCGAAATGATCCTAATAAGCGGATAATCCGCGAGTCAATGCTCTCCGATCTATATCAGCGACCTAAGGAAATCCTAGCTACTGAACATCATTTGAACACCTCCTCCCCCATTACAGGGAAAGCCAAGCAAGGAAAATGGGGATAGATTCTGCGGTATCATGGGGAGAAAGGGTCGCGATAGCATTGCTATCCGCTGAAAAGCGGTGGAAATGGCCATGGAATCGGGAAAGTTAGATCATCGGTGAAGAATGTCAGGAGGAGAGGCCGAGAGGAAATGGGAAAGGAAAAGTAATCAACATGGTTAATCATTACGTTGAAGACCGCAAGGAAGGCTCGGGTATCACGACCGAGAATGGTGAACGTTCCCATATTTTTCGTGCATAGCGAGGAAGATCTATCGGAGGAACCTTTGATTCTAAAAGGAAATTGAAGGTTACTTCGTCCGTGGTGTTTGTGGGCGAAGGTGCTTGGTCGTGGTGATGTATGAGCCTTTGTTTTAACAACTTCACGTCCATCCAATCCGGTTGCAAGTAATTCACCATTAGTGGGATTCTCCGGGAAGTCATCCACCCCTAGGGAAGATCGAATGGAGGTATGCTTTAGGGATCATGGTTTGTCTGAAGCGTCATGATGATGAGTTTTGTAAGATCTCCTTCACCTACAAGCGTGATTCTAGGGCAGGTTTAAGGGAGTTGAGGGCCATACCTCAACCATCCATGCCAAGATGAAATTCCCGACTCGGGGGAAGCTACTTTGGTCACCAAGGGCAATTGTTATGGAGTGTAGAAGATTTGAAGAAAGTCAGGACCCGAATGATTTTCCTCCGGCAAATGAGTGAGGCGAACCGGGAGGATCAAGGTTAAGGCTAGCGGAAGACATATTGGTTAATGCCGCGTACCACTGACCGGTAGCGTGACAATAAGACGGGGTTCTCTCGAGAGTCACGGGGAGACAACTCATGTCAGTGAAAAATAAAGTGTTAAGCAGGAGCCAACGGATATGGCCAGGGTGCGGCGCTTCATCGGCACTCCCTTAATGTGAGCGTTTGGTGGCCGATTGCCCAAAAGGAGGATGTTCTCAGAGAAGAACCAAGTAATCGCAGAGGTTGAAGAATGGGTTAAGGCGGAATAGTTCGAGGTTAAGTATCCTACATGGATTGCCAATCCGGTCTTTGGTGAAGAAATGTGGCGGAAGTTGGCGAATGTGTATTGATTTCAAAAATCAATTCCTCACCTTGAAGACTATTATCCATTACGAAATCGATTGGAAGATCGAGTCCGTTATGGGATCTGGTATAAGTGCTTTACGGGCGCTACAAGGGATACCACCAAGTTGGATGGGCGAGAGATGTGAGGAAAACAACATTCTATCTGAGACAAGGGACATCTTGTTACACCAAAATGCCTTCGGACTAAAGAGCGGGAACAGCGTATCGGCGCTGGTAGACTCGCTTTCCAATCACAGATAGGAAGAAATTTGGAGGCGTCGTCGGCGATATGGTCATAAAAGCGACGGAAAGAGATATGATAGCAGACATAGCAGAGACGTTTGACAACCTTAGAAGGATTAATATGAAGTTGAACCTGGAAATGTTCTTTGATGTAGAAGAAGGAAATTCCTGCGGGTATATGGTAACGTCAGAAGGTATAAAGGCGAATCCTCGGAAAGCGAAGGCCATCATGGAGATGAAATTCGAACGTTGAAAGAAATGCAAAGTCTGGCGAGGAAGGCTGGCGGCCCGAATAGGTTCTGTTTAGGCGAGAGGTCCTTGCCTTTCTTTGAAACTTTGAAAAACATCACAAAGGAGAACAAAGGCAGAGTATCGATGGGCGAAGGCGGCTTTCAAGAAATGAAGAACGATATTAGAATTACCTTATTCACCCACCCAAAGCCGAAGGAGGTTGTTCATATACTTAGCGACATCAAAGGCGTTAAGCGGCGTTTAGTGGTAGAAAGAGGCGGAGGCAATTGCGGTGCATTACGTAAGTTAAATGCGTTGCATGAAGCGGAAAGGAATTATGCCGATGGAAAAGTTAGATTTATATCGCTACGCATCACGAGCTGGCGAAGATACTTTGAGGCTCATCCCATTGGGTCATCACCAACACAATCAACCAGAATCTTTGCATAAGCCGGAAGTTCGGGGAAATTTGGCGAAATCGCGCGGTGGAGTTAGGGGCCTACAACATCACTTATGCTCCTAGAAGCGGTCAAGGCCAAGTGCTAGGCGATTTCCTCCGCGGAGTGCAAGTGGAAGTCGGGCACCTGGTCGGGGAAAGAATCTGAGGGTAATGGAGGTAGGAGAGGAAGGAGAATGGTTGCTATATACGGACGGTGGCGTCTAATAGCAAGGTCGCGAGTTTGGTCTCACCATCGAGCCGGACAGGAGAGCTTACTTATGCTTTCGCGCCTTAACTTTAGTAGCACAAATAATGAAGCCGAATACGAGGCTCACATTGGCGGTTCAGGATTGCTAAAATCAAAAAATCAAATAATGCGAGTTGATTCTAAATTGGTTGCTAGCGGATCAGCGGAGTTCTGCTACTAAAGAAAGCATGCAAAATACTGGCGCAGGCAAAAGAGCACATAGTGGGATTCCAAGGCTTCAAAATCTGCAACATCCCAAGGGCTCAAAACCAAAAGGCAGATATACTAAGCAAGTTAGCGTCGTGCGTTTGACCATCTCACTAAGAAGGTATTAGTAGAAGTCTTGGAAAAACCGTCGGGGAAGAGCAGAAGAATTGAGGCCGTAGTGGAGGAAGAGGGGATAATTGGATGACAGATCGATCATGAGATGCTTGGAAGAAGAAGTTTGGGGATGATCCCAATGAGGCTAGGAACCTCAGGATGAAAATTCGCAATATACCATGGAAGGAGGAGTTTTATTCAAAAGGGTTACTGGTGCCAATGTTGAGTGTGTGGGTCCGTTGCAAGCAAATTATATATCTACGAGAGGTGCATGAGGGATGTTGTGGGATGCATTACGGACCAAGAACCATCGTGGAGAAACTCATGAGACAAGGATATTCTCTGGCCCACTATGCACAGAGACACACGGGAAGAAGTTAGGAAGTGTGACTCACAATAGGATCTGCTCCGGTACAAACTTCCTAAAGCGTTGCTAACCTCCATCATGGCTCCGTGGCCTTTCTATCATTGGGGAATGGATGTGCTAGGCCCCTTTCGGAAGCGGGCGCCTCAAATATGTGAGCAATAGATTATTTTACAAAATGGATAGAAGCGAATTTGAGTGAAGACGACGGGAAAGGCGTTATAAAATTTGTCTATGAGAATATTGTGTGCGGTATGGCCTCTGGGGATCATAGTCACCGATAATGGAACTAATTTTGTCAATGATCCGTTTAAAAATGGTGCGAAGGGTTAAAATCAAGCAGATGAATACGGCCGTCGCACATCCTCAGAGCGGATTGGTAGAGCGGGCAACAAAAGAGTGCGATGGTAGGGATAAAGACAAGGTTAGGTAGAGATTTGGATGGGTGGGCGAGCTACCTAATCCTATGGGCACACGAACAACACTTAAAACAAGCAATGGGGAACCGTTCCCCTTAACATCTGGATCGGCGGTGATACCGCCGAAATTGGGATGCCACATACAGAGCGATGATGTGGGAGGATCTTACGAGGAAGAAGCGTCTGAATTTGGACATCTCTACGGAAAGAAGAGAAGGTCTTTGCTATCACGAGAAGCCAAGTACAAAAGCAAGTCGGCGATATTACAATAGGAGGGTCAAACCGATGAACTTCAAAATAGGCACGACTTTGTATGCGAGGAACGAAGCTAGCCAGGTGGAAAATCAAAAACTGCGGACCCAATTGGGAGGGTCCTTACCGGGTGATAGGGCGAATCAGGATGGCTCTTATAAGTTCTGGGCGATGGAAGAAAAGGAGGTCCTGGACTGGCCTTATATAAACTTAAGGAGCTGTTTCTTATAATTGTTATTGTGATAAGAATCATGTGATCATTATGTAATCTAACCTATCTATGTACATTAGTTTAATGATGAAAGTTTTCCCATGACAAGGAAAACAATTTTACGAAGAAAGAATATATACACAAAGCGATGCATGGATATTCGATGGTTGGCCCGTCGAATACGATGTCGAGGTATGCGGGATAACGTCAGGATGCCGAAATTCATGTCGGATGCCCGGATAATGGATGCCCAAAAAATAGTAAATAATACTATGGATGCAGAAACACCCGTCCAGGATGCCCGCGCTCTTCTTGGGATGCCCAAATAATGGATGCCCTATAATGTAATAGGTTGCGGGTATACCGTCCGGATGCGAGCACTCTTGCCGGATGCCCAAATAATGGATGCCCTATAATGTAATAGGTTGCCCGGTATACGATGCGCCGCCTGTGCCGTATGCCTTTGTAAATATCAGCAAAGTTTGTCGATGAGAAAAAAAAAGACAAAACATACAATGTACAATTAAACCATTCAAGATATGACTAACGGAGTCATGAGGATGGAGTACTAATTATTACAATTAAAACCATTCAAAATGTGTCACAGCCAAGTTATAAAAACTTCGTGTATCGACCGACCTCGACGGTTGTTGTTCGCGACGCCGGGTGATGACCGGAGGTCTGGTCGGAAGGTCCTAGGATCTTTACGAGGAGGACCGGCTGTTCCATGTTTAATAAATAACCCAAGGGCAAGCGATAGGAATCCGCTAGCTTTTGAATATAGGGGTACTCGGCCGAAAAAAGATTGTTGAACTCAGCTTCCATAATTTCGAGCATCCTGTTGACATTTTGATACCCCAAAGCCTCAACGATTTCCTCCTCTTTCTACTCCACACTTCGCCCCGGCCAATTTAACCCGCCCGGTAAGTTAGGCTGTGAGACTTAGCCATACTCTTCTTGTATTCCACGCCAATTTACCTAACGGCTCCGAAGAAGAAGAATACGGACAGATTTTGTTTTAGACCTCCTACTGGCTACCCCAGTTGCCAAGTTCCCTTTTCTACCTTCAACATTCTATGGATTGATCTTTAACACTGAGCTCGCTTTCTAGCTTCTGATCCTTTCGGCCCGAAAGTACCGAGGTTCCTCTCCACTCTTCCTCTCCCGGGTCACTCTGGCTCCACCTCGCCTTCCAGTTCTTATCAAGGACTCCACTGAGCACTCTGGTTCTCCAACTTCTTAAGTTCTCCTGATAACCCTCTCATTCTCACCTTCGGAGGCCTCCAACCTATCCCTTAAACCCCTACAACTTTGGTGTGAGTCCGGTGAGCTCCCATAATGTGGATGACATGCGGGCGAACCTCTTCACAGCCGCTTGGGCAATAACACTCTTCCCAAATTCCTCATAGGCTCTGGGCGAGTGAGCTCAATGTTGTTCATTTGTTCCGAGTTTTGTTCGGCCGTGGGAAGATTGTCGATGAGCTCCTTGCAAGACCGGTAGGAATTGATTCAACGCCATCCCAGGGCCCTGGGGGATGAAGACGTTCGCGGGTTCATCTACATTAACGCAACGAAGGGAGCAGAGAAATACTCGGATGCAAAAAAAAAAAAAAAAAAAAAAAAAGCAGATTAACGGAAGTCCGGATACATACCGGAGTCCAAGTTGATTTTATCAATCCGCTTAAGCTGCGTGAATGATAATAAAACTTGCGAACATAACATAGTGAGTTGGGAAAATCGTAAGTATGAAATGTTCGAATGATTTATACATACCTTCAGAGCGTGGAGGTGAGTTCACCCGCTTGACCACCCTCATCGCATTGAGGGGTGTGAGTCCGCGTAATTGCTCACTCCCACCGCCGCATTTTCATCCATTCCTTCGAGTACGCTGTCGCTGTAATCGCCCCCGCCAGCAAAGATCCGGGTTGCCTTTGCTCGCTGGCGTTCAGCCCGCTACTTGGACATCTTCCGGGCGGACCTGTTTATAGGGTCCTGCTGTCGATAGGCTCTCCGTAAGACAAATGCTCAACAAATTGGCGTGTTTTCTTTTCTTGCCTTTGTGCCTTGAGGTCCCTTCTCCAAATGCCCTTTTCTTTGTTTTGGGGCAAGGGCCTCTTTCTTTCCTTAGAGCAACCACTTCAAGCATCTTCTCGCTCGCCGGCTTGGTCTTTAGGAGGAGGACTCGCCCCACCCGGGGGTCGGAAGTTTTGGCGTCTCCCCGCTCGATTAACTGCCGACTTTGCTCACCGCCGTCCTTCCCATTCCGAAGCTCAGGTACTCGACATATTGACAACGAAAGGCAGTAAAGCAACAACGAAAACAAACCGTTAGAAACTTTAAAGGGCAAAGCCGGGGAGACAAGTATCAATCCCAAGATGACAAGACTAAAACGAGTGATTACCATGACCCTCGGCATCTTTTAGAATGGGCTCGTATTCGTGGATTCTTGAAACCGAAGAGATGGCACATCCACAAAAGACTCATCGTCGGATGCGCAGCTTAATATGAGTTTTAAGTTTCTCGGCCCGATTGGAAAAGCCGGCGGGGAAAGTGTCCGTTATTTTAGAATCCTTATGCCTCCACGCCATGGCTATGGGGATGGCCTTGTCAATCAGGAAAAACTTCTCCTTCCAGTGCTTTAGGCTGGACAGAACCTCCTTGAAACACTTGTATGAGTTTTCCGTCCGTTTTAAAGGAAAACCAATGCCCTTGCTTACACAACCTAGAACGCCCGAAGAGTGAGACCCTCGGGTCAATATTAAGGCTATAACACCTGATCTCAAAGAGTATCACACGGTTCAATCCTAACGGGACTAGTTGAGAAATGTGCACTCTAAAGTGCTTGATCACGTTCACAAAAAGTGGAGAAGGGAATCCTAAACCCTCCTATCTCAACTGTTTAGGATAGATACCTATCTTATCCTCCCAGCTGATCCATAGTCATGTCGCCGTGTGGTAAGACCGACGTAGATCAGTGGGAATGCCATATTCGGCTAATATACTATCTAACTCAGGTTGTGTTAACCTAGAAGTATGTACATGCATATCAAACTTAGGAATGACCGTTGAACGCCTTTTCGTTAGTCTCGTCAATGGACGGACCAAGTGTTTCTCACTAAGATGTTCCCCTCGGTTCCAATGTCGGCCATTACTAAAAGATACCGAGACAATTTACAGATATTAACAGAGAAGGGGCAGAACAAACCTTAAAAGAGGTGAAGAAGACGTCCGGACGAAGTATGAATAGAGATGAACGTGTATGTGAGAAAAGTAAAACCAATAGGGAGAAAGAGGGGTATATATATATGCTAAGGGAAACCCAGCCGACTGACAAGGCGCCCAATCGGGCGATGGCGACGCTGCGTGACCGCATAACGACGTGAGATGAAACGATGCCAACGCTGAAAAGCCTGGGCCAATGGGCCCAACTTGCCGCCCATTTTTCATGGTTTCACACCACCGGCGGGGGAATAAACTCGTTCTTCTCGTCGGTAAGTTGAATTATACTAAGTGTTACATCATCGGCTTGGCACCAAAAATATAACAACCGGGGACATGTTGACGTGTTGACGATCCAACGTCCGCCGAGACGATAGGCCGGACATCGAGACTTGAAGGCCGGACGATCATCCACACGGTCCGTCAAAGACTAATAACCACCGACCATGTCACAGATTTTAGGGATTCTCGCCACGTGGCCTACTAAACAGAGTTACTATAGGCCCGCGGAAACCGGGCTAACAGAGAAGAATAGTAGCATGAATAGGAGATTGGGGTAGTATAAATACCCCAACACATTTATTACTTGAAGGGGGCTTTTACCTACTTTTTCCTACTACACTTATCAATACATTTACACCCACTTATCCACACGCCGGAGCTTGGTCTCGACAACACCGAGGAGGCTAACGCTGGCCGCGGCATTGTGCAGGAGTTGATCACGTTCAATCCGGACGGCTAGGACTGGACGGAGACAACTCTCAAATTAATATACAAACTATACATACTTTTTTTTATAATAGGAAAATGGGGTAGTGGAGATTTTTTATTTTTTTTATTATTTTTATTTAAAAAAAAAACGGATACATTTGTTTTGCACACAAATCAACTAGGTGACTTCATCACCTTAATTTGCTTTGGAAGGCGAGACTAGCGCGTGACAAAGGAAGGTGTGCAAGGTGACTCGCGAGTGAGGGCAAGGTAAGGTGAGTGGTTTTTTTATCCTTGCCGACCAGCCTAAGGGATAGGTCATAGTTTTGTTTATATTATAAAAGGAAGTGCTTGTCACAGTCTCAAATTTTATTAGGACATTTCATATTATGCATTAGATAGTTGTATTTTTAGTATAATCAGTTTTATTTGTGAGTGTCTCAATAAAAATGAGAGTGTGTCAATCACTTCTTTATTATAAAACTGTAAAAAGAAAGTGCTAAATAATAATATAAAGTTTAACAAGTTAAATATTACTCCTTCCGTCCCATAAAAACTGTCCAGTTTGACTTTTTTAAGTCTTACTTTATCAACTTTGACCTTAAATATTTTTGTTTACATTATATAATATTTTAGGAAAATCATACCAATGAAGATACATTTAAATCCGAATCCATTCATATATTTTTCATCAAGTGTTGTATAACGTAAACAAAATTATATAAGGTCAAAGTTGTAAAAGAATTACTTAAAAAAGTCAAAGTGGACAGTTTTTATGGGACGAAGGTAGTAAACTGACAAAAAGTACGAAAAAAAAATTAATAAAAAACTATGTTACACTATAAACAAAAAGACAAAGAGTAAAAAGTATAAAACATTTGTACTTTACTATGCCCGATAGTACCAATAGTAAAACCCTTTATTCAACAATATTTGTGACAGAGGCTAATTTCCTTTTGATCGTTAAAACTAATCTAATGCTATGGAACTTCCAAGTTATACATGGGCCTTTCACAAATTTACAAGATTTCCATATGTTATATGTATATTGTATATGTTTTTAAATCCCTTTTAAGAGTCCACTTGGTTGTCACATATCACTAGTTAAAATGTCACAATATTTATGTTCAATTTTTAATGAATCCTGTCATTTGAAGAAAAAGTAAACGTGTAAGTCATATGCTATCATTTAAGGAGACTGATATCAAAGTGATTTACTTCATTCGACTTAAACTTGAATAAATCACACAAACACAAAAAAGTGGAACCATACTACTTCTAACTACGACATAAGTCAATTCACCTAATTACACGCAGCCTCAGGTATGTTCACATTTTTATATGGATATCTATACTACTTATAATGAACGAAGTGCGCCATTTCTCAATTTTAAAAGCGTACAACAAATTTAGCATGATTTACAACACTTTAATGCACCCAATTTTCAGAATTACAACAAAGTAAGCATATTGTACAACAAAATAAAGCGTGGTGTCATTTAAAGACGAAAATTATATCAAACAACATTAATGCTATTAAAAACACCTTTTCACCAAAAATTACAACCATTTAAGCACAATGTACAATAGCTGCAACCAATTTTGATTTACAACGAGAATAAGCATAGTGTATAACAAAATAAGCATGATGTAATTTTCGGACTTACAACATTAATGCTATTAAAGTGGTCAATGTTCTTAATGACTATAATGAATATTACTTACAAGAAAAGAAACATAGTGTAAAACACTTTAATGCACATATTTTGGGGCGTACAAGACAAGAAGCATAATGTACAACAAAACACCACATTAATGCTATTTAATGTTGTCAATTATTTGTTGGTCAATAAATACAATTATCTGACGTTATTAAAACACCTTTACATAAGAAATACAAATTATCAAGCATATTGTACAACCAAATTATACATAATTCCTGCATTAAATTTCACTACTACAAATAATAAAGCACATTATCAAATATTCAAGGAGCGAGGCAGCGGGCCAAATGGGCTTGAGACAGAGCGGCGGCGGACCAAACGAACTCGAGCCGAGCAAGACATGGGCCAACGGTTCGAGCCCGAGCGGTACGGGCACGGTATTCTGAAATTCTTGATATCCGTAAATTTATTGTTAAAAAGAACGTAATAAAATAAAATACATTATTCATCGAAATTTTTATTTAGTCTCGCCCAACGCGTCTGGTACCATAGTCAAGTTAATGAGAAGAGATGTAATGAGAATAGTTATTGAAATGAGAAATTTTAGTATATATTTTAAATAAGAAAGGAGAAATAATGGAAATATGCATATATGTTTGTGAGAGTATCTAAAATTTATGATTGTGTTTTTAGCTTCTTTTTATTTGATCTTAAGTTGTTGGTAATTCAAAGATAAAAGAAACAAAGTCGATAGCCGGAAGGTTTATTCAAGTTATCAAACCATACACAAGATCAAATTTCACAGGTACCAAGTAGAGCTGAGCATCAAAGGTCCAAAACCGAACCGGACCGACAAAAAACCGAAACAAAAGCCGAGCAAACCCACGACCGTATTTGAGTCGGTTCGGTTTCCGTTTCATGTTTATGTTTTCGGTTTGGTCGGTTCAATTCGACCAGTTTGATAAAAGACAAAAAACATACCAAAATACACCTAAACCAAAGACAAACCGACGGGTCGGTTCGGTTCGGTTTAGTTTTCAAATTTCGGTTTTAGGTTTTGTCGGTTGGTCGGTTTTGGACTGAGCCTGCGACCCTAGTACCAAGTATAAAATTTCAATTTAAAAGGTACCAAATTTTAATTCTAAAGTGTAACAATTACGGCTATTAATCTCTATTTATAGACCAAACTAATCGTCATAAGATAGTTTTCAAATTTCAAACAAACTTGTAGGACAAGTCACATAAACTATCAAATTTACCAAACAACCCTTAAAGTTTAAGTCATTTTTCTAACAATTTCTACCGTGACTTAAACTCCTCCACCTGTTTCAAATCAAATTCAAAGTTCCAGACGCTAGTGATACTAGCAATTCAAAACAAATAGATGATCCCAAAAGAAAGAATCCTAAACGAATCGATCCAAAGCAAATGCCGACGACTTTAAAACGAACAATCAAACGTTAATTGACAAATTCACAATAGTCAACCAAACAAACAAACCGGCTCAAACGATCTTCTACAAAGACAATCAAATTCGGGCAACCAGCTTCAAAAGCCCGACAAACGAAGATCCAAAATTTCCAAACTAACAAAATTCAAATGATCGAACAAAATTGCAACCGACCTAATAATAGTTAAGTCTTCAAACACCAAATCGATCTACAAATTGCAAATACCAAATTCAATTTCTAATGACCCAATTATATGTAATAAGAATTACGGTCGAAATTCAAACTTATAATCGAAGTATCAAACGAATTAAAGTTAATAAATAACTTGACAAATAGACTCTGATAATTCAAATGTCCCAAATATTGATACGAATAATAATTCTAACGAGCATGGTAACCTTGGGAATGCCGTAAAAAATTGTTTAAAGAAGACCATGGAAAAAGTGTATTTGCGTTTTTTTTGTTTAGCAACATTGTTAAGTTTTCATCTACCACACTTTGTAATAAAATCACACAGGTTATAACATAAGCGAGGTAAAACGAAAGTATAACGTTACACAATTCATGGTTATAAGTCTAGGGGGTTCAAGAGCAGTTCATTTCCAAACCAATATACACTATAAACAATGAACCAAGCCACTGACAGGTGGTGTAAAATCACAAACTTTTTAACGAAATAATTCTCTTTATGGCTCTCATTACATTTTTCTTTCAATTGACACAAATTTAAGACTACTTCCAATCATGTTCGCTCCTAAGTAATTATAAATGGGCGAAACCCTTTCAAGAACTAAGAAAATGAACGACCTGAACAATGCCTAAGATATCACACAAATGAGTGGAGCTTCTTAAATCACTAAATCCTAGTCATTGTTTAGCCAATTTAACAATTTTCGAAGCTTACTTATTCAACTTCTCTTTTTCTTCAATTGCTTTTTTCATTAGTTTCTTTGGTCTTTCGCCGTGACGACGACTTCAAAGTGTGTTCGGTGGGAAATTCAAAGCGACATGGTACTTGATTAACATTGTGGAAGGTGGTGGGACTATTCTTAATTTTGATTGCTTGAGATTAAGCGACCATAACCCATGTAGCGGAACGACATCCGATTACTTTTGCTGTCAAACTACTGTCACCTCATGCTAAAGCCAAACAACAATTAACATAACCAAATCGGTCCTACAAACTCTTTGTAACTCTTTACTATCCTGTTGTCGCTAATGATGTTAATTGGTCAAAGTACCACTCGGTTGTATCGAGAAAGACTAAGGACTTAACTTTTGAGCACATATAAGACTAAAAGATGCAAAGTTATATGTCTTATATAGTTTTATATCGAAGTTGCTTACATCAAAAATAAAAACTGCATTTAAAAACAAAAAGTTCATGAAACTGCATCCTATAAACCGGCTGACTACATAAGGTTTTGATGTCATATAGGCTTTAACTTTTAAGTATAACAATAAACAAAAACACGAAAGGTGCTTTACAAATACTTTTACACGTATGAGAGTTTTTAACGGTTTCGACTTTTATCTAATATCATTGTGCAACATATATATACCTTACACATAATTTACATATTACGACTATTTCTTTAAAGATTGCAACAGATGGTATACATATGTAGAACTTTCCGAGTAACATGTTATATTGATGCCTTAAGCCTTACTAATATCTTAGTAAATGTAGTGCACTCCTACACTTACTCTTGTCCACTACACAATCAACAACAATAGTTCAATAAAGCGTAGTTGTGCCTAGAAACCCAAAGTATCTAAACAACAATCAATCATCAAGCTTTGCTACAATACACAGGCTAAACTACAACAAAATCCAAGATATGTTTGTAAGTGCACGATTGATCCCTATACCCTATGAGTAACCTAAAGTCAGACAATGAGAATGTCTCAAATTTAAACGCACAACGTTCGACTAAGCAATTATTTACACTATTTAAACTTGCACATTTTCTTCCACCCGAATAACAGATATGTCACAAATTATTAAAACAAAGCATAACCTTCGACTTAACATTTTACCACTCATACAATTATTTACGCTAAATAACAATCAGAAATCCAACACATATAACCAACTCATATTCTCAATTAAGAACATACACAACATTTGCATAAACCCAAACACCCCCGTATGTACGATGATGTAACATGCTATGTATAATGTTTATATCCATTTAGACACACACTTGTTTTTGGAAGTCACACGTTGGTGGAAACACATTAGCCTAGTTAAAGATAATTAAATATTACAACCTACAACAATTTATAATTATTACCTTCACGGGGATGTCGTCGATGATGACTTAAGCATACATGAGATCGGCCGGTGGTGCGTCATTGGATTCTCCTTCCGAATATATCATCAGCGTGGGATATAAGCATGAAGAATATATTGAATATAAAGCATTATAACATAAGCGGTTGATTTTAAAACAAAATATCACTTTATATAAATTCTTACATTCAATGTTTTATATTTATATAAAGTGATCTTTCGTTTTTAGGTAATCTTTCGTTGGCTGAGCTTATTCGAGGTACTCATCCATGCGTATAATTGCTTATTCAACAGGTAAGAAAGTCTTTTTCGTTACTTTTTAGCGAGTGTTCATAATGTAGCCAAAATATATTATAAGTAGTGAATGACATAAAGAAGAGATTTTCTGAAATATTTATGCACTAACCTCGTAGTCTTGACAATTCAGCTCGACCCATGTCCAACTTTAACTGGTCATTGTTTTCGGTGGGGATAACCATGCTATCATCTTCTTAGTCTGAAAACAAAAACCTCAAAGTCTGTGCAATACAACAAATTAACGAATTAACTATGAGGCTCCGGATAGGGAGCAAATGTGAGCACGTCCCGCATGGTCGCAAACCTAATAGGTTGCCCGCCAAGATCAGACGGTCTCAGCTTGAACCAATGTCATGGTGAATCATCATTGCCTCTTCAATATTTTTTGTATACTAATTATTTCACACACAACATGGATAGCAGAATTTTCCCAAACATTTACACAAATACATACATTCAAATCAGATCATCAAAGCGTGATCAAAGGCGAGGATCAAAGGTGGTGCGACATAAAAAGGATATGTCCAACATGGCGCAAGTGTAGTGACCTACGCCAAAAGGTATGGACAATCTCAGTTTTAATCCCGTTCCCGCAAACTCATCACAACCTGTTGTTATATGGTAATAATCATGACTAAATAATGATTTGATGTGCTTATGCCAATTGAAGTTCGTATTGATCATGTGTTACGTAAAATATATAATGAGACCAGAATAATTACTTTCTCTATAACAGAACATCCCAGCTTTGTTAGCGATAAAAGTGAAACCAAGTTAAGGCAACGTTTTAACAACCAATCCATAGTGACGCATAGTGCCACAACCTCGAGAATCAGAAGTCCCAACCGAAATACCAAGCATGGCTGCAAGTCTCATCCCATAGAGGATGCCTCGCCAAGATACCGGTATTCGTTAGAAAAGCGTAAACACATGGTCAGTAACAATAGTAAGTTGCCCTGCCAAGATACAACCAAGACACCGGTAAATAGCAATAACTTGCCACGACCAAATTCGACACAATGTTACCTTTAATTGATTCCATAGACATTCAATAGAATTAAGAACAATGTGAGACGTTGACTGATGTTAGCTACAAAGAACCGAACTTTTAAGGTGTCGATATAGTAGCAATTAAGAACACATGGGTGGGCCGCCATGGTGCAAGCCTAACAGCCGCCATGCCAAGATACGACCAATGTGACTATTAACCCGACCCGTCAAACTCATCACAACCTCAAGATATTATGGAGTATACATTTACATGTATGCAAATCCAAAGCACACACAAACCTATTGAATAAACGCACCTCATGGCTTAGAGTACCACATCATGGTCTGAAACACCACCGCCGTGGTGATGCCACGCCAAGATATAGGCACATTTGACAGTCAGAGGTGGTGTGAAGTAATGTCCAGAGAAGATCTGTTTCTCTCGTATTGTAACTCCACAGAGGGACCATTGACTGAGTAAGTTCTGCAGTGCGTTCTCTGCAGACCAGATGGCCAAATCGCCATCAAACGTGCCTAAACATTATGTTTCATAGGCAACACAACCCCAGCCTACAATCTCCTTTTTCGTAGATGATCCCTTCACTCCCTTATGGTCCCGTAAAATTCATAAAAGAAACAACAATAAATCATCCTGCAAGCAGAGGCATACTACAATTCCAAACCCAATCGAAACACACATAAGGATACTCAAAACTAATTAAAAAAATACTTCTACTCTGATTGACCTACCTCAAATACAATATGCAGAAATCAATTCCATTGAGTTAATAATATGAATGATGAGTACCTGAGAAGGAGATAGAAGAGTTGATTCTGATGCACCCATCACCAATTACAAAGCGCCGGTCACGGACTTTGCTCCGGCACTAACGGGGGCTTCTTCATATAAAAATCTAACCATCATTAATCGTGTTTTTTTTTTTCCTTTTTCCCTCTTTTACAGGTTTGTGATTTTTTATGATCTTGATTTTGCTATTCTACTTTGTTGATGGCGAGGATTTTGGGAGAAGCTTGATGATGGTTCTGGAATTTTGGTTGGGGAGAAGAGATGAGTGATGATTTAAATTTATAGGAGGCTTTTTGATGAAGAAGGGAACCGACATACTATTCATTTGAGTTGCTACCAGCAACTTTGGGAACCAATCACAGACTGCCATGTATAAAGAATGCTTCTAATGACAATGAACCAACCAATAGAATGTGAGAGTTAGGTTCTAATTACCATATAACACACTTGATTTGCACCACCCACCGCACGGCTTTTAGTATATACGAGTGTGGAAACCCGCGCGATGCAGCGGGATTGGCTTCAAAGGACTTACTTTGTAGCGACATAATTCTACAGGACTTACCTTGCAACGCCCCTTAAACTTTAGGGACTATTTTTGTCAAGTTGTGAAACTTTGCATTTAATGTTTGGACTTACTTTGCAGCATCACTTGAACCTCAGGGACTGTTTTTGCCAACTTGAAAAACTTTGCATTTAATGTTTGGCTTGTTACTGTTTTCTTCCCCGACAATTAGTATATATATATAATTATAATATAATAATATAATTATAATAATTATAATATAATATAATATAATATGAAAAGGATTACGCTCCGAATACAAACAAATAAACTATCCAAATTCAAATACCAAACCAATACGAATATCGTGGCAAATAGATGTCTTCATGCCTTCAAGCAAAAGTCATACTTTTAGCCCAAACTCTATAGAAGGTCAATACTAACATCAAAGCCCAATTCGAAAAGACCTGACAAAATAGATCTTCACAAGAACAAAGGACTAAGGCAATCCTAGACACCAAACGATCCAACCTTTTTGTGGTTTACTTGGCGACAATTCCAAGCGAACTTGCGAACTTCCCTTTTTTTTTCTTTTTCTTCATGCCTAAACGAACCTAGCTCGGATACCATTTGTTGATAATCAAAGTACGAAAAAAACAAACAAAGCAAAAGCTTTATTTAAATTACCAAACCAGTGGGTGGCTGACGCGTGAAGATGAAGACTGTTCGACTAGGCTTTATGAGCCAGTGGGTGCTCATGACACGGCCGTCCTCATTAAATCATGCATGGTTAATGGAGCAACAAAATTTTGAGTGATTTCGTCACTTTAATGACCGGAAAAAGTTTAATTTCATAGTGTATGTGTGTGAGCGTTGTGGGGTCTGTTTTTGTTTGAGTGGCGTACGTTTGTATTGTTGGTTTTGAGTTAACCACTACAGGGTTTTGGTGGTTGGTTTGGTGGTGCGAGTGAATTTTGATGTAGATCAGTTGAGGTGCAGTGATGACTTGGGTCACCATTAATGCTAGTCTTACGGCCGGTCTAATGATAGTTTAGAGTTGTTCATGGTATGATGATCAAGACTTGGAGTGATTGATTAGTTTGGTTGTTAGTCTCAATGTAATACTAGCTTTTTGCTATTCTTTCTATATTGGTAATATAAGTTATCAAATAAGGATTAATGTGATGAAAATTTCAACGTAAAATATTCGGGGCTAATTGGAAATTATGAAGATCAATTATGTCGTTCGTTTTTGTCAAAGTTTTGGAAAATAGTTGAGCTTTATGCAATGATATCCTCATACCCTGCCCCGGCGGAATTGAGCATGTTGTTGTTTATGCAATGATATATCTTAAATACATAGAAATGTCGACAGTATTCGGGTAGACTGTCTCCAAGTGAAACCTTTTAGGTTGTCTTGATATTTAAACTTGTGACCTGGTGTAACATTGTTGCCACACTACAAGGTTAAAGTTATATGATAAGCTATTTACTTTTCTAATGGTCTCGAATGATCGCGGTATCATTTAAAATACACATGACAATCAAATTTTTATATGTTATGTGTTACTAGGAACATATAATTAAACGGCAAATGACATGATGTTTTGGGAAATAGCGCCTTGTTCCATTCATTTTGATGGAATTTCCACCATTCTAACAAAGTTTTCCGGAAAAGCATTGAATGAACATGTACATTAGATGAGCTGATCGATGAGACACTTGGTGGCATACTATATACTAAAACTAAGGGATTAGAAACTAATGGCCGGCTTGCTTATCTTCAGGCCACAACATCGTAAAAAGTTGTGTATACAATTTCTGAAACTCAGGTATGTTGCTTCTATAGTTTTTGAAGTTTTGAAAGATGGTGGCAACAGCACGAGATAACTATATAAACTTAGTGGGCCAAATATCTATATACTACATCAACTGGTATTCCGAGCTCTTCACTGTTTCCATATTTTGTTGCCACGCGTTTGTCATGCTCAATCAACCTCCTTATATGATGAATCAAATTTTCTTAAATCTTTGTTTTGTAAGAAAATGAACTTATGTAGGAAGTCATTTAAGATTGACCTCATTATGTTAACGTTCCTTTCCCTATTGCCAAAGCATTCACACAACTGTTACCTTTTAAATTTAACATTATTATATATCTATATATGAATCATCGAATGTGTTTTGCACCCCAAATGTGCTTTGTAGTTTTTGCTTTTCGAGTTATACATTTAGAGTTACTGGTTTGCCTCTTTAGGTGCGCAGTCCTGGTCCTCAGAGGAGCTTATCACACGCAAGAGCCCTACTAGGGATAACACCCCTGCTAGTCGCAGCCCATGACCAAACTGCAATCTTTCACCAATGGACGCCGTGTTGGTTCTAGAAGCCACTCACAACTAATGAGGTGAGTTTTTGAATCAAGAACTTCTAGATACTAGAGGTAGCAAAAAGTTAACAAATCAGTACCAGTAATAATCTAATATGTTAATAATGTGATTTAAGTGGTTTATAGGATTAGAAATACGTTTTGTGCTAATATATAGACGGTTTGATCAGTCAGAGACTCAATATATCCGAAATTGACGCATTCAGTTTGATTTTCTGCAGGAGCGACTGTTGCTAACATGAGCAGGAATTCTAAACTGATGTATCTATTGCCATGTTGATGCTATTCAGAGACCCCTTTTGAGAATGCATTGTCCTTGACCTTCTAGTGCTAGTTTTAGTTGGACTGGATCCTTCTATAATTTCTGAATAACAAGCTTGTCCGTTTATGAATGAAGTAATATGTAGGCTGCTTGCTTTTTGGTATAAACCAGTAATATGGTACAATTGATATGATCATGATTTTGAATATGGTTTTAGTTTGTTAGTACGGAAAATGACCATTGGCCCTTTCATTACACATTATCGTTTCCACGTACTGGATCTTGATAGCTATGATCGATTTTGGCTGATGGTTGTGATGTTAATATTGTGATCTGTTGATGTTGTATATAGTCTTACGCATATCGGTAGTTGAGTTTGGTTGTGGTCCATAGAATACCGTTTGCTCCCTGTGTTAAAATCCCTTGAGCTACATTCTGGCTCTAAGCTCTTCACGAGCTTTTTTTTGTTAATTCCCTAAAATGTCACATTTTATAAGTTGGTTGGGTGATTGTCACAAAAGTGATCTGAAAGAGTAACGGCCTTTTACATGATATTCTGACACAATAAATTCCTGGTACACTTGCCCAAAATTTGGGGTGACAGAAATCAGTAACAAATTGTGTAAATCTGTAGCACAAGTGTTGGTGACTGTAGCCGTGAAGTAGTAGCCGATGTGTGTTTGTTGAAGTCCTTACAGCAACTGAGCGATGATGTGCATGCAGTTAGAGGTGGTAGATTGTTAAACCTCTTGCTTGATGCCTTGATTAAATATCAGGTCTGGTGATTCATCTAAAAGGTTATCCTATAGCACACTTAAAAGTACTTATCTTTGAACATATTAATAAGGTTACCTTAACACAGTTAACGATATTGAACATCACCAGGACTAGTGCCTGATGGGTATTTCATATTTGCATACCATTTGCTCAAGGTTTTGGACTAGTGGGGAGTCTAATGCAATTTGTTTCATAGATATCAGTGATGTTATTTGTGTTGGTGTTTGCCTTTGTGCTGGCAACTTATGAAGAGAATTGGAATGTGACATTTCAAGCTGAGAAACTGACAAATTTTATCTTTTGCTGATGCCCAAATCCATTACACTAGAGTGATGTATAGAGCGTTGACAAGTAGTTATTTGACAGATCAATACGAAAGTACTAATGAACATTCCCAACCGTGCTGGATAAGGTGTGATGTTGCACATAACTAACCAACAAATGTTTTGATGAAAAAAAGATAAGTGGTACCAAGATATGTGTAATAAGAAGAATATATCCCATTAACGAGTAACCATTCATTTTCGCACAACGCTAACCTGCTTTACAAGGTAAACTGGTAAAGGGCCAACTTTCACCTTTATCAGTATTTTGAATGACTACGTGTCTTTCTATCATGTAAGTGACACCTTACTCAAATTAAATGTGGAAGTTGATGTTACACTTTACATCCGAACTCACTAGTTATTCTGGTAATCACACTTGTACATGAGGATATGATGGTACATCAATCCAAGAAATGACTTCTCATGGACTCGAGCTTTGATCACTACCATTGTGACGCAGGGACGGACCCAGGAATTTTAAAAGGGTGTTGCACCAAAAAATGTTGGGCTAACTTAAGTTACACCGTAAGAAATGAAAGTAGCAAAAAATTTTTTTGAGGGTTGCACATAGCACTAAAACGGCAGTTTTGAAATCTTTTTGCACTTCGTGACTTAAAATCAGGTGTAGCCCATGCCACACCCGGTATACATGTGAGTCCGTCCATGTTGTGACGCCTTGTAACTCTCATCCTGAGGGTGCCTTAAGAGACAAATGCAACTGTATGATGCCAATTGTTGAGTTTATAATATATATAACATACAATAAACATGTAAACATCAAGAGTACACAGCGGAAGACTAAAGATCATAACAAATAAATAATTAACTGAAAGTATGCGTAACGTACCTCTTGCGAATGTCAGATCCTTTGAGCAAAACAAAGGATTGGTTTGAAGAGTTGTCCCTTACCGTTCTACAACTCAAACCAATATGGTGTAAGAATAGTGTCTTACTACCACGTTCTTGTACACACGAATTAACCAACGAATCAAGCGATTGCTAGATCTAACACAAGTCCTCGTTTAATAAAAAACGAAACCAAACTCCCTTACTAATGGGGTGTTCGGCCGAAATGTAGACTAGAGAGAGGAGAGGAGAGATCTAGGGTTAATTCAATGCACAAGTGTATGAAACCCTAGAACCTAACCCTCTTTATATACTAGTAGGGAAACTTTGGGAACAAGATATGATTTAGGGCTTGGGAAGCCCCCCTTGGCCGGCCATGTAGAAAGCCCAAGGGAAAAACCCATAAATTTTCCAAGTTTTCCATTTCTAGTCCTTTCTCTTTTCATTTAACGGTCGTTAGTCATTTTTCCGTTAAATACTTAACGATCGTTAAACGGACTTAATGTGCAATAATTAATCGTAAACATAAACATTAATTATTAACTTTAATTCTCATTCGCTAATGTGTGCAATCCCGTGGTCACGAGTTCGAATCCGGACATTCACATGTTTGTAAATATATACATTTCCAACAGCTCCACTTGGATATGTTTACAAACGTGAAATGACATTGGTTAGCGTCTAGCAACACGCCAATGCCCCCGGTACAACTCGTGTATGGTTTTCTGGAGAAAAACCAAATTTGATGATTCATCATCATATTCATCCTTTTGTTTCTAATACCATGTTAATAAGAATATGGATCTCACTCATTTCTTAATTAACTATTCTGTTTCTCGCTTTATGTGATTGATCAAGATTACCAATTCTTCTGAACACATTCCAGAAGACCTTGGGCATGGCCATGCAAACATCTTAACAACCCTACGAGGGGCCCAACAGTATTATACTTCAAAATAAATTTGAAGGAAACAAATCCCATTTTGACTACAAGCAGGATTCACAAATTTCGCAACACTTCTGAAAACAACCCTTATAACTACCAGTTACGTATAGCGTTAGATTGCTTCACAGAAATGCACTACATCCATGACATATCTCTTGCATATCAAGTCAGAGGATAAATATTCATGATATACTTAATGACTAAGATCCATAAAGTATCATCATGTGGGTGGGATAAGTCATATACTCAATTCATTGAATATCATCTGAAATTAGTCATGCTACGCATCAATATACTTTCAAGTATATTCTAACTAATACTCAGATTTGTCTTAATTCAATATCATTCCCATGTTATTGATTGACAACGGACTATTTAGAATAACTTAAGTTATTCAATGATTTAAACATGCAAATATAGGATAACATCATAATAAATGAATAATAAACATAACAAACTACTTTATTTCATTTCAATAATAATGTTTACAATATCCTTTTATCCAAATACTAAATAGATCAATGCATGATAATTCTTAGTTAATGAATTTTGCCACAAGTCATGCAACTCATACTTGTTGACAAGGCATAATTTCAACTAACTTTGATCTATAAGAATTTTGAGAATACTTATTTCAAAAATTCAATAAGTGAATTTCTTGTATGTGTTTACACATATCTTAATATTGTCATATTATTCCATAAGGTGCGTGACAACCTGAACCACCTTTATATGACAATCATCTTTCAAAACTTTTAAAGTTTAAAGTATTCTTCATTCTTTAATGTATAATGCAACTATGCTCTTAGTTGAGCATAACTAGTCAACATGGTCATCATCAAGGATACCGTGACTAGAATTGAGTGTCATCTCAATTATACCAGCATCATTGTGTACAACAATATGCTCTTTAAATATCCGTAAACTTTTGAACAGTTATAGTGTAATGTTGGTGCCTACCAAAACTCAAGTTTGTTGGCAATGACAATTATGAAACAATTGTCATATAATCATCCATAGAATCTAGGAGCATCTCCAGATTGTGGAATGTGATTCTAAATCCAAACATATTCCTTTAAAATATTTATTACACTAACAACTTTCAATGTTGTCAAATCATCTTGTAATCAAGCATGACACAACAATCTTACAACATGATGTACATGATGAATCTTTAAGCCAGACTTTAAGATCTCATCTATCTTGTCAAAGATATGTATTCATCATGTTCTATTTGACTCATTTATTTAGCGCATATGTTTATAATAATAAACATATATTCCAAAGTTGTATATATTATTTCCAAATCTTACAAACGAAGTTTCATTCCCAACTAAAACTTAATTTAAGTGGAATGTAATTGCCCATACAACATATAAGATTTAAAAAATAAATAATACTCCCACTAGCTTTCAGGAATACTTATGAGCAATCTTATTTTAATTATTAAATCAAACATGGATTTAATATTAAACATAAGAAACATCTCCTAGATGCTTGCATATATCCATTCATGGATTCTTGCAGTTTGTACATATCCAAGGATTATTTGAATTCATAAAACTTCTTTGTATTACTCATCGTCCTCGCAAAAGTAATTTCACAACAAAGAGTTATGACATTCATTGTCAAAATTTCATATCAATGAAACTAAGTATGACAATTATAATCTTTATACTTCTATTTAATGTATATAGGAAAGAATATTCAATCATAGTTAATTGCTTAAGTATGATTGATATTATTATCACTAGACATACATTAAATACATGTACAATATTGTCCTTATGATTTCTACACAAAGATTTAAACCACTAGGGTTTCCATCCTTTGAAGAAACTCATTTTCATTATTAAGATAAACCAAGTATCTAAAGTTGATTATCTTTATGGACAGCATCTCTACATTTATAGTATGATTGATTTTCCACAATTCAACATTTGGTAAATTTATCATTATGATTAACAGGCCTACCATGATCCTGTAACTCATATTCCTTAGCATATTAAATATCTGAGATATCCTTACGGATCTATGAATGACAATTCCATCATATTAAGGTCTATCATTTTCATGTTTAGCCTCATCATGATATTTGCTAGTGCATTTTTAGAAGATTATGTATTTTGTAATTCAATCTTTCAAGATCTAACCAAAACTCCCACTTGCCTTTAACAATTTAAATATTACCTTTAAATAGTTTAGCAAGTAGAGCAACAATACATTGTTCTCTTTTTGGGATATTACAAAAAATATTGACAGTTCCTAACATTAGTTTGTTACAACTCACTCTATAAGTAGTTTAACAAATTCAGAACTTCATTTATAATACTTAATGTGATTCATCACATTCCATAAACAAATGGTGTCTTATTAATCTTCTAGGTTGGAGTCTTATTGAGTATATTCAATCTATACTCAATCTACTAACCTTGATAACTTTTGGAAGAAACTATAGTTATCTTGAATCAAATAATGCCAACAGATTTTGATTCTTCTAACAGAACATACCATAAAACTATGGTATTTCCTTAGAATTAATATTGTAAGAAAATCTAACAATATTTTAGATAACCATCTACTCTTTTGGCTTACCTATTTACCAACAAAGTAAAACTTAATGGTACAATAGAATTACCAAGTCAATTGCATGTATTCTAACACAAATATTTTTGACCAAGTCAAAAGACATATTAGTTATAATCCCACTATACGTTATAAGTCATTGATCAACTCATTGACTTCATGCATATGTCTTAAAACATAGCAAGTTAACGTCTTATTTTATATTGTAAGTCTTGTATTAAAAGACTTCATGTTTGTGACTTTACAAAATCATAAACATTTATAATTAAAGTAATTATGAACACCACCTCGGGTTTCAATTCATATTTCAAGTTAATATTTACTACATATATTTAAGTCATTCAACGAATACTCAAATTCAAGGTAGTATTAGATTACTTCATTTAATTATGTCATTCCATGAAATGTTCCATGTAAGAAACTGCAGAATCATCCATGCTCGTTCTCACGACACGTGGATATTTTACCTTGGGCTACAATCTAGTTCACGTTCTCACGTAACATAAATTGTAACTACAAGTGTTTCTTAAATATTGAATGACATAAATATTTAAAATAAAGTAGTCTTTGTTATCATCTTGACACATGTTCTTAATAGGGCAATCATACATATATAAATGTATACTTCCTATTAGAACGTTATTCTCTTACTTTACAGTCAAGAGAATTCTTTTAAATCATATTAATATGTGTTGTACCTTGCACACAATAAGATTTCTCCCACTTGTGCATGGAACAACATCATGTAGCATATAAACAACACGATACACGTTCGTTTATTTGATTAATATGATTTGTGTCATAGATATACCAAGTAGATGTAGAACTATATTGTTTAGTAAGGAAACGTACACGACTATCCTTAAAAACACAAGTGTCTACAATTGGAAAGTAATTATCTTTGAAGATAATCTGGGTTACTACACAG
Source organism: Chrysanthemum makinoi (assembly GCA_910596185.1). NCBI lineage: Eukaryota > Viridiplantae > Streptophyta > Magnoliopsida > Asterales > Asteraceae > Chrysanthemum > Chrysanthemum makinoi. Next base: position 242,705,436 of record OU343217.1, on the reverse strand, counting down.
GAAATAAGGCTTGTAGCTCCCATTGAATTAGAAATCATTAAAACAACTTCTTATTCAGTAATGCAACACAAATGCTCCCCTGAATCGACAACATTGTAAGTGTTGCATAACCAGTGAAAACAACTTGCTTGCCTTTTACTTTCCTACACCTTTGAAGAACCATACGTAATCATTACTAAGGTACTAAAGGTGTATTCTACTATATGAATGATAGGTTATCAATGTTATTAACTCGAAAAATTGGGTATGCAATTTCTTCCTCAACAGGCCTACCATCCCCATACTGGTATGTAGTACCTTTAAAGGCTAAAGCAAAACAACTAGATAAAAATATGCTAGTTTGCCTTTTACCAATTTTTGTGGTAATTAGTCTAGCTTCTAATCTAGTAACTCATATACATGTTTTCCAGTTAACCAACATTCATGTTGTTTCAAAGGATTCATTCACCAAATGAGGGTAATGAAATCTTTATGGAAAATAAGATGTGCAATTCATTGCTAAGAGTTACATTAGAATTTAGACAATTCAAATGTTCCTATTATACCTTTCTCATTCATGAAAAGGAATAGGATTAAGTCTCATGCTTCTCCCATGGAAAAGAGACTTTGTTTGTCTTATCAGTAAATTATTCTCGATCAAACATTCGTTTGAATGCTAGAATGGATCAATTTACTAATCAAAGACTAAACCACGTTTACGGTTAAATGTTGCATTTATACATTCAAAAGAATTACAAAATTCAATTTTAGTATTTTCGATAATTAACCTTTTCAATAAACAATTAAATACCCAAGGTTCATATTCATATAACCAATTAATTATTATTGAAAACTAGGATCCAAATTGTCATATTTCATCACGTCAGTTGATCTGCTAGTAATGAACCTTATACAAAATAGTAGAGCTATTGCTCAATTGCCAATTTCAATTGCAATTCCTAGATTTATGGGATTTACATATAGCCAATATCAATCGCCATGTAAACATGTTTTATCCCATCTTATGCCTTGAGTTGCTAGCTCTCACTACAAAACTCAATTAAGTTGTCCAACTTAAGAAACTGCAAAATCGTCCATGCCCGCTCTCACGACACGTGGACATTTGACCCTTTGATTACGATCTAAGTCACGATCTCACGCAAATAAAAAGTAATCTTAGGTGTTTCCGTTTCGTTGGATGGCATATAACTTAATTTAAAGGGTAATAGTTTTGATGTTAAATCAAATATGTACAAAGATGTCATGCATTCATCTTTGTAGCATAGTTTTTGTTAAAACATTTATATCTTGTTTTAATGTATAAGCTTTTCATCATCAAACTTTAATTGAGGTATTGGGTTCACCAATTAAGGAATTTAGTGTTAATTATCATCCATTATACCGTACTTTTGCATAAGTGTAAACACTTAGTGTTTCGGATAATTACCACCGAAGTGGCGCATGGAATTAAAACTAATTCGCCCTTAAGATGAGCTTGCACATTTAATGGCTTACTAAGTAGCTCCACTCGAACTTACATAGGGCGAGGACAGTGCACGCTAAAGCACAACCTTAGACATCCTTTCAATGTGACTGTGCGCACTTCTTTAAACCCCTTTTATTAGTTCATTCTCATGGGTGAGCCTTTCAGACCATTTGTACCAAAGTCATCAATCAATTAAACGATTATGATTACTATTCTTAAAAATACATGTTTCACCATTGATCCGTCCCAAACGGTCAACCCAAATTAACCAGGTGAATGGTCAACAAGAGTCAATCACTTGAGAACGCAATGCAATTATCCAGGAGAGTTTAGTGTTTCCCCGGGTCGTTAAGTCCCAACGAGGTGTGAACACTGTAATACAACGAATTCGTGATCGGGTGAATATTGAACAGGAAATGGGTTATGATTGATTTATACTAAGGAATAAAAGAAAATAGCTTAAACAAGCTATAAGAACAAGTACGTGAAAGCAAAATACTTAGAAACGATTAAAACATACAAAATAAAACGTGAGATTTAAGAAATAAAAGGCCTACAAATATGAAAATTATATTTTTACAATCCTAAATACATAAGAAAATTATTGGAAAAAGAAAATTATTTTTATAACTATTTATCTAATTATTATTAATTAAAAACTATTTTAAAATTAAGAAAAATAACAAATGAACAGTAAAAATTATGAGACTTTACAGGAAAATCTAAAATATTATTCTAAGCCTGGGAAAATATAAAAAGTTAAATAAGCCCACTAATAAGCTGAATTGGGCAAATAAGCAGTTTGCTAATAAGCTAAAAATAAGCTAAAAAGCTCTAAAAATTACCAAAGGCTACTACAGCCTAAATCTAACCTAAAATGAGCTAATGCAACTGATTGGGACCTAAAAAACACAAGCTACAAAAAAAAAGCTCGAGACCAGATTTCAAGTCTCAACACGCCAAACGGCCCTTATAGCCCTACTTTAAGCTTACATTAAGCCAGCTAGAAAAATTCCTAAAAATAAACTAAAATGGCCAAGATGTCCACAACCAACCAAAGAGCTTAAGTCCTAAATTCCAGCTGATTTGGACTAAAAATGAATCTTTGAAAATTCCACAAAGTTTGGTTAAAAACTGACCGACACTTTTTTTTTTGTTAAAACTTCTTTATAAGCTGTACGTTTGCTGTTTCTATCCGAATGACCAAAGAGGTGTAGCTTTCAAGGGTGTTATATGGTACTAAAAAAACTTTTAATGAGCTACAAACTTATGAGTCCTAATCTAATGTACCTAGTATGCTAAAAGGGGCTTAAATGAGCAAAATGAAAGACTAATAAACTGCAAATATGCTCCTTGGAGCTGCTGTAACCGTGGCTAAAACAGCCCACATGGAGTTTTTTGAACTAAAAATAAGCTATCTAATCCTATGCTAAAAGCTAAAGCAAAAGCAAAAAACTAAGGTTCATACATCAAGGTATCCTAAAAACTAGATTTGAACTAAAATGGACTTTAAATGGGCTAGTAAAAGGGCAATGCAAAAGCTTCTGTTGGGACAGCATACAGAACACAAGGGGCATAAATGAGCATTTTTGAGGCAAAAGTAAGCTAATCATATAAGCTCTAAATACATAAATAAGCTAAAAAAAGGTAAATATCATGCTACTAGCTACTTGTAAAACAAAAACTAAAATCTAATTCTAAATCTAACTAACCTGAAATTGGCAATCAAAAGAGACAGTTGGGACAGATGAGGACTGTGAGACTTGAGTAAATTGCTTAGATACTTAGCAAAACTTTAAGAATGAACCAATTAATGTGAAACTTGACAACTTTTGATTACATTTAAACAAGGACTGTTAAGTGGGTTTTGAAAACTTGAAACTAACTACCATAAGACTAGTTAAAACTAGTTTCTATAACTTGAAAACTATTGAACATGCTGAGGTAAAGCTAAATCAAACTATCTTAAAGTCCAAAATGGGTTAAAACAGGTTGTGACCCATTCTAAACCACAAATCCGAACACCCCTGTAAGGGGAAGAAATCCACTTTTTTGAAACTGTAAAGATTAGAAGCTTTTAAAAACAAAGTTGTGAACTTAAACAAAAGCTCATATGAGCTTAAAAACAACTTGCAACTCACTTTTGAACAAGACTTAAATTAGACAGAATTTTGAAGAACATAAAAAAAATATTGTATAAACTTTAAAAACTGAAATTAAAACCTGAACCTGAATTAAACTGAAATTAAAGGTTACATTAAATTAAATGACAACAAAAGTAAAATGGTACTAGAGCATGAAATTCTAGACAAACTTTCTCATTACTACTAGTAGCCTATTTATACAAAAAAAAAACTTGCTTCTGTCTTCTTTTTCTTGTCTTCACTGTTTGTGTTTCTTTTGTGTGACAAAACATCCAAAACACCTCATCTGTGCTTTCTTTAACTCCATCCAAGCCCTCCAATTGGTAGGTAAATTCAAGAGTGAATCTGAGCCGTTGGTTGGGGCTTTGTGTCCCGAGGATTAGTTGAGGTGGAATGGGGAATCATGTGACTGCCTTGGGTGAGGGATTAGTGGGAATGGAATATGGGAAAAGAGAGTGACAGGGGAGGATGGGGTAGACACTGAGCGGGATTCTTGGCGTGTAAAAGTGGGTTATGGGTTTTTATATTTGTTTTTGACTTTTGATGTGTTTCTGGGTTAGGATAAAGTGAGAAAGGGGATGGATTGGTGGTTTAAAGGTTTTATTTTTATGAAAAATATTTTAAGGTAAAAATATATATATATTTTTTTTGGGTTTATGTTTTTCTTATTTGTGGTCCGGTTTTGGATTTGGAATTAATATACAAGGACCATTCTTGTAATTTGGCAAAACTTGAGGGACCAAAAATGTAATTTTGCAAAGTTTATCAAAAGGACCAATTTTGACAAGTTAGAATTACCAAAGGACTAAAAAATGTTAATTTTCCAATTTAAAATGTCCAGGGGTAAATTCTGTCAATCTTTGAAATTTCAGGGACTAAAGTTGCCATTTTGCAAAACTGAGCTTTATAAGGCTAATTTTGACAACTTAAAAATTCCTGAGGGCCTTTTATGAAAAATTACATGTTTTGAATAACTAGGGACTAGATTTTTACAATTATTGAATAAAATACAGTCTAAATATTTTTTCTGTCTTTTTGAGACATTTTAAAGTGTTTTTGCAGTGCAGAAAGAACAAAAATGATGAGTATTTAGACACTCATCAACCATTGTTTAGGTCAGTTTATTTTTCTTGTAAAAATACCCTTGTTACACATAACAAACAAGCAAGTATTTATAAAAATAAACAAATAAACAATGAATGCATAACAAATAAAAGTCATGCATATCAAATAGCCACATGCAAACGTTTTGATAAATCCTATTAATAACCAATTCTAGATTTAACAATATGCATATATTTAATTACGACTTTCACCTCGTTTTCATCTGTGTACAAGGTGAACCACATGCATCGATTCATCGATTGCGCAAGTCAAAATTAAATACATACCACATAGCACATAATTGATTAAATTAATAATTATTGAGGTCTTCCCCAATTTTAGATCTATCATAATTTAGTGTATATCACTTAAACAAGAAAGACATACAATAAAAGCAGATCCATTATAAAACATGCAGATAATTATTATGGACATAAAATTACACTTAACAATTAATGCAATTAAATCAAAGTTACGCATATACACATAAAGTTGCATGCATCTTAGGGTTTCTAATCCAATTAAAACAATAGTTTACAAAACCCTAATTAGGGCACCAAAATCAAACGCCCCCCCTAAAATTAGGGTTTAGGTTTTGCAAACCCTAGATCTAAGCATACAAATAATAACACATTCATGTTTATTTTAATTATGTGTTTCATTAATTAATTACTTGTTATACAAGGCTCGTGATGCCACTGTTGAGTTTATAATATATATAACATACAATAAACATGTAAACATCAAGAGTACACGGCGGAAGACTAAAGATCATAACAAATAAATAATTAACTGAAAGTATGCGTAACGTACCTCTTGCGAATGTCAGATCCTTTGAGCAAAACAAAGGATTGGTTTGAAGAGTTGTCCCTTACCGTTCTACAACTCATACCAATATGGTGTAAGAATAGTGTCTTACTACCACGTTCTTGTACACACGAATTAACCAACGAATCAAGCGATTGCTAGATCTAACACAAGTCCTCGTTTAATAAAAAACGAAACCAAACTCCCTTAATAATGGGGTGTTCGGCCGAAATATAGACTAGAGAGAGGAGAGGAGAGATCTAGGGTTAATTCAATGCACAAGTGTATGAAACCCTAGAACCTAACCTCTTTATATACTAGTAGGGAAACTTTGGGAACAAGATATGATTTAGGGCTTGGGAAGCCCCCCTTGGCCGGCCATGTAGAAAGCCCAAGGGAAAAACCCATAACTTTTCCAAGTTTTCCATTTCTAGTCCTTTCTCTTTTCATTTAACGGTCGTTAGTCATTTTTCCGTTAAATACTTAACGATCGTTAAACGGACTTAATGTGCAATAATTAATCGTAAACATAAACATTAATTATTAACTTTAATTCTCATTCGCTAATGTGTGCAATCCCGTGGTCACGAGTTCGAATCCGGACATTCACATGTTTGTAAATATATACATTTCCAACACCAATATCACTCAAGTATGCCAAATACTTGTCCTTTCCGGTCCTTAATTGCTGTTTTTAACTATTCAAACTGTTTTTAAGCTAACACATGTCATGTAATATAATTCCAACTTAAGAGATTTGGAAACGAATTGAAGATCTTGCGTTTAATGGAAAAGGTGTTGGTTCGACTAGTCTTTTGTTCATCTTCTTATATAGCTCCAACTTCCATCTCTGTTGTTACAACAAGTTTAGCCATCCAAGTTCCAAACAGTAAGTTTTGAGCCTAAATGTTTTTCACCAGTTATGTAAACTTGACATTATACAATCTTCACCATTAATCTAAATTGATGAATGTATTGGGAATCATACAATGTACTACAATCTATGCAATATACGATATTGGCATCAAACAGCTATCGACGCGTATTTTCATCCTCAGGGCATATATAGTGTACAATAGCAATCATTGAGTGATGGGCTAGTGGTAAAATACTTGTGACTATGATCACTAATGTGTCAAGTTCCTATAGCTGCAAACAATTAAGTAAACAAACAATCCGAGTGGTGTTGCGCTCAAACATGCCAAAACGTCAAAAAATTTGGTTAAAAAATGTGTGCAAGAATCATCAATCTCCACATTTAGTAACACTAGACGTATGCCCGTGCAAAGCGATGATGTATAGCTACAAATAATTATAGTTGTGAAATCGTGATTCTAATTCGACCTTTAATGCAAAGCATGTGATTTTTGAAATACAAAACGTGTTATTCTATCAAAACATGAACAAATTTTAGTTTTTTCATTTTGATATATACAACGAATTTAGTTATGTTATGTTTGAGTTGTAACGTATTTCATGTATGTGGACGTATAGTCCGGACTGGGCCAGGAATGGGTCAGGCCCGGCAGACAGCGGCCCACTCTACACCAAAACCCTAATCCATGCCCTATAAATATATGGCTGGATCTCCTTCTTGAGGACATAACATGACAGGTTACACCAACCCTAACTCTTGTAGGCTACATCGCATCGATACTAACTTGACCGTCGGAGGTGGATCCCGGGGCTACGGCCTCGGGTCCACTCCTAACGGGTTCTCTTTGTTGACATGTCTACTTAGGGCTCGAGAAGACGACGAACGGCCCAGGGAGAGTCGTCGAATCCAGCCCGCGCCAGATTATATATCAACAGTGTCCATTGAATGACACCTATTATTTCTCTTATTTGTACCACCGGGGCATTGGTCTGGTGCCTGAGACTTTCATTTTTGAGTCAATAGACTCGGGTTCGAATTTCATTCTTGGCATTTTGCTCTTAGATAGGTATTCACCTCCGCAAAATTTATGAGCTCACTAGAGAGACTTTGTGGATAAAAACTTAAGAGTCCGATAGTCTCGCCTCACTCCAGTTGATGCTCCACTAAGCCAGGAGAGTTTCCCAAAGTTATTTCTTGTGGGGTGGATAATAGCTGGTGCCAAAAGGACCCGGGAAATTTTAAATTTTCAAGAATTAAGGAACTCAAAATTTCAAGAATTGAAGAAATGATACAACTTGAGAGGATCCTTGTCCATCTTTTTATAAGTAGTAATGATACAAAAAATTGTTTCAGAATTATTGAATGCATATACACAACCCTTCATGCATTCTTCTCAATATTTAAGCATTAGAAGGGTTTTTCTAATTTGTGTTATGGTGGCACAAGTTTAGAATTGTTTAATGAAGACACATATTTTTTTAATTAACTTAATTTCTATATAAAACATGGGTAATTCTGGTAGATATCATAAATTTAGAAAATTATTAATATCAACAAACATGAATTTATGGTAATTTGAGTTCATTTAACATCTCTTAACCTCTACCACCGTGGCACATCATTGAAAAACTTTTTAATTACGTCAATATCCTTGTAAAATTTTTAATTACGTTAATATCCTTTACATTCTTAAAAATACACATACATGCCCACAATAATAATTTATCTATTTTAAATAATATTGTCTATTATATAAACTCAAATAAAAAAGTTAATTACTTTTCTACCCTTATACCTTAATTATCAAATCTTCATTAGACTTCCATATGAGATCTTGTTTTTATTCATGTTCTTTTTTCCTTTCCCCCTCGATGGGTGGAATTGACCCTCTTCTCATGACTTAAGCACATTAATTAAGTAATATTTTTAAAATGGGTTTGATTATTATATAGTCTCAATTGTTACTAGTAATGTATTAAAGTTTTTTCCTTCACACGGTATAGGGGATGAAAGATTTGTAGCAGTTAAAGGTGTTTGGAAGGGTAGAAATGAGGACTTTTTTTATAGCTTGTATTTATGGGCCGCATGTTTCTAGACAGAAGGCTTCGTTGTGGGATAGATTGTTAGGGCTAATGAAGGAGTCAAATGGTGCATGGTGCATTTTTGAAGATCTTAATGTGGTTAGAGGAAACGAGGAGAGGATAAATTCACAAGTAAATAGTAAGGAAGTTAGTGATTTTAAAGAATTTATTAATAATGCAAATCTCATAAAGATACCAATGGGGGGGGGGGAATTTACTAGAGTTGGTGATGATGGAATGAAGTTTAGTAAGTTAGATCGATTCCTTTTAAACGAGGAATTTTGTATTATCAGGAAGAATATGTCAGTTGTTGCTTTAGACCGAAAGCTCTCAGACCATTGTCCTATAATGCTAAAAGACGTGGATTTGGATTTCGGGAATAGGCCCTTTTGGGCGTTTGACATATGGTTAGAGGAAAAGGATATTGGTCAAGTGGTAAAAGAGGCGTGGAAAATGGAGTTAAGGAGTAATCGACCAGATTGTAGATTTCGGGATAAACTTAAAACGTGAAAGGAGAACTTAAGAAATGGAGTATAGAAAGGTTTGGCATGATTAATGACAAGATAAAGGTTTGCAAAAAAGAGGCAATGAGATGGGAGTTGGAAGCAGAAAAGAGAGCCTTGGGCGAAAGTGAGCAGGTGGCGTGGATGGAGGCAAGAAAGGCATGGTTGGACAAGAAAAATGAGTATAGAAGTATGCTGCGGCAAAAATCTAGGATAAGATGGGATGTGGAGGGAGATGAGAATTTGAAATTCTTCCACTCCTACATTAAACGACGAAATAATAAGGGCAACGTTAGGGGCATGATGGTTAACGGATTATGGTGTCAGGAACCTTCGGCGATAAAGGCGGAAATGGTTAGATATTATAAACTCTTATTTTCAGAAGGATCTTCAGTTCGTCCATTATTTTGTTATGAGCGGGTTGAAAAAATTCTGATGGAGGATGCTACATATCTAGAAAAAGAGTTCTCGGAGGGGCAAATTGATGTGATTCGGAGTTGTGGAGGCAAGAAAGGCATGGTTGGACAAGAAAAATGAGTATAGAAGTATGTTGAGGCAAAAATCTAGGATAAGGTGGGATGTGGAGGGAGACAAGAATTCGAAATTCTTCCACTCCTACATTAAACGATGAAATAATAAGGGCAACATTAGGGGCATGATGGTTAGCGGGTTATGGTGTGAGGACCCTTTGGCGAAAGGCGGGATGGTTAGACATTATAAACTCTTATTCTCAGAAGGATCTTGAGTTTGTCCATTATTTTGTTGTGAGCGGGTTGAAAAAATTCTGATGGAGGATGCTACATATCTGGAAAAAGAGTTCTCGGAGGGGGAAATTGATGCGATTCGGAGTTGTGGATGGGATAAAGCCCCGGTTCCGGACGGATTCAACTTCAAGTAAAACAGGAAGTTTCTGGAAATAATCAAATTGGACCTGGTTCGTGCGGTTAAATGGTTCGGGGAATCAATGGAAATATCGATAGGATGTAATTCATCGTTTGTGACTCTAATCCCTAAAGTTACGGATCCAATTGGGCTTGGGGATTTTCGACCCATAAGCCTCATCGGGTGTTATTATAAGATCATTACGAAATTTTTTGCGTAGAGAGTTAAAAAGGTGGTGGGAAAGGTGGTTGGGGAGGTTCAAAACACATTTATTAAAGGAAGATTTTAATAGCAAATGAAACGGTAGAGTACTTGAAGAAAAATCGATCTAAAGGATTAATATTCAAGGTAGCTTTTGAGAAATCTTATGATAGTTTAAATTGGAGATTCCTTATTGATATAATGAAGAAGATGGGATTTGGTGATAGATGGTGTAAATGGGTGGATAGTTGTCTAAGGTCATCTACGATGTCAATTTTAGTCAACGGTTCACCAACGGATGAGTTTTGCATGGAGAGAGGGGTTAGGCAAGGTGACCCCCTTTCACCTTTCTTATTCATTTTGGCAGCGGAAGGATTAAATGAAATTGTTAATGAAGCAGTGGAGAAGGGCATTTTTAAGGGTGTTAAAATTGGAAGAAATAACGTAGTGTTTTCTCACCTTCAATATGCGGACGACACGATATTTTTCGAGGAATGGAATAAAGAAAATGCAAAAGTGTTGATGTGCATCCTTAAATGTTTTGAGGAAGTATCCGGTTTAAGGGTGAATTATAATAAAAGCAAGTTATATGGAGTTGGAGTTAGTGATACGGAGTTGAGGGACATGGCGAGATGGATGAACTGTTTGGTGGGTGACTTCCAATTTACATGTTTGGGTTTACCGATTGGTGATAATATGAGGAGAGTTGGTGCGTGGAACTTGGTGGTCGAGAGATTCAAAAATCGGTTGGCAGAGTGGAAAGCTAAAACGATGTCGTTTGGGGGCGTCTAACATTGGTCAAATCGGTTCTAGGAAGCTTACATTTTTATTACTTTTCGATGTTCCGTGTGCCTTTGAGTGTGATAAAACAACTTGAGAGTGTGAGAATTTTTTTTTGGGGGTGCTGGGGGTAATGTAAAAAATTATCATGGGTCAAATGGGATAAGTTACTTGCCTCACATGGGGAGGGGGGTCTAAATATTGGGTCATCGCGGGGAAAAAATTTAGCGCTTTTAGGAAAATGGTGGTGGAGACTTAAAACGAAAGGGGATTCTTAATGGGTTAATGTTATAAAAAGTATTCATGGGGAGAGTGGGGGGCTTGGGGTGGGTATGGGGTCGGGGGTCCGATCGGTGGGGGGTGGGGGTGTGGCATGATATTGTTAAGGTGAGAGAGGATTTACAGGGACTAGGTTTAGATTTTAGCTCATCTTTTGTGGGGGAGGTGGGGAACGGGCGTGATATTAGATTTTGGATAGATAGATGGGTGGGCGGGGTTAGATTATGTGATAGATTCCCTAGATTACATCACCTTGATAGACGAAGGGAGGGTAGCGTGGCAGAAAAAGGGAATTGGGTAGACGGTACTTGGTATTGGGAATGGGATTGGGTTAGAGATATTAGAGGAAGGGTGTGTAAGGAGTTTGAAGACTTACAAAATATATTGCAAAATGTGGTTTTAATGTTTGATTGTAGGGATCGATGGAGATGGGAACTCCATGAGAGTGGAGACTTCACGGTCTAACAAAGTTGGTGGAAGAGAAAATCTTAGATGGGGATAACGAAGGCGATGCGGCGATATGGAACAAGTGGATTCCTAAAAAAGTCAATATCTTTGTGTGGAGGGCTTTAAAAGGAAGGCTACTGCTACGTGTAGAATTAGACAAGAGAGGCAATGATTTGGATACTATATCATGTCCATCTTGCGGTGACATAGTGGAATCATGTTCTCATTGTTTGGTTATGTGTAATTTTGGTATGAGCGTATGAGAAAAAAAAAATAGTTGGTGGAAGATTGGGAATGTTAATGCATTTTCCATTGAAGATTTTTTTTTCCTTTAATGGTAATGCAAATATTCCTAGTCGTTCATCGAGTTTGTGGCAAGCGGTCATTTGGACGTCCGGATATTTTATTTGGAAAGAAAGAAATGTACGGGTGCTTAAAGGTAAAGTCTCAAGTATAAATAAGATTGTTCAAGATATACAACTTAAAAGTTTCGATTGGATTATAAGAAGATCGAGAAAGAAAAATGAGATGAATTGGCGACAGTGGCTTTTTTATCCTCTAAAATGTCAAATCTGAAGATGAATTTCATGTGTGGTATTTGTTGTTATGGCAAGCCGCGCAGATTACATTTCAAGGGATCATGGGTTTGCACGACTGTCTTATCTGTACCTGGTAATGTTTTTGTTTTCATGGATAGTTTGTAGGTATTCAATTTAAGGTTGGTTCAGTGGGAATACACTAGTTTGCTGGTGTACTAATATAGCAGATTGTGCAACGATCTTTTAGTGTTTGTGGGTCTGCATTTTGTCATTATGTACCTGATATAAATATAGCTTCATGGAATTGTTGTTGAGTCTACACTTTAAGGGGTGTTTGGGTCTACAGTTTTGAGGTTGGCCACTCAGTTGGAACACTATTATGTCTGCAATGAATATGCTTCTGTCTCTTGTTGATGAAACATATATGGCAATGGTTTTGGTTTCTTGTGTTTTCGTGGGTCCAGCCTTCATTTGGGACAGTTGTGATTTTCTCCTCAAGTGGTCATATGTCCTTGCATAGTTGCATGTGTGTTTGTTCCATGTTGGTATTTTTCTTACTCTTGGTCTAGTTTGTCTTAGTCAAGTTTGTATTTGTATTTTTGTTTTTCTTGGGTCCTCTATATATTAGCAGCTTGTTAATATAGTGGATGCCTTTTTTTTGTATTTTGTTTGGTTGGTACCAAATAAATTGCCTTTCAAAAAAAAATACTTCATATTCATAATGAAAATCATAGGGATAGCTGATGAGTATTTCAAATTTTAAGATACTTGAGTACTGTACCCATTCTTGTGGGTTATGATCCAATATGCCTTTTTTTTAAACAACGATTTTACTCATTGATAAAATAATTTATATTTGGGATAATACCCAAAACACAAGTTTATGGTGCATATATACAATGTTTTTGAAGAATGTGTTAAGGAAATATGGAATTATGAGATTTAAATCGGGTATATATAGAATTGCCCCTTTATATTTTATGGGCATTGCAACTAATTAAGAAAAAGAGGGATAGATGAAGAAAACCATAAGAAAATGAAAGCATTGAGGTATAAAAGTGATTGACTTTTTTTGTTTATCATTTGTATAACAGTAAAAAATATCAAAATCAATTAAACTGGTATTTTGGATATTTTTAAGTATTTTTAAGTTTTTAAAGAATATTGATGTAATTTGAAATTTTACAAGTATATTGATGTAATTACGAAATAACACAGATGAAATTCTCCCTTGTTTAGAAATAGGAAAACATGTGTTCCCTTAATTAAAAATCACATTTATTTGAGGTAGTTTCAAGTTTTATCAATGTTTATCAAATGCATTTTTCAACTAAAAAAAAGTTTACGTCTATTCGATAACTAATGCTCGAAGTCATTTGTTAAACAAAGCTTTATGTCACTTGTTAAACAATGCTTTATGCTAATCATAATCTTTGACCCAATAATAGACTCTAAGCCAAATTATCTAGCAAAGTAATTATTTCTTATGTGGTCGAACTAAATACTCCATAATTTCAAAATAATGATTTTGGGCTTGTCTGATAACATCAAATAGTCCTGAATATTAAGTGTCAATTTCCTCCGTTAATGCACGTTATTTATATCATTTATATGGATTTACGCTTGTTTTCCATTGTTTTACACTTTCAGGTAAATTACGAGCATTGAAGCTAAAGAGACGCGGAAATGGAAACATTACTAAAGATTTATCACAGTATGCTTATTTTGAAGAAGTTACGGCGTACCTCATCTCTCACATTACGCCGTAACTATTGCGTGACCCATAAGTCCAACTTATCAAGAGGTTACGGCGTAACTCCTCCCAAAGGTTACGACGTAACTCCATTAGGTCAAAAGAGGTTCCACACCGTGATACTACGCCGTAACTCTTGCATCACTTACGACGTAACTGAGTTTATTGAAGACTACGGCGTAACCACTTCTTAGGTTACGCGTAACTAGCGAGATCTAGTGCATTTACGAAGAAATAGAAGGTTACGGAGTAACTCCTCTATTGGTTACGCCGTAACCCAGACCTGGCCTATAAATACCCCACAAATTCCAGCATTTCAAAGCATCCCATTCCACACACAACACTCTGAGAACGTGGGAAAAAGCTCAAGGCAGGTCTAGGGAAGCATACGGAGCTGTTTCCAAGGGAGAAGTCACACCATTACGATAAGCTTTAGCGTTTATTATTTATTTTACTTTCAATTCATGTATTTCGTACCTTTGAATATTGAATTGATTTGCATGATTAATATGAGTGGCTAAGCACCCTTTGGTGCTAGCCTAGTTATGATTCCTTAATTGTTTTGTTTGCGTTTACCTTTACTTCCGTACAATTATTTCTAAGTGTATGCATGCATAGTTCTTTGGTAGTCACCCTTGGTTCAGTAGTTTTGAATGGCGATAGAGGCCAATTGCCTAGGAGATATGACCAACTGACCCTAGGTGAGCGGACTGAGACGGGAAGGGTAAGATATGACCAACTGACGACCCTTTCTACTTGTGCGATTTGACCAACTTTTCACCTATCGTTTGGATGAACTTAAGAATTGGGGGGTGTAGTGTCTAAGTTCCTAACGGTCGGGCACTCACCATTTAGAATCTAGCATGTAGCGGTACTTAATGACTCGGCTTAGGGGACCAGGAACAACAGGACTTATGACGGTGCGCTTGATTTCTCCTGTGGTGGCATCTTTTCTGATAGGTTAGGGCGAATTGACCAAATGTTGTCCTCTCGAATTTGACTCCACCTGAAGTAATTGGAAGTAGGTAGACGTAGACATAACTAGCTAGGAGGATTGACTAGGTTAGCACCACTATTCCTCTATTGATTTCCCTCTACCATTTAATTGATATTATTTTATATTCTGCATTAGTAGTTTAATTAATTAAATACTTATCGAAACCTTTATAATTCTGTGACAATTAGACTTAGTAATAATCCGACACACATAGCTCTTGGGACGACCTCGGCTTTACCATTTACTACACTACACACGACTGGGTACACTGCCCGTTAGTGCATTAGGGTAGACCATAGGTATAGCGAGACACTATAAATATTAAGACCTGGTCAGTAAAACCTGCATCATGGTCTTTTCGATAAGAAATGAAATCAGACTACAATCGATTCCAAGTTGGTGCGGAACCGATTCTAAAAGAGACCAACCTTTTAACACCGACCAAGGTGTTATTTTAGCATGTAAGAAACTAGTTAACCGAAACTATTTTTTTGTAAAATTAGAAGTTAGGGTTTATAAGCTAATTAAGGGCGTTTCAGGTTCAACAATGTCACACCCCCAAATTACCTGTTTTGCAGCGGAATGAAATTCCTGGGGATTGACTGTCATAGCATCACAATCACAGTTATATTGAACGACCTAAAGTGTCGTTTGGAAAATACATCGTTTGATTTAATAAAATAATCAGAGTTACAAAGTATAGGTCCCAAATGAAAGTTACTATGTGCGGAAAGTAAGTTTAGTACAAGTCAAACGATGTTTTTAAAGTGTATAAAACCCATGTGAGACGCGTCGTCACCGCGACTCTATGATATGTCCACATGCATGCCATGAAGTGAATGCCTTAGATACCTGAGATAAAACATGCTAAAAATGTCAACACAATGGTTGAGTGAGTTCATAGAGTTTGTGTTGAAATGTAAAGCCTTCAAAATCGTTTATGCAGCAAAGGCATTGTAAATCCACTCAGTTCCAAGTTCCGCCCATACAAAACTTGCAACCTGTGTGTTCACAACTCACTGCCAAAATATGTATTATTTATGTTCAAACACATGATGTCAAATGAATTCACATAATAGTGCATGACTTATGTATCAATAGTTACTTGACGTAATTATACCAAGACATTTAGTTCAATGAAAATCCCAAGACATTCAGCTCAATGATGTTCCCAAGACATTTAGCTCAATGATGTTCCCAAGACATTTAGCTCAATGATAATCCCAAGACATTCAGCTCAATGATAATCCCAAGACATTTAGCTCAATGATAATCCCAAGACATTTAGCTCAATGATAATCCCAAGACATTCAGCTCAATGATAATCGTATAGAAATTCTAAATATGACAATATTGCTACCTCGTATGATTAAACATTCAATTCAGTTAAACATGTAGTTGCAAATATCATGAATGTCATAAAAATAGTTGAGCATGTATCTCCCCCAAAAGTAATTCAAAACAGTTAAAAGAGTAGGGGCTATGACTCACTTGGACAATGATGCGATGGCAAAAGTGAGTACACCGAAATGTAGCGTGAATCACTAAACTTGACCTATTATGAATGATATGATACATAATAAGTTATGATGTAATGTTATGCATGCAATTCGGATGATATTTATACCACTTATGAATTTTTGAAAACAATGCTTCTCGTCGAAAATATAATCTTTTAACGTCTTGACCATTTTTAAATTACTTTGCAAGTATTTACGTCAAAATGACATCCTACAATAGTTTCTTAATGATTTATTATGAAATTATAACTTTTATAAGAAAAATGTACTCCAATTTTGTTCTCCAAATATGTTGTTCTCCAAATCTTTTAGTTCTCCAACATTTTAGTTCTCCAAATGGTTTTAGTTCTCCAAACTTTATCAAAGTAACTAATATATTTTTGGAGGAGTCGAAATAATTTATAACGCCTAAGCTTCATTTTTGACTCGTAAAAACTGGAAATAACATGCTGAAATTTCAGGATATATATATATTTCGTCGTCAAACTTGAAAAATTCATATCTTCTTCGTTATAGCTCCGTTTTAATCCGTCCAAGCGGCCACGGTTTCGTTTTAAAGTATATTTTCTAAATATCTAGGCCAAATATTTATGTCTACTGTCGGATTTTCCAGAATTTCAAAATAAGGACAGACCCTTTTCAAAACGTGTCGAAATGGGTTTTTCTCGCGCCAAACCTATTCTAACCCATTCAAAACAACTCCGAAGCTATTCTAATCCTACCATACACCTTCTTAGGGTGTCATGGGTTCCTAGACATCACCAAAAGTGATATATTACAAGGGATAATTATAGGATGACTTATATATATAAAACTCTTAAAAACAATGTAAAAATGGTATAAATATCCATAAGTCTTGCATGCTTTGCTCAAAAATGATGAAATAGATATGAAATGATAATGAAAGATGTAAAATGAAAATGATATGCTTACTAGTTACTTGATGAGGTGACTAGAACAAAGGATAAAACCTAAACACTCTAGGTTTTTATTTCAAAACCTTGATTAAGAGTGTAACTAGATTGTAAAAACTTGATCTTGGAAAATTTTGATGAGCTCTTCTAACTCCTATGGATGGCCGGTTTTGGAGAGGAAGGAAACAAGAGAGAAAAACTTACTAACTTGAATTATTTGATTGTGTGAATGAATGAATGAAAGTATGTAGTTTGTGTATAAGTTTCAACATGTAAGAAAATCTTTCACCAAATAATTAATGAGGCACCCCCCCTTGGTCGGCCAAGGGGGAAAGTATTTCACAAATACATTTTTTTTTTTATATTTATTATGTAAATGAATGTGTAAGAAAAATGAGGTCATATAAACATAATTTGTAACTAGTACATATATATATATGTGCAATTAGAGTAGTGTTGGCAAAAATAAATTTTAATGGATCAAAGTAAAATATGTTGAAATCATAAAAATTGTGAAATTATATTTCTTGCAAAATTTGAGTGATATAATAATTATCGTGTAGTTTTTAAGAAAAGCGTCGTAATAATATAAATTTAACGATTTATATACAAAATAAATTTAAAATACTAGGTCAACTCAAAATATTATTTTTATAAACTAAGTGTAAGTATAAAAAATATGTCGGGATAGTTTTTGGAAGTATCGGATTAAATGTTCAAAATAATAACTTACGCGATAACGTTTATTTAATATAAAATTTACGCGTTTAATGTGAAATGCAAAGTCATGAATGAACTAACATGATGAAAATGATGTTAATGAAATGTAGACTAAACTTAGTCTATATGAAATGTCCGTGATGATATGATCATGAATTCGCAGCTAAACCATTAAGGTTACGCGAATTTGAAACTCGTAAACCTAGTTTACGATAAATGATGAAATTATGAAGCATGAATTGTTTTGAGAAATGACCTGAAAGTACGAGTTGTCACAAACAAGATATGAAGGCTATTTTACATAGGTTTTCACCATTTGTGTTGTTATTTTTTAGGTGGGTGTGTTAGTTTGCTCGGTGAGTAAGAAAATGAAGTAAAAAAAAGTCTAGATGGAAAATAAATAATGAGGTGTAAATAATTTAAATGGATATAAAAATGATGCGGATATAAACCAATCATATAGGTAAAAGTTATACAAACTAACAAGTTATAATACTTAACTTGGTAATAACATGATGATATTATACAACTTTTTAAAACAGGGAAAGTTCGTTGTTATTATATGGACTTAATTTTTTTTTTCATTTCTTTTATAGTAAATTAGTTAAAAGAGCAAAATGCATAAAAAGGTATACAACTTATTTTCAATATCTAATTTAGGTATTGAACTTTATTTTTAACAATTTAAGAAAAATTATCTTTACACCAAACTTATCACATTTTTAACATGTTTTAAATTTTAACATGAGTTAATTACCTAAATCGGCCGTTTTATGTTTATACGTTTCATCCGTTTTTATAAGTTTTCATACGTTTTATTACGTTTTATCCGTTTTCGTTCGTTTTTACGTTTTCGTCCGTTTTTATACGTTTTCGCCCATTTACTTATGTTTTCATGCGTTCTTGTCCCCTTTTGTTACGTTTTTACCTGTTTTTATGCATTTTCGTCAGTTTTTTTGGTTTTGTCTGTTTTTATACGTTTTCGCCCTTTTTCTTATGCTTTCTTACGTTTTTGTCCATTTTTATACGTTTTCGTCCATTTTTATACGTATTTATAAGTTTTTATTATGTTTTGATACGTTTTTGTCCATTTTTATACATTTTCATCCGTTTCTGTATGTTTTCATCCGTTTTTAGACATTTTCATCCGTTTTTTGTACGTTTTTATACGATCTTATATGTTTTTGTACGAATTTATACGTTTTTGCGTGTTTTTATACGGTTTTATGCTTTATTATACATTTTCATACGTTTTTATATGTTATTATCCCTTTTTATCCGTTTTCATATGTATAAAACGTACAAAAATGTAAAAAAGAACAAAAACAGAAGAAAACATATATAAACGGATAAAAACGTATGAAAGTGTAAGAAATCGTATAAAAACGGACGAAAACGTATAAAAGCAGATAAAATTGTATGAAAACGCATAAAAACATATGGAAACGTATAAAAACAGATAAAAACGGAAAAAATTGTATGAAAACATAAAATAAACCTTAAAAGTGTATAAAAATGGATGAAAATGTATAAAAACGAGCGAAAACATAAGAAAATGGGCGAAAACGTATAAAAACAGACAAAAACGTATGAAAACGGTCGAAAACGTATAAAAACGAACAACAACGTATGAGAACTTAAGAAAATGGGCGAACACGTATAAAAACAGACGAAAACGTATAAAAACGGAAAAAAACCGTATAAAAACGTATAAAAAACGGATGAAAACTTATAAAAACGAACGAAAACTTGAATAAAAACGTGTGAAAACGTATAAAAAACGGACGATCTAAGTAATAGCTCAAGTTAAAATTTAAAACATGAAAAAAATGTATCAACTTGGTGTAAAGGTAATTTTTTCAAATTTGAGCAAAACTTAAACTTTTAATATCTTAAATTGTTAAAAATAAAGTTAAATGACTCAATTAAATATTGAAAGTTAAATGACTCAATTAAATATCGAAAAAAACGGATAAAAACGTATTAAAACGGAAGTATAAAAATCGGAAAATTTGAAAACTGTTGAAAAAAAGTGTAACTAAACGGATTTTCAATTTTTCCCTTTTTATATGAAAATTTCCTGGAAAAATCGGAAAATTTTCACCAACTAAATGGCCCCTTAATATCTTAAATTGTTAAAAATAAAAAATAAAGTTAAATGCCTCAATTAAATATTAAAAGTAAGATGAGCACTTCCCCTAGTTAAAAAAGTTACTACTTATTAGTTCAAAATGAAAAATGCTTAAGAATTAGAAAATAGACAAAATTCTTACGTTTTTAAACATTAAAAGTCTATTTTAACCTCGCATTTAAAATCACTCGTCATCACATACAACTTTCAAAATCAAATAAACAAATATCTGTAACAGAATTTGGCGCGCTTTTTTTTCTCTCTCACACACACTTGAAACTCACACTCAAATTCAATCAATGGAACAAGGTTAGTTTTCTTACGAAATCACACAATCACATTGTATTTTCTATGTTTGATCACTATTTTTTAAGTAATTATCGATAATTTTGACAATTTTAAGGTTTTGATGACAAAAGCGTAATTATATCCTGATAATTTTGTTAATTATCGAATAATATAGTTATAGTGTAGTAATTGTGATCGATTTTGATAAAATTAGGGCTTCGATCACAAAAGCCCCAATTATTTGTGAATATTTGAGTCAATTTAGTGATATGTTATTGTAATTATTGATTAATATAGGTAATATGTAGCAATTGTGATCAATTTAATAAAATTAGGGTTTCGATTACAAAAGCCCTAAATGTTATGGATGTTTGACTTAATTTGTTCATATTGTTGTTAAATACTGATTATTATCGCCAATTTTATGTAATTATGAATGATTTTGATAAATTAGGGTTTCGACTACAAAAGCCCTAAATGTTATGGACGCTTGACTTAATTTGTTCATTTTGTTGTTAATTACTGATTAGTATCTCTAATTTAGTGTAATTATGAATGATTTTGATAAATTAGGGTTTTGATAACAAAAGCCCTAAATATTGTGGGAAAAAACCCTAAATATTGATTTTATTTGTCATAGTTGAATCGTGATTAATGAATTGAGGTAATTAGGATTGATTTAGATATTTTAGGCTTTTGATTACTAAAGCCCTAATTATTTGTGTAATTTGGAATTTATTTGTAATAGGTGTGATATTTGATTCTAGTATATATGATTGATTGATGAGTAATTGATATATTGCTAAATTTAATTGATATTATGATTTTAGAAGCTAAAAAGTGTTAGTTGATTGTTAATAGGTCCTGTTTGGAGTGTTTTTAGGCTAAAAATTAGTCTTCCCGTCAATTATAAGTGCTGAATTCATTTTTAGTCAATTAGTTAGATATCAGTTTTGTATTGTTACTAATTTGCCTGTCAAAATATGGTAAACAGATATAGAACTTAGGCAAATACTTCAGGAAGCACCAACAAGATGGTTCCTAGCGCATGAAGTAAAGATGATTCTGACATGCTATGAAAAATTTGAGCTAAGCAATAGTTCTCCGGATAGGCCAGTAGCAGGCTCAGTGTTTTTATATGATCGGGTTTCATGTAATTCGTTTAGAAATGATGGTTATAGTTGGAAGAAGAAGAATAATGAGAAAACAGTGTATGAGAAAGTTGAGAAGCTTAAGATAGACGGGGTGGCTGTAATTAGGTATTACGTAGCACGTGGTGAAGACAACGACAAGTTTCAGAGAAGATGCTATTGGTTTGAGGATAAGTAAGTTTCGAACCTTAACTACAAATTTATTTTGTTAAAATTATGTATTGCTCTCATAAATGACATTAACTTTATTTGTTAGGCATTGGGATTCTGTGGATATAGTGTTTGTACACTATAGGGAGATTACACAGGGTTGTAAGAAGCCTGAGATCGAGACACTTACTTTCAAAACCGAGATCAAAGGTAAGCAGTAAACATAATTAAAAAAAGGGGTGTTTGGGTTAGTGTATTCTAAAAGCTTACAGATTGTGTAAAAATCTTAGCCAAACACCTCTAAATGTACCATATTGTATAACCGCTTGATTCTAACATGTTGATAACAATAGGTGATGACGAGATTGCTTTGTTGGTTCGTCTCTCAAAATTTTTGCTATCGAGTGTTGGGGTTGAAAGCAAACAGATAGGCTGCTCGGTGGAGAATTGTGAAAAATGCTTGTTAAAGGATGAAGTTGAATTTTGTTCCCTTCGAACCGAAATTGAATGCAGTTGGCTAAAGATCATAAAGGGGGAAGGCAAAGAATGTATGAAAGAGTTGCTGTTACAGACTATTCTTAAAGAAAATTTTTACAACTGGATCCTTTGCGAGGTACATGAGGATGGTCTAGGATTGAAGGCGTTTGATGATGAAGGACAAGGTGTTATTCATTTGGTAGCTGCACTTGGTTTCGATTGGGCCATTGCCCCAATGGTTCGTGCTGGTGTAGAGGTGGGTTATCAGGATGTGCAGGGACAAACTGCCTATCACTGGGCATTTCTTTATGGCAGGTATGAAATAGTCCTCTTATTTCTTGATTTTAGTAAATTTCTGTGTTGATCCTAAATATCCTTTTTTTATCTATGCGATTATGTGTTTGAGTAACTTGTTCAATTCCAATATTGAAAGAGGATATATCATATATGCATACCCCCTGTAGGAATCTAGATATAATACCCACTATATGCCTACAAGAACAAGATTATAAGATTTCAAAATTATGTCATAAAAATCTAATTTGAACACAAGTGAAGACACCCTTTTCATTTCAGCCAACCTACTAACAAACTCACTTGTTAAGTCTGCAACCAAATAATTAATCAACCTTTTAAAGAAATTCAACCATTTAACTGCAAGCTTCTCATTCATTTAGGACGTGTAAATTTATATAATTCACACCACAGGCAAAGAGTAAACCATATTGAAAATCGTTAAACCTTGATTCATATCTGACTTAAGAACACCCATAAACAGGAACAATGGATTTAGTACTTGAAAGCCATACGTACACCATACCAAAACAGAACATACCAGAGTAGATCAGACCAGATTTAAAGATATATGCACAACTTGGTTATAATGTTATGAATGTTTTCACGTTGATAAATTAGGATTGTCAGGGGTGTTATCGGGTCGGGTTGTCGGGTTATCGGGTCTGTCGGGTCGGGTTGATTCGGGTTTTTATTAGAAATGTGTGACCCGCAACCCGACCCGATAAGGAATCGGGTTATCGGGTTCGGGTTGTTGTCGGGTCAGGTGATTCGGGTTTATCGGGTTGCTTAATTAATTAACTCAAACACAAAAAGAAAAGTATAATTGTACAACTAAATTGATAGCTTGCAGTAGGCATGCAAACAAAACAAAGATGGAGCAATGTATACAGACTGATACCCATACCAAAATATTAATGCATTCCAAACTAGCGATGTTAAAGTAGCCGGCGTCTTTCAAAAAACAAAATTCCAGTAGTATTACAAGGCGTTGAACAGGTAGAAATACTTCTAAAATGTACCATTTTACTAAAGAAACAAGTAGACATCCTTCTCTAAAAATTAAGGTACAAGTAAAATGCTTTTTTCAAAAACAGAAAGTAGACAAACTTCTTAAAAAAGTATTAGTAGGCTAAATCAACAATCAAACCAAACGAGTAGCCTAAAATTCTAAAAAATGCCAACTTCATGTCCCTAAAAAAAGAAAACAACCATATTAATCACTATTGCTTTTAATCGTCCTATGCAAATGTTGAGCTTCTAAAGTTTTATTACTTCACAACCTTTCAGACAAAAAGTTGACGTCTTAAACAGTTAGCAAAACCACCTGACTATATGAGCCACTTCTCCTTTTTTCCAAAATAATGATATATATTTAGCTAATAGACTATCTTTTAAAAAGAATATAGGCAAAAGTTACTAAATAAAAATAAGTTTTAGAATTGTCGGGTCTTACCGGGTTGACCTGATAACCCGATAAGAGAAATAATTCAACCCTAACCCGACCCTATAACGATATCGGGGTCAAAGTAACCCGATAAGCATTTTCAACCCGATTAAACCCGACCCGATAAGCCTTATCGGGTTCGGGTCAACCCGACCCTATTGACACCTTTAGGATGACCACCCACATAAACTCGCAAGGTATTTTACTTTTTTATCAATAAACCTAGCAAGGAACAATCAAAAGTGCTTCATGATTTTCAGATTCAATAACAGTGACAAAAACCGACTAAAACTACCAAGAAAATAATCAAAAGCTCAATAAATGCGTCATTAAAATAAATTCGACACATTTGATATTAATCGTATTGAGGCTTTGGCTAAGTCAAACAAGGTAAATCATACTTCTGCCCCTCTCCCTCCCTTTTTTAATAAATAAATTAAGTAGCAAACAGAAAGTTAAAACAAAACCCTTGTTTATTAAGCTATATAAGAGCTACATTTAATAGTATCCAGAACCATATATGAAAGAATCTTTCTCTAACAATCTAAACGAGTTAAGATGTAATGTATGCAGACTGGAATGTATGGGCACACTGGACTCCATTTTGAATAAATCCTTAGCCGTGGTAGCAGTGGAGGAAGCCATACCAGTGGAAGCAAATAGGCGGAGACCATTAAGGGTAATGAAATTGGTGGTACCTTTTTTTATACTTTGATGCACCACAATGTGTTCATCCTTGTACTTAACTTACTTCATGCCAAATTGATTTAGGCTGATAAGAAGAAGGAACAGGTTGCTAAGAAAGGATCGGCTCCCTCGTAAGTTAAAACAATATATGTTTTTTGAAATGTTTTTGTTATGCATAACGTATTAACTATCTTGGTTCTTTTAGGAAAAAAAAGTCCGCCAAATTTGAATGTCAATTGTGTAAAAGGGTAGTAGATTCGGAAGATGCATTCAACAAACATGTTGAATCACATGTGAGCTTCTTTTTTATGTTTAGTTAATGAGTTGGTTATGTTTTCTGTAAATAATAGATGATATATTCATTCTTTTATATCATATATAGGTGTTCGAGTTTAGGCAGGCTATGCAGTTTGAACAATGGAAGGAGACAATGTTGAAACTAATGAATAGCCAAACCGTTAGTCATGCTCCTTCCCCTAGTGAACATCCCTGTGATGAGGAGCCTTCGACCAGTGGGCGTGAGTGAATAACTTTGAATTCTTTCAAAGTATGTGAACGTTACGGCTTATTGACCATATGAACTAAGCTCCATGGAACACAAATGGGTAAGTAGTGTTTTGAGTTGCTTGGTGATGGATGTCTATAGACTATAGTGGCTTTTACTTGACCAGTGAATCAGACTTTGTTATGTTTTTGTTTTCAATGTCTGTTTGGATATTTTTGTTAGCACAACAGTTAGTCAATCATATGTTCTTCAACTTTAGTCAATCATGTTTAGTGTTCTTGATGTTGGGTATTAATATAGCAGTTAAAAGTTCTTTGTTGAACAAAGCCTGTTAAAAGATACTTTTTATGTGTGTGTGTGTGTGTGTGAGAGAGAGAGAGAGAGAGAGAGAGTTTGATTCCACTTTTTTTTGTTCCTTCATATGATATACTTGTGATGTGCTAATCTCATACCCATGCTTTTACAAACAACATTGCAACTTGATTTGCTAAAATATCCCTTTATAGTTAATACAATATAGAGTTATAGACTCTAGACATCTGTAAATCACAGTTAACAAACTTTTAAGCAATTAATCTTTAAAAAACTGTAAAAAATTTCCTCAAATGTCTTCGGTCATTTCTTATTAAGTGGTTGTCATTTGGTCTGCATGTGAACGTTTGACCCGATAGCTTTGTGCATTCTATTTGCCATGCCTAAAATGAAAATATCCGTAATCCTCCGAGTCAACTAAAGCATATATCCTACTTCAGCTTTGCCATGCTTCTGGGTATCCAATTCCAAATTCTATTAATAATGTTCTTCACAAGCTTTTAGTATACATCTTACATGTATATAACTAAATACATGTATTTACCAAAACACTTATGCTACTTTCTTTCCGCTATGACAATTCAGTTTCTAAATTTCGGTGGTATCTTGGCTACCAAAAAACTTTATTTTTCATAGAGTTCAATCTTGAAATAAACAATGAACTCTTAATATTGAGCGAATCAAGCTCTTAATATTCAACTAGGAGGGTACCTGCGCGTTGCAGCCGTGGGTACCTAAAAATAAATGTTAACCGCATCAAAAGTAAAAAGTCACCCGTGCCCGTTGGGGCTTAAGCCCGTTTGGCCTGTGCCCGTCCGGGCTGTAGCCCTTTTGGCCCGTTGCCCGTTTAGGCTTGAATATTTATATAATATGCTTTATTATTTGTATTAGTAACATTTAATGTATGAATTGTATTTAAGTTGGTTGTACGTACAACGTGCTTGATAATTTGAATTTCTTTTGTAAGAGTATTTTAATAACTGTATTAATTGTATTTATTGACCAATTAATTAATTGACTACATTAAAAACATTGATTATATTAATAACATTAAAGTAATTGTACTTTTAGCTTAATAACTTGTAATGTTGAAGCTATTGAATCTTACTATAATAAACAATGCTGAATTTTAAGTATTTGTATATTAAGAAGGCCTTTGTGCATTATGAGATAGTATGATAAAACACAATTATTGTATAACTATACGAATGCCCGCGCAAATTGACGGTGTATAGCGGCAAATAATTAAACTTGCAAACTCGTAGTTTTGGCGTGAGTATGCAACCTTTAATACAACACTTAGGGAGGGAGGAGTGGAAGTTTCATACCCTAATACCCTGAGGGTGCCACATCACCTCTATCCAATAAAAACCTTCCAACTCAAAACTACCCAAATACTACCCTAACTAGTGGGAGTGGAACCCTAGTACCCGAATTCAATTTTTTATTTTTTTAAATACATAAAATCACATACAATATTTAAAATAAAAACATATCATTTCATTAAAAATAAAAACATTACATAATACTTAAAAAACTACAACTTAAAAATTGAAACTACAACTTTAAAAAAAAAAACATTACATAAGTTGAAATTAAAATAACTTGAAACTACAATTTAAAATTTGCAAGCCCATCCGTGTTTGGCCGTAAGTCCACGTTTCGGGTAAGAACTAATTCCAACATAAGCGGGATCGCGAATGTGATCATCGGCTCCAAAAAACTTCAACTCCGTTGTGTATTCTTGAACTTCGCCCCTCGAGTTGTGTAGCCAACAATTGTTTCGCCATCTCGCGTTTTTCTTCCAAATATTGTGTCTTCTTTTGTGTGTACGCATTGATTTCATCCGCAACGCTTGAGATAGACGAGGAGGATGCAGCTTGCTTCTTCTTCATTTTTCTTGATTCAATTGGAGGGCTGGGGTCTTCATTCATGTCGGGAATGGTGTTGCTTGCCGCGTCATACTCCCCGACCTCCTTTTTGAAGAATTGCTTGCGGCAGGCAATATCTTGAAAACATTCTTGCTCCGTCCATTTCTCATGACCTCGACAACCTCCCATACGAGGTATGAGTAAATTGTTTTTTTCTTGCTGTATAGAAATCCATTTCAGCTTGCCTCACCACATCCAAGTCGTTGCATCCACTAGCCTTAGCACGTTTCTACATTATATACAAAATAATTTAATTGTAAATAAAAAGTACGGATTACGTAAAATAAAAAAGTATAGCTAAAAACAAAATAATTT
Organism: Chrysanthemum makinoi; assembly: GCA_910596185.1. Lineage (NCBI taxonomy): Eukaryota > Viridiplantae > Streptophyta > Magnoliopsida > Asterales > Asteraceae > Chrysanthemum > Chrysanthemum makinoi. Next base: position 242,677,735 of record OU343217.1, on the reverse strand, counting down.
AATTGTAAATAAAAAGTACGGATTACGTAAAATAAAAAAGTATAGCTAAAAACAAAATAATTTAATTGTAAATAATAAAGTATAGATTATGTACCGCTTGGAGGTAGTAGCCGTTGAAAATACCCAAGGCCGTGTTCATTGTTCTCCACTTGGTATTCAACGCATGAAATGTTCGTGAACTCGAACCCAAAGTTGCCTCGTAATGCTCGAGAATCCGTTTCCAAAAACCGTCGGACTTTTGTTCATTACCGACTACACCACATTCGGAGATTTGAACCCATGCTTTCGCCAACGCCTCCTCTTGTGCCGGCGTCCAAACTTCACGGGGCCTCCTCCCGGCGAAAGCTTTTTTCTTCCCTCTCGGATCGACTTCTTGAACTTCCTCATCTTCGTCTTCTTCGTTTGGTAGTGGTTGTGTTTCAGTACGTACTCTACGTCTTGACTAAGGTTTTCGAACGGGGAAAACTCGCTTGTAGCAGTGATGTTGTAGTGTTGTGGATTCAATTGAGGAGGACCAATATTATATGGGAAAAATTGTGGAGATTGGGGTTGTGGAACATAAAATTGATTCGGGGATGGTTGAGAATAAAATTGGCTAAATCCTAACGGAGTTTGTTTTGGTTGATTCGGGGATGGTTGAGACCGACCTTGACGCGAGGTGAAAGTTTTTTTTACCTCTCCTTGGATCCATAGTTTGGTGTTTTTGAAAGATTATTGTGTGTTGTAATTTGTGTTGTGTGTTTTTATTTTGAGAATTGAGGTGCAAGATTATAGTTTAAATAGGAGTGAATTTATTTATTTATTTATTTTATTTTGGGTCACATAGCCGTTGGATAACGGCTCAAACTTTTGCAACGTATACATTTTGCAACGTTCACCTTCGGCTTCCCAACTCGCAAATCCAACCCGCCCCCCTTACCCGAGCTACACGGAATGGTGTAGCCGTGCGGGTTCGTGAACTCGCCCCCCAACCCGACTCCCACTCCGTCATGCCTTACGGGTTCAATTTGTAGTAATTGCGAGAAAAAAGTATGTGGGTTGTAAATGAAAAAATGTAAAAGTTTGAGGATTTGAGGATTAAACAATATTTAAGAGTTTAAGGATTTGTAGATTTTGTTACAATTTTTAAGTTTTTCTAGATTTCAAGTTTCAAGAGTTGAAAAGTCATCCACCCCTTATATATACTACGAGGTGAGGGTACCCGTCGTGTTGTGGCGGGGCTCTCCTCAACAATTTGAATAAATGGTACAAAAGTGGAGTTAAAGTTATAAACCCATGACTAATGCTATTACAGTAGAATTACAAACCAACAGCCATGAACTCTTGTTTGCCTTTGCAGCAGATTCTGGTTTGCTTATGGGAAAAGCCGCATCCAGTTTCATAAAGCAACCTGTTTCAACCCACTTCGACACGGTAACCTACTTGGCCTTTTAATTGACTAACTTAGTTACCTAAAGGCCATTTATTAACTAAAACACAAATGCACACTATTGAAGTTTTCGTAAGCAAGAGGGCAATTCTTTTTGAAGGCGTTGCATAATTTGGACGATGCATATCTCAACGCGGTGGGATCTTCGAGATGATGTGACCATGGGCTCGTTACCCTCGAAGACTAAGGCAGGACCTACGGAACATTTACAAAAGGCAACAAATTCCTATTACATTAAAAAAAAATGGAGAAACCGAATGACTAAAGTGAAAAGCTTCATATACTTACCTTATTGCTTTAAATCTTGCTTGTGTATGGTTTTCATGAAACCATTTAGCCTAAATAACTTATTTTTTGCTCTTTCTTGTATCACTACATTCTTGTCACTCTCAATGTGTTCTTTAACTGCTTTCCATTTAATAAAGATCTGGTAGCCTCCCTTCAAAGGCGCCACCATCTTCATAAAAACCTGCATGACAGAAATAATCCATTTTCATCTGTGTTGTAGCATGTAAGCTTCATTTTCATTTGCTGAAAATTCGCAAAAATAAGTACCCGTTATTCAATCAGTTCTTTAAATGTAAAAGTTTAATTACGCCTGAACGGATGTTGGCAGTCCTTTTTCTTTGTCTCCCGTCCTATCACAACTACTTTAGTTGATATACGTATTTCCTATTTTGGCAAGACCTCACATATCAAATAATGACCACAGTTACGGTTGTTGTCTCTAGCTTACTCGCTTTGCTCCGAACTCTTTTGGTTTTCGAGATCCGAAGAGGAAGAAAAAGCAATGGAGCGTAATCACATGTTTCAATTCATAATGTTACACTCATTCATCTAGAAAAACAAATTCAGCAATGTACATAATACAATGTGAATGTCCAATTTTAAAGGAAATACATTATATAAAAAAAACCTCATTCAGAGGGTGTTTTCTGATGTTCACTTTTTATGCTTATATGTGTATCTTTAAGCCGATAAGGAATTTGGAGCTTTTGAAAAATATGAAACCATAATATAATTATAGACTATACCTCTCCTATAGTTACATGTAGTATTTATTGAAAGTGGTTGATACTCACGTAACTTTTTTATACATACATCACATTGCATAGTATTTTAATGCATACTTTATAAGACCATAATGCATGTGTGAGTATCAACGCCCTTTATTTAAGGCTCGAGGGCAAGGCATATCCTTACTCATCTTATATATCAGCGCTACATCAGCTTTTTCTCCCCTCTTTCTTCCACTCACTTTCACCCACCTTTATGCGGACAAGAGAGTCACTTCCACTCACCTTAATTCTTTTACTTAAATGTTTTTTCTTTTTTTTAACACTTACAAATTCAAAATTCAACTTAAATTCAGATACTACAGTGTAACGAATTCAAAATTCAAACTCAAATTCAAAAATTTCTCTATACATATCCACACTCACAAGCCACACACACACACACACACAAGTTCTTACCAAATTCTCTCAATAATGTCTAAAAAAGACTTCGACCAATAATTTCCCGAACAAAAAGACTTCGGCCAACAAATTAATGAAGATGAACTTTTAAGAAAGTTGGAGTAAGCTGCTTTTAAGAAGGAAGCAGAAAGAGAACAAGCCGAAAAGAAGGAAGCCGAAAAGGAACGACTTATGCTCCAAGATGAAAAAGAAGTATTGATAGAGATGGAGGAAGCTGCTCGTAGAGAGGAAAAAGAACGTCAGGATAGAGAATTCGATGTTTTGTATGCTGACTGGGAAGACAACAAATTTGAAGGTTCGTCTTCGTATGCTTACGACAATGGTTACGACTCCAACAACTCTCAAACTTATGATCACCCTGATTATATTTAGTTGTTTTAATATATGTATTTTATTTTATGTATTGCGGTTTAACTTTCTATGCAATGTAGTCTCCTTTCTCTCTGTAATGAATAAAATTTTGTTCACTACTTTGGTGCTTCATACTCTCAAATTAATATACAAAATATACATACTTTTTTTTATAATGGGAAAATGGGGTAGTGGGGATTTTTTATTTTTTTTATTATTTTTATTTAAAAAAAACGAATACATTTGTTTTGCACACAAATCAACTAGGTGACTTCGTCACCTTAATTTGCTTTGGAAGGCGAGACTCGCGCGTGACAAAGGAAGGTGTGCAAGGTGACTCGCGAGTGAGGGCAAGCTAAGGTGAGTGGTTTTTCTATCCTTGCCGACCAGCCTAAGGGATAGGACATAGTTTTGTTTATATTATAAAAGGAAGTGATTGTCACAGTCTCAAATTTTATTAGGACATTTCATATTATGCATTAGATAGTTGTATTTTTAGTATAATCAGTTTTATTTGTGAGTGTCTCAATAAAAATGAGAGTGTGTCAATCACTTCCTTATTATAAAACTGTAAAAAGAAAGTGCTAAATAAAAATATAAAGTTTAACAAGTTAAATATTAAACTGACAAAAAGTACGAAACAAAAATTGATAAAAAACTATGTTACACTATAAACAAAAAGACAAAGAGTAAAAAGTATAAAACATTTGTACTTTACTATGCCCGATAGTACCAATAGTAAAACCCTTTATTCAACAATATTTGTGACAGAGGCTAATTTCCTTTTGATCGTTAAAACTAATCTAATGCTATGGAACTTCCAAGTTATACATGGGCCTTTCACAAATTTACAAGATTTCCATATGTTATATGTATATTGTATATGTTTTTAAATCCTTTTTAAGAGTCCACTTGGTTGTCACATATCACTAGTTAAAATGTCACAATATTTATGTTCAATTTTTAATGAATCCTGTCATTTGAAGAAAAAGTAAACGTGTAAGTCATATGCTATCATTTAAGGAGACTGATATCAAAGTGATTTACTTCATTCGACTTAAACTTGAATAAATCACACAAACACAAAAAAGTGGAACCATACTACTTCTAACTACGACATAAGTCAATTCACCAAATTACACGCAGCCTCAGGTATGTTCACATTTTTATATGGATATCTATACTACTTATAATACACGAAGGCACCTCACTCTCAATTTTAAAACGTACAACAAATTTAGCATGATTTACAACACTTTAATGCACCCAATTTTCAGAATTACAACAAAGTAAGCATATTGTACAACAAAATAAAGCGTGGTGTCATTTTAAGACCAAAATTATATCAAACAACATTAATGCTATTAAAAACACCTTTTCACCAAAAATTACAACCATTTAAGCACAATGTACAATAGCTGCAACCAATTTTCAGATTTACAACAGAATAAGCATAGTGTACAACAAAATAAGTATGATGTAATTTTCAGACTTACAACATTAATGCTATTAAAGTGGTCAATGTTCTTAATGACTATAATGACTATTACTTACAAGAAAAGAAACATAGTGTAAAACACTTTAATGCACATAATTTTCAGACGTACAAGACAAGAAGCATAATGTACAACAAAACACCACATTAATGCTATTTAATGTTGTCAATTATTTAACTGGTCAATAAATACAATTAATAAAGTTATTAAAACACCCCTTACATAAGAAATACAAATTATCAAGCATATTGTACAACCAAATTATACACAATTCCTGCATTAAATTTCACTACTACAAATAATAAAGCACATTATACAAATATTCAAGCCCGAACGGGCAACGGGCCAAATGGGCTTGAGAGACGACGGTAGCGGACCAAACGAGCTCGAGCCCGAACAGACATGGGCCAACGGGTTCGAGCCCGAACGGGCACGGGCTATACGAAATTCTTGATATCCGTAAATTTATTGTTAAAAAGAACGTAATAAACTAAAATACATTATTCATCGAAATTTTTTATTTCAGGGTACCCGCCGCTGCAACGTGCGGGTACCCTGCTAGTCAAGTTAATGAGAAGAGATGTAATGAGAATAGTTATTGAAATGAGAAATTTTAGCCATATATTTTAAATAAGAAAGGAGAAATAATGGAAATATGCATATATGTTTGTGAGAGTATCTAAAATTTATGATTGTGTTTTTAGCTTCTTTTTATTTGATCTTAAGTTGTTGGTAATTCAAAGATAAAAGAAACAAAGTCGATAAACGAAGCGGAAGGTTTATTCAAGTTATCAAACCATACACAAGATCAAATTTCACAGGTACCAAGTAAAAAATTTCAATTTAAAAGGTACCAAATTTTAATTCTAAAGGTACGAACAATTACGAAGCTATTAATCTCTATTTATAGACTAAACTAATCGTCATAAGATAGTTTTCAAATTTCAAACAAACGTGTAGGACAAGTCACATAAACTATCAAATTTACCAAACAACCCTTAAAGTTTAAGTCATTTTTCTAACAATTTCTACCGTGACTTAAACTCCTCCACCTGCTTCAAATCAAATTCAAGGTTCAAAACGCTAGAGTTACTAGCCAATTCAAAACAAATGATCGATTCCCAAAAGCAATCCTAAACAGAATCGATCCAAAGCAAATGCCGACGACTTTAAAACGAACAATCAAACGTTAATTGACAAATTCACAACAGTCAACCAAACAAACAAACCGGCTCAAAAGATCTTCTACAAAGACAATCAAATTCGGGCAACCAGCTTCAAAAGCCCGACAAACGAAGATCCAAATTTTCCAAACTAACAAAATTCAAATGATCGAACAAAATTGCAACCGACCTAATAATAGTTAAGTCTTCAAACACCAAATCGATCTACAAAATTCAAATACCAAATTCAATTTCTAATGACCCAATTATATGTAATAAGAATTACGGTCGAAATTCAAACTTATAATCGAAGTATCAAACGAATTAAAGTTAATAAATAACTTGACAAATAGACTCTGATAATTCAAACGTCCCAAATATTGATACGAATAATAATTCTAACGAGCATGGTAACCCGAGCGTTGCTGCGGGAATGCCGTGTAAAAAAATTGTTTAAAGAGGACCATGGAAAAAGTGTATTTGCGTTTTTTTTGTTTAGCAACATTGTTAAGTTTTCATCTACCACACTGTAATAAAATCACACAGGTTATAACATAACTGAGTAAAACGAAAGTATAACGTTACACAATTCATGGTTATAAGTCTAGGGGGCTTCAAGAGCAGTTCATTTCCAAACCAATATACACTATAAACAATGAACCAAGCCATTACAGTGGTGTAAAATCACAAACTTTTTAACGAAATAATTCTCTTTATGGCTCTCATTACATTTTTCTGTCAATTGACACAAATTTAAGACTACTTCCAATCATGTCTGCTCCTAAGTAATTATAAATGGGCGAAACCCTTTCGGCAACAACCGAAAGCGAACGACCTGAACAATGCCTAAGATATCACACAAATGAGTGGAGCTTCTTAAATCACTAAATCCTAGTCATTGTTCAGCCAATTTAACAATTTTCTCAGCTTACTTATTCAACTTCTCTTTTTCTTCAATTGCTTTTTTCATTAGTTTCTTACGGTCTTTTCGCCGACGACGACTTCAAAGTGTGTTCAGTGGGAAATTCAAAACTGACATGGTACTGATTAACATTGTGGAAGGTGGTCGGGACTATTCTTAATTTTGATTGCGATTAAAGCACCATAACCCATGTGGCAGGAGCGACATCAGGTACTTTTGCATGTCAAACTATATGTCACCTCTGCCAAAGCCAAACAACAATTAACATAACCAAATCAGTCTACAAACTCTTTGTAACTCTTTACTATCCTGTTGTCGCCAATGATGTTAATTGGTCAAAGTACCACTCTGGTTGTATCAGAAAGACTAAGGACTTAACTTTTGAGCACATATAAGACTAAAAGATGCAAAGTTATATGTCTTATATAGTTTTATATCGAAGTTGCTTACATCAAAAAATAAAAGCTGCATTTAAAAACAAAAAGTTCATGAAAGCGCATCCTATAAACCAAGGCTACATAAGGTTTTTGATGTCATATAGGCTTTAACTTTTAAGTATAACAATAAACAAAAACACGAAAGGTGCTTTACAAATACTTCTACCTGTATGAGAGTTTTTAACGGTTTCGACTTTTATCTAATATCATTGTGCAACATATATATACCTTACACATAATTTACATATTACGACTATTTCTTTAAAGATTTAGCAGAGATGGTATACATATGTAGAACTTTCCGAGTAACATGTTATATTGATGCCTTCACACGCTAATATCTTAGTAAATGTAGTGCACTCCTACACTTACTCTTGTCCACTACACAATCAACAACAATAGTTCAATAAAGCAGCAGTTGTGCCTAGAAACCCAAAGTATCTAAACAACAATCAATCATCAAGCACTGCTACAATACACAGGCTAAACTACAACAAAATCCAAGATATGTTTGTAAGTGCCTGATTGATCCCTATACCCTATGAGTAACCTAAAGTCGAAACGGCAGGAATGTCTCAAATTCAAACGCACAACGTTCGACTAAGCAATTATTTACACTATTTAAACTTGCACATTTTCTTCCACCGAATAACTTGACAATGTCACAAATTATTAAAACAAAGCATAACCTTCGACTTAACATTTTACCACTCATACAATTATTTACGCTAAATAACAATCAGAAATCCAACACATATAACCAACTCATATTCTCAATTAAGAACATACACAACATTTGCATAAACCCAAACACCCCCGTATGTACGATGATGTAACATGCTATGTATAATGTATATATCCATTTAGAAACACACTTGTTTTTGGAAGTCACACGTTGGTCAGCAACACATTAGCCTAGTTAAAGATAATTAAATATTACAACCTACAACAATTTATAATTATTACCTTACGGCGGATGTTGTCAGTATGACTTAAGCATACATGAGATCGACCGTGGAGTCGTCATTGGATTCTCCTTCCAGAATATATCTGTCAAAGTAGGATATAAGCACGAAGAATATATTGAATATAAAGCATTATAACATAAGCGGTTGATTTTAAAACAAAATATCACTTTATATAAATTCTTACATTCAATGTTTTATATTTATATTAAGTGTCTTTCGTTTTTAGGTAATCTTTCGTTGGCTAAGCTTATTCGAGGCACTCATCCATGCGTCTAATTGCTTATTCAACAGGTAAGAAAGTCTTTTTCGTTACTTTTTAGCGAGTGTTCAGAATGTAGCCAAAATATATTATAAGTAGTGAATGACATAAAGAAGAGATTTCTGAAATATTTATGCACTAACCTCGTAGTCTTGACAATTCAGCTCGACCCATGTCCAACTTTAACTGGTCATTGTTTTCGGTGGGGATAACCATGCTATCATCTTCTTAGTCTGAAAACAAAAACCTCAAAGTCTGTGCAATACAACAAATTAACGAATTAACTATGAGGCTCAGATAGGGAGCAAATGTGACCACGTCCGGCATGGCTGCAAACCTAATAGGTTGCCTCGCCAAGATCCAGACGGTCTCAGCTTCAACCAATGTCATGGTGAATCATCATTGCCTCTTCAATATTTTTTGTATACTAATTATTTCACACACAACATGGATAGCAGAATTTTCCCAAACATTTACACAAATACATACATTCAAATCAGATCATCAAAGCGTGATCAAAGGCAGGCTCAGGCAGGTAAGCGACATAAAAAAGGATATGTCCAACATAGCTGCAAGTGTAGTGACCTGCCACGCCAAAAGGTATGGAAAATCTCAGTTTTAATCCCAGTTCCCTGCAAACTCATCACAGCCTGTTGTTATATGGTAATAATCATGACTAAATAATGATTTGATGTGCTTATGCCAATTGAAGTTCGTATTGATCATGTGTTACGTAAAATATATAATGAGACCAGAATAATTACTTTCTCTATAACAGAACATCCCAGCTTTGTTAGCGATAAAAGTGAAACCAAGTTAAGGCAACGTTTTAACAACCAATCCATAGTGACGATAGTGCCACAACCCGAGAATACGAAGTCCCAGCCGAAATACCAAGCATGGCTACAAGTCTCATCCCATAGAGGATGCCTCGCCAAGATACCGGTATTCGTTAGAAGCGTAAACACATGGTCAGTAACAATAGTAAGTTGCCCTGCCAAGATACAACCAAGACACCGGTAAATAGCAATAACTTGCCATGACCAAATTCTACACAATGTTACCTTTAATTGATTCCATAGACATTCAATAGAATTAAGAACAATGTGAGACGTTGACTGATGTTAGCTACAACAAACTGAACTTTTTAAGGGTCAGATATAGTAGCAATTAAGAACACATGGGTGGGCCCGCCATGGCTGCAAGCCTAACAGGCTGCCATGCCAAGATACGGCCAATGTGACTATTAACCCGACCCGTTCAAACTCATCACAACCTCAAGATATTATGGAGTATACATTTACATGTATGTAAATTCAAAGCACACACAAACCTATTGAATAAACGCACCTCATGGCTTAGAGTACCACATCATGGTCAAGAAACACCCCTGCGTGGTGATGCCACGCCAAGATATAGGCACATTTGACAGTCAGAGGTGGTGTGAAGTAATGTCCAGAGAAGATCTGTTTTCTCTCTGTATTGTAACTCCACAGAGGGACCATTGACTGAGTAAGTTCTCTGGTGCGTTCTCCAGCAGAGCCGGATGGCGAAGCGCCATCAAACGTGCCTAAACATTATGTTTCATAGGCAACACAACCCCAGCCTACAATCTCCTTCTCCGTAGATGATCCCTTCACTCCCTTATGGTCCCGCGGCTGTAAATTCATAAAAGAAACAACAATAAATCATGCTGCAACAGGAGGCATACTACAATTCCAAACCCAATCGAATCACACATAAGGATACTCAAAACTAATTAAAAAAATACTTCTACTCTGATTGACCTACCTCAAATACAATATGCAGAAATCAATTCCATTGAGTTAATAATATGAATGATGAGTACCTGAGAAGGAGATAGAAGAGTTGATTCTGATGCACCCATCACCAATTACAAAGCGCCGTCCACGGACTTTGCTCCGGCACTAACGGGGCTTCTTCATATAAAAATCGACCATCATTAATCGTGTTTTTTCCTTTTTCCCTCTTTTACAGGTTCGTGATTTTTTATGATCTTGATTTTGCTATTCTACTTTCTTGATGGCGAGGATTTTGGGAGAAGCTTGATGATGGTTCGGAATTTTGGTTGGGGAGAAGAGATGAGTGATGATTTTAATTTATAGGAGGCTTTTTTATGAAGAAGGGAACCGACATACTATTCATTTGAGTTGCTACCAGCAACTTTGGGAACCAATCACAGTTGCCATGTATAAAGAATGCTTCTAATGACAATGAACCAACCAATAGAATGTGAGATTTGAGTTCTAATTACCATATAACACACTTGATTTGCACCACCCACCGCACGGCTTTTAGTATATATTATAATATAATATGGGTTAATTCCATATATACCCAATTTAAACCCACAAATGACATATTTACTCAACTAAAAAACATAATGTCACATATACCTGTGGGAAACGGTGCACACTTTTATTAATAACTAAATCAGATTACAGTTAATAATAACAGAAAATAAAAGACAGAAAATTAAATACAGACAGAAAGGGGTAGAAGCAGAAGACAGACTCTAAATAGACAAATAAATAAAACAGCAAAAGTCGTGGAATGAGGCTCGTGTAAAACACGATTCCCTTAAAACAGATTCGCCGTCTGTTTCCCGATTTAAACGCGTCCAAAGCATGTTATGCAGCCGGACTTGACTTACTTTCCTGAAAGATCACGAAGATTGCGTGTTTTATCGAAGAGAATCTTGGAATTCGGTACGCAGAGGAGTTACGTTTTCTGTATATTCAACTGAATGAGCAAACGTTTAATATATAGCCAATACCTAACTTGGTCTCCAAGATAAATATCACCTTAAAATAAAAGGATTCTTCAAATCTGTTATTTTTATATAAACTGATAATCTTTTATTTATATAAACTGATTCTGTATAACTTGTTCCGAAAGTTTAAATCAGAACGCATGCGAGGTTTCGGAGCTGCATTCGTGTCCGCAGGTCGCGCGGGCTTGCATGAGTTCAGAAGCTTCGAACCCATTTTGGCCCAGAAATCACGAAATCTGCACCCCCTAGCAGCAGCGCGAGTAGGTGTTGAGTAAAACCAACAAATCAATTTGAAGGTTCATATCAAGATTTCTAGATAAACAAGGTTTCACTTCTTGTTTTGGGATACTCCCACTTTTCCATATTTTGTGTTTCACGTGTCCCACTTTGAGACACGATATCTCATTCATATTAACTCCATTTTGGACAAGCTTTAGCTCGTTGCGAAGCTCTCGTCAAGGAGAACGCAAAGCTACCAAGAAATATAAATATATGACATATACATATATTAAATAGTGTCCAAAATTTGCAAAAACTCATTTTGCAATACTATTTTTCCAACAATACCCAATATAAACATCATATTTGTCATATTTACCCATTTTTTTATATAGGCCATTAAGAGTATATTTACAACATCAAATTCCTAATATACCCTTAATGACATAATAAAAGAAAGTCTCTTGTGTCAATAAAGAAAAGCAATACGATCCAACGAACTAGCAAAAACACTTGGCAATGATTATCTAACAACCTCTAGAACCAAAACAACAAGAAAACCATCAATTAACCTCTAATCCTGAACAAAGTGTGAACGAATCAAAATTCACATTACAAAAGGGGGCCACAAAGAGAGCTTCTGGTACTAAGACCAAACAAATTTACAACCACTTTACATATCTCGATTGAATACCGAGCGAACAAAAAACATATATATATATACACACATATATATATATATATATATATATATATAAAGTTAGGATCAAATAAGAAGATTACTTAAAATAAGAAGGAATAAGAAGAACTATAACCAAATCCGAGATGTATCGACCTAAATTAGATGCATCCCTATAATCTTAGATGCATTATAACACATAGTAGTGTGTTTTACTAGCTGTCAGATGCATATCATTATATTAGATGCATTTCATGATTTCTCTTGTTTTTGTTCCTCTACACGTCTTGAAAATCATAAAAATCAATTTACACCATCTATACATCAAATTAACTTTCGAAACTCAAGATGTTGCATCTATATGAATAGAAATGCATCTAATGCAAGTCGTGCATCTCAAATGTGTGGTTTTGGTCACTTCTCACCACTTCTTATTTTAATTTACGTCTCACTTTGGATCCCTACTCTATATATATATATATATATATATATATATATATATATATATATATATATATATATATATATATATATATATATATATTGTAAACTGATATTGGGTAACAATCAAATGAACAATACTACAATAGAAAATAAAAATGACCTTCCAGATGAAACTGTGAAAATGAACGTGATTGGTAAATTTGTCGTATCAAGTCATTTACTTATAAGGGTATAATAGTAAATAATTTTGCAATTGATCAAATATTAAGAGTTTAAATTTATGTTTAATGATTAAACTAATGAATTGGGCAAATATGGCATATATAATACTTGAATTGAGTATATATGACATTATAACATTTAGTTAGGTATATATGTCATTTAGATGTTTATATTGGGTTTATATGGAATTAACCCATAATATAATATAATAATATAATTATAATAATTATAATATAATATGAAAAGGATTACGCTCCGAATACAAAACAAATAAACTATCCAAATTCAAATACCAAACCAATACGAATATCGTGGCAAATAGATGTCTTCATGCCTTCAAGCAAAAGTCATACTTTTAGCCCAAACTCTATAGAAGGTCAATACTAACATCAAAGCCCAATTCGAAAAGACCTGACAAAATAGATCTTCACAAGAACAAAGGACTAAGGCAATCCTAGACACCAAACGATCCAACCTTTTTGTGGTTTACTTGGCGACAATTCCAAGCGAACTTGCGAACTTCCCTTTTTTTTTTTTTTTTTCTTTTTCTTCATGCCTAAACGAACCTAGCTCGGATACCATTTGTTGATAATCAAAGTACGAAAAAAACAAACAAAGCAAAAGCTTTATTTAAATTACCAAACCAGTGGGTGGCTGACGCGTGAAGATGAAGACTGTTCGACTAGGCTTTATGAGCCAGTGGGTGCTCATGACACGGCCGTCCTCATTAAATCATGCATGGTTCATGGAGCAACAAAATTTTGAGTGATTTCGTCACTTTAATGACCGGAAAAAGTTTAATTTCATAGTGTATGTGTGTGAGCGCGTTGTGGGGGTCTGTTTTTGTTTGAGTGGCGTACGTTTGTATTGTTGGTTTTGAGTTAACCACTACAGGGTTTTGGTGGTTGGTTTGGTGGTGCGAGTGAATTTTGATGTAGATCAGTTGAGGTGCAGTGATGACTTGGGTCACCATTAATGCTAGTCTTACGGCCGGTCTAATGATAGTTTAGAGTTGTTCATGGTATGATGATCAAGACTTGGAGTGATTGATTAGTTTGGTTGTTAGTCTCAATGTAATACTAGCTTTTTGCTATTCTTTCTATATTGGTAATATAAGTTATCAAATAAGGATTAATGTGATGAAAATTTCAACGTAAAATATTCGGGGCTAATTGGAAATTATGAAGATCAATTATGTCGTTCGTTTTTGTCAAAGTTTTGGAAAATAGTTGAGCTTTATGCAATGATATCCTCATACCCTGCCCCGGCGGAATTGAGCATGTTGTTGTTTATGCAATGATATATCTTAAATACATAGAAATGTCGACAGTATTCGGGTAGACTTTCTCCAAGTGAAACCTTTTAGGTTGTCTTGATATTTAAACTTGTGACCTGGTGTAACATTGTTGCCACACTACAAGGTTAAAGTTATATGATAAGCTATTTACTTTTCTAATGGTCTCGAATGATCACGGTATCATTTAAAATACACATGACAATCAAAGTTTTATATGTTATGTGTTACTAGGAACATATAATTAAACAGCAAATGACATGATGTTTTGGGAAATAGCGCCTTGTTCCATTCATTTTGATGGAATTTCCACCATTCTAACAAAGTTTTCCGGAAAAGCATTGAATGAACATGTACATTAGATGAGCTGATCGATGAGACACTTGGTGGCATACTATATACTAAAACTAAGGGATTAGAAACTAATGGCCGGCTTGCTTATCTTCAGGCCACAACATCGTAAAAAGTTGTGTATACAATTTCTGAAACTCAGGTATGTTGCTTCTATAGTTTTTGAAGTTTTGAAAGATGATGGCAACAGCACGAGATAACTATATAAACTTAGTGGGCCAAATATCTATATACTACATCAACTGGTATTCCGAGCTCTTCACTGTTTCCATATTTTGTTGCCACGCGTTTGTCATGCTCAATCAACCTCCTTATATGATGAATCAAATTTTCTTAAATCTTTGTTTTATAAGAAAATAACTTATGTAGGAAGTCATTTGAGATTCGCCTCATTATGTTAATGTTCCTTTCCCTATTGCCAAAGCATTCACACAACTGTTACCTTTTAAATTTAACATTATTATCCATATATGAATCATCGAATGTGTTTTGCACCCCAAGTGTGCTTTGTGGTTTTTGCTTTTTGAGTTATACATTTAAGTTACTGGTTTGCCTCTTTAGGGTGCGCAGTCCTGGTCCTCAGAGGAGCTTATCACCGCAAAGAGCCCTACTAGGGATAACACCCCTGCTAGTAAGCAGCCCATAACCAAACTGCAATCTTTCACCAATGGACGCCGTGTTGGTTCTAGAAGCCACACACAACTAATGAGGTGAGTTTTTGAATCAAGAACTTCTAGATACTAGAGGTAGCAAAAAGTTAACAAATCAGTACCAGTAATAATCTAATATGTTAATAATGTGATTTAAGTGGTTTATAGGATTAGAAATACGTTTTGTGCTAATATATAGACGGTTTGATCAGTCAGAGACTCAATATATCGAAATCGGCGCATTCAGTTTGATTTTCTGCAGGAGCGACTGTTGCTAACATGAGCAGGAATTCTAAACTGATGTATCTATTGCCATGTTGATGCTATTCAGAGACCCCTTTTGAGAATGCATTGTCCTTGACCTTCTAGTGCTAGTTTTAGTTGGACTGGATCCTTCTATAATTTCTGAATAACAAGCTTGTCCGTTTATGAATGAAGTAATATGTAGGCTGCTTGCTTTTTGGTATAAACCAGTAATATGGTACAATTGATTTGATCATGATTTTGTATATGGTTTTAGTTTGTTAGTACGGAAAATGACCATTGGCCCTTTCATTACACATTATCGTTTGCACGTACTGGATCTTGATAGCTATGATCGATTTTGGCTGATGGTTGTGATGTTAATATTGTGATCTGTTGATGTTGTATATAGTCTTACGCATATCGGTAGTTGAGTTTGGTTGTGGTCCATAGAATACCGTTTGGTCCCTGTGTTAAAATCCCTTGAGCTACATTCTGGCTCTAAGCTCTTCACGAGCTTTTTTTTGTTAATTCCCTAAAATGTCACATTTTATAAGTTGGTTGGGTGATTGTCACAAAAGTGATCTGAAAGAGTAAGTAACGGCCTTTTACAAAATTATTCTGACGCGATAAATTCTTGGTATGCTTGTCCAAAATATGGTGCTGACAGAAATCAGTAAACAAATTGTGTTAAGCTGTAGCACAAGTGTTGGTGACTGTAGCCGTGAAGTAGTAGCCGATGTGTGTTTGTTGAAGTCCTTACAGCAACTGAGCGATGATGTGCATGCAGTTAGAGGTGGTAGATTGTTAAACCTCTTGCCTGACGCCTTGATTAAATATCAGGTCTGGTGATTCATCTAAAAGGTTATCCTATAGCACACTTAAAAGTACTTATCTTTGAACATATTAATAAGGTTACCTTAACACAGTTAACGATATTGAACATCACCAGGACTAGTGCCTGATGGGTATTTCATATTTGCAAACCATTTGCTCAAGGTTTTGGACTAGTGGGGAGTCTAATGCAATTTGTTTCATAGATATCAGTGATGTTATTTGTGTTGGTGTTTGCCTTTGTGCTGGCAACTTATGAAGAGAATTGGAATGTGACATTTCAAGCTGAGAAACTGACAAATTTTATCTTTTGCTGATGCCCAAATCCATTACACTAGAGTGATGTATAGAGCGTTGACAAGTAGTTATTTGACAGATCAATACGAAAGTACTAATGAACATTCCCAACCGTGCTGGATAAGATGTGATGTTGCACATAACTAACCAACAAATGTTTTGATGAAAAAAAGATAAGTGGTACCAAGATATGTGTAATAAGAAGAATATATCCCATTAACGAGTAACCATTCATTTTACGCACAAGCTAACCTGCTTTACAAGGTAAACTGGTAAAGGGCCAACTTTCACCTTTATCAGTATTTTGAATGACTACGTGTCTTTCTATCATGTAAGTGACACCTTACTCAAATTAAATGTGGAAGTTGATGTTACACTTTACATCCGAACTCACTAGTTATTCTGGTAATCACACTTGTACATGAGGATATGATGGTACATCAATCCAAGAAATGACTTCTCATGGACTCGAGCTTTGATCACTACCATTGTGACGCAGGGACGGACCCAAGACTTTTAAAAGGGTGTTGCACCAAAAAAATGTTGGGCTAACTTAAGTTACACCGTAAGAAACGAAAGTAGCAAAATTTTTTTTGAGGGTTGCACACAGACTAAAACGCAATGATTTTGAAATCTTTTACCTTCGTGACTTAAAATCAGGTGTAGCCCATGCCACACCCGGTCACCCGGTATACATGTGAGTCCGTCCATGTTGTGACGCCTTGTAACTCTCATCCTGAGGGTGCCTTAAGAGACAAATGCAACTGTATGATGCCAATATCACTCAAGTATGCCATATACGACGCGTATTTTCATCCTCATCACATATATAGTGTGCAATAGTAATCATTGAGTGATGGGCTAGTGGTAAAATACTTGTGACTATGATCACTAATGTCTCAAGTTCCTATAGCTGCAAACAATTAAGTAAACAAACAATCCGAGTGGTGTTGCGCTCAAACATGCCAAAACGTCAAAAAATTTGGTTAAAAAATGTGTGCAAGAATCATCAATCTCCACATTTAGTAACACTAGACGTATGCTCGTGCAAAGCGACATAGCGACAAATAATTATAGTTGTGAAATCGTGATTCTGGTTCAACCTTTAATGCAAAGCATGTGATATTTGAAATACAAAACGTGTTATTCTATCAAAACATGAACAAATTTTAGTTTTTTCATTTTGATATATACAACGAATTTAGCTGTGTTATGTTTGAGTTGTAACGTATTTCATGTCCATTGAATGGCACCTATTATTTCTCTTATTTGTACCACCGGGGCATTGGTCCCGTGCCTGGGACTTTCATTCTTGAGTCAATAGACTCAGGTTCGAATTTCATTCTTGGCATTTTGCTCTTAGATAGGCACTCACCTCCGCAAAATTTATAAGCTCACTGGAGAGACTTTGTGGATAAAAACTTAAGAGTCCGATAGTCTCGCCTCACTCTAGTTGATGTTTCACTAAGCCAAGAGAGTTGCCCAAAGTTATTTATTGTGGGGTGGATAATAGCTGGTGCCAAAAGGACCCGGGAATTTTTAAATTTTCAATAATTAAGGAACTCAAAATTTCAAGAATTGAAGAAATGACATGCATCTTTTTAAGGATGGGATCCTCTCAAGTTACTTGATTCAAGTTGGGCCAATATGAGCCATTAGATTTGATCAAATGGCTCAAACCAAAAGAACTTCTTTTAATTTGAGCCATTGGATCAAATCCAATGACTCATATTGCCCCAACTTGAGTCAAGTTGTGCATACAACTTGAGAGGATCCTTGTCCATCTTTTTATAAGTAGTAATGATACAAAAAATTGTTTCTGTCATATTGAATGCATATACACAACCCTTCATGCATTCTTCTCAATATTTAAGCATTAGAAGGGTTTTTCTAATTTGTGTTATGGTGGCACAAGTTTAGAATTGTTTAATGAAGACACATATTTTTTTAATTAACTTAATTTCTATATAAAACATGGGTAATTTTGATAGATATCATAAATTTAGAAAATTATTAATATCAACAAACATGAGTTTATGATAATTTGAGTTCATTTAACACCTCTTAACCTCTACCACCGTGTCACATCATTGAAAAACTTTTTAATTACTTCAACATCTTTGTAAATTTTTTAATTACGTTAATATCCTTTACATTCTTAAAAATACACATACATGCCCAAAATAATAATTTATCTATTTTAAATAATATTGTCTATTTTAAATAATATTGTCTATTATATAAACTCAAATAAAAAAGTTAATTACTGTTCTACCCTTATACCTTAATTATCAAATCTTCATCAGACTTCCATATGAGATCTTGTTTTTATTCATGTTCTTTTTTCCTTTCCCCCTCGATGGCTGGAATTGACCCTCTTCTCATGACTTAAGCACACTAATTAAGTATTATTTTTAAACTGGGTTTGATTATTATATAGTCTCAATTGTTACTAGTTATGTATTAAAGTTTTTTCCTTCACATGGTATGGGGGATGAAAGATTTGTAGCAGTTAAAGGTGTTTGGAAGGGTAGAAATGAGGACTTTTTTATAGCTTGTATTTATGGGCCGCATGTTTCTAGATAGAAGGCTTCGTTGTGGGATAGATTGTTAGGGCTAATGAAGGAGTCAAATGGTGCATGGTGCATTTTTGAAGATCTTAATGTGGTTAGAGGACACGAGGAGAGGATAAATTCACAAGTAAATAGTAAGGAAGTTAGTGATTTTAAAGAATTTATTAATAATGCAAATCTCATAGAGATACCAATGGGGGGGGGGGAATTTACTAGAGTTGGTGATGATGGAATGAAGTTTAGTAAGTTAGATCGATTCCTTTTAAACGAGGAATTTTGTATTATCTGGAAGAATATGTCAGTTGTTGCTTTAGACCGAAAGCTCTCAGACCATTGTCCTATAATGCTAAAAGACGTGGATTTGGATTTCGGGCCTAGGCCCTTTTGGGCGTTTGACATATGGTTAGAGGAAAAGGATATTGGTCAAGTGTTAAAAGAGGCGTGGAAAATGGAGGTAAGGAGTAATCAACCAGATTGTAGATTTCGAGATAAAATTAAAAACGAGTATAGAATTATAGAAGTATGAGTATAGAAGTATCTTTGCGGCAAAAATCTATGATAAGGTGTGATGTGGAGGGAGATGAGAATTCGAAATTCTTCCACTCCTACATTAAACAACGAAATAATAAGGGCAACGTAAGGGGCATGATGGTTAACGGATTATGGTGTGAGGACCCTTCGGCGATAAAGGCGGAAATGGTTAGATATTATAAACTCTTATTCTCAGAAGGATCTTCTGTTCGTCCATTATTTTGTTGTGAGCGGGTTGAAAAAATTATGGTGGAGGATGCTACATATCTAGAAAAAGAGTTCTCGGAGGGGCAAATTGATGCGACTCGGAGTTGTGGAGGCAAGAAAGTCATGGTTGGACAAGAAAAATGAGTATAGAAGTATGTTGTGGCAAAAATCTAGGATAAGGTGGGATGTGGAGGGAGACAAGAATTCGAAATTCTTCCACTCCTACATTAAACGACGGAATAATAAGGGCAACATTAGGGGCATGATGGTTAGCGGGTTATGGTGTGAGGACCCTTCGGCGAAAGGCGGGAATGGTTAGACATTATAAACTCTTATTCTCAGAAGGATCTTCAGTTTGTCCATTATTTTGTTGTGAGCGGGTTGAAAAAATTCTGATGGAGGATGCTACATATCTGGAAAAAGAGTTCTCGGAGGGGGAAATTGATGCGATTCGGAGTTGTGGATGGGATAAAGCCCCGGGTCCGGACGGATTCAACTTCAAGTACATCAAGAAGTTTCTGGAAATAATCAAATTGGACCTGGTTCATGCGGTTAAATGGTTCGGGGAATCAATGGAAATATCGAGAGGATGTAATTCATCGTTTGTGACTCTAATCCCTAAAGTTACGGATCCTATAAGATCATTACGAAAATTTTAGTGTAGAGAGTTATAGAGGTGGTGGGAAAGGTGGTTGGGGAGGTTCAAAACGCATTTATTAAAGGAAGATTTATACTTGATGGCGTGTTAATAGCAAATGAAATGGTAGAGTACTTGAAGAAAAATCGATCTAAAGGATTAATATTCAAGGTAGCTTTTGAGAAAGCTTATGATAGTTTAAATTGGAGATTCCTTATTGATATAATGAAGAAGATGGGATTTGGTGATAGATGGTGTAAATGGGTGGATAGTTGTCTAAGGTCATCTACGATGTCAATTTTAGTCAACGGTTCACCAACGGATGAGTTTTGCATGGAGAGAGGGGTTAGGCAAGGTGACCCCCTTTCACCTTTCTTATTCATTTTGGCAGCGGAAGGATTAAATGAAATTGTTAATGAAGCAGTGAAGAAGGGCATTTTTAAGGGTGTTAAAATTGGAAGAAATAACGTAGTGTTTTCTCACCTTCAATATGCGGACGACCGATATTTTCGAGGAATGGAATAAAGAAAATGCAAAAGTGTTGATGTGCATCCTTAAATGTTTTGAGGAAGTATCCGGTTTAAGGGTGAATTATAATAAAAGCAAGTTATATGGAGTTGGAGTTAGTGATACGGAGTTGAGGGACATGGCGAGATGGATGAACTGTTTGGTGGGTGACTTCCAATTTACATGTTTGGGTTTACCGATTGGTGATAATATGAGAGAGTTGGTCGTGGAACTTGGTGGTCGAGAGATTCAAAAATCGGTTGGCGAGTGGAAAGCTAAAACGATGTGGCTTTGGGGCGTCTAACATTGGTCAAATCGGTTCTAGGAAGCTTACATTTTATTACTTTTGATGTTCCGTGTGCCTTTGAGTGTGATAAAACAACTTGAGAGTGTGAGAATTTTTTTGGGGTCTTTGGGGTAATGTAAAAAATTATCATGGGTCAAATGGGATAAGTTACTTGCCTCACATGGGGAGGGGGGTCTAAATATTGGGTCATCGCGGGGAAAAAATTTAGCGCTTTTAGGAAAATGGTGGTGGAGACTTAAAACGAAAGGGGATTCTTTATGGGTTAAGGTTATAAAAAGTATTCATGGGGAGAGTGGGGGGCTTGAGGTGGGTATGGGGTCGGGGTCCAATCGGTGGGGGTGGGGGTGTGGCGTGATATTATTAAGGTTAGAGAGGATTTACAGGGACTAGGTTTAGATTTTAGCTCATCTTTTGTGGGGGAGGTGGGGAACGGGTGTGATATTAGATTTTGGATAGATAGATGGGTGGGTGGGGTTAGATTATGTGATAGATTCCCTAGATTACATCACCTTGATAGACGAAGGGAGGGTAGCGTGGCGAAAAAAGGGAATTGGGTAGACGGTACTTGGTATTGGGAATGGGATTGGGTTAGAGATATTAGAGGAAGGGTGTGTAAGGAGTTTGAAGACTTATAAAATATATTGCAAAATGTGGTTTTAGTGTTTGATTGTAGGGATCGATGGAGATGGGCACTCCATGAGAGTGGAGACTTCACGGTCTAACAAAGTCGGTGGAAGAGAAAATCTTAGATGGGGATAACGAAGGCGATGCGGCGATATGGAACAAGTGGATTCCTAAAAAAGTCAATATCTTTGTGTGGAGGGCTTTAAAAGGAAGGCTACTGGTATGTGAAGATATTAGACAAGAGAGGCATTGATTTGGATACTATATCATGTCCATCTTGCGGTGACATAGTGGAATCATGTTCTCATTGTTTGGTTATGTGCAATTTTGATATGAGCGTATGAGAAAAAAAAATTAGTTGGTGGAAGATTGGGAATGTTAATGCATTTTCCATTGAAGAATTTTTTTCCTTTAATGGTAATGCAAATATTCCTAGTCGTTCATCGAGATTGTGGCAAGCGGTCATTTGGACGTCCGGATATTTTATTTGGAAAGAAAGAAATGTATGGGTGTTTAAAGGTAAAGTCTCAAGTATAAATTAGATTGTTCAAGATATACAACTTAAAAGTTTCGATTGGATTGTAAGAAGATCGAGAAAGAAAAATGAGATGAATTAGCAACAGTGGCTTTTTGGTCCTCTAAAATGTCAAATTTGAAGATGAATTTCATGTGTGGTATTTGTTGTCGGTACTGATATGGCAGGCCGCGCAGATTACATTTCAAGGGATCATGGGTCTGCACGACTGTCTTATCTGTACCTGGTAATGTTTTTGTTTTCATGGATAGTTTGTGGGTATTCAATTTAAGGTCGGTTCAGTGGGAATACACTAGTTTGTTGGTGTACTAATATAGCAGATTGTGCAATGATCATTTAGTGTTTGTGGTTCTGCATTTTGTCATTGCACTGATATAAATATAGCTTCATGGAATTGTTGTTGAGTCTACACTTTAAGGGGTGTTTGGGTCTCTGATTTTGAGGTTGGCTACTCAGTTGGAACACTATTATGTCTGCAATGAATATGCTTATGTCTCTTGTTATGAAACATATATGGCAATGGTTTTGGTTTCTTGTGTTTTCGTGGGTCCAGCCTGCATTTGGGACAGTTGTGATTTTCTCCTCAAGTGGTCATATGTCCTTGCATAGTTGCATGTGTGTTTGTTCCATGTTGTTGGTATTTGTCTTACTCTTGGTCTAGTTTGTCTTAGTCAAGTTTGTATTTGTATTTTTGTTTTTCTTGGGTCCTTGATAACGCTACACGCGTATCTCGGGGTCAAAGGAACTTCCTTTTCTTCGAGCAAGTTTTATAACACCCTAGGCAGTGAACCTAATCGTTGTAGTGTAGTATTAGGGTAAGCCACGGGTATTGATATCGTTCTCTAGGGGAATAGGAATGCTATTGAGAAGTTACTACGCTAAGGTTGGGGTTGAGGAAGATTATTTTTTTATCTTTTTATGTTTTTTTAGGAAATTGAAAGGTACGAATCTCGGGGTTTGGATTTGGGGGTTGGTATTGCTACCGATTACTCTACTTATCTAATTATCTACTCTTTTATAACTTGACGTCGTCACTTGAAAATAAGAGTTTTGGCTTCTGTCCCGTCACAAAATCCTCGACGCAAATGCCATATAAGCTGTGACGTCGTCACCTAGTCATTCATGACTCACGAGTGTCTCGATTCTTGACTTTGGCCATTTTCTTCGTATATCATCGCCTTTTCGTCCAAATAAGTGCCATTACAACAATTTGCCTTCAAGAGACCTAAAAAGTGAAAAGGAACGATATTAAATAATAACGGATACAAAAGTGATCAAATAAGGGCTTAAATGACCCTCAAAAGGTACATTTTAAAACCTTATCAAATATCCCTACACTTAGTATTTGCTTATCCTCAAGCAAATGTGCTTTTAGCCAATTAATTTATAAGTTAGGGTCATGAAGCATTGGTTTAAAACAGTCCACAACACATATAAGCCCCGCAAAAGTCATAACAAGCACGGAAATTACATACTAGTACCTCACATGGGGTGTTTGGATACTCACATCTCTCTCGGGTGTATATGAAATATAACAAGTTGGAAATGGAAGATAAACACTCATTAACCGGTCCTAGTACATAGATTACCATAGGCTTGAGAATAGATCAAACCTCCATCGCTTTGGCGTAAGCACCTAAGAAAGACTATCAAAGAGGTCTTTAAAGGGTTGTAATGTTAGGCTTACGGTAGGGAAACAAAGGGTTTGGTGGGATATGCTATTTAGTGGTGGCAAGTCAAAAATCTCTATGTTGCAAGTATACGAAGAATGGCGTTGCTAAGCCAAGACTCGACACTCTAGACTCTAGCTCACTGAAATAAACAAACATAAATTTAAAGGATAGATGTAGGATGGTAGCAGTATGTTTTTTTCACTCTATTTTTTTTTCTTTTCTTTTTCTCTTTTTTTTTAGAATTTTTTTTTTTCATACACTTTTACTCTACCATCCTCTACGGTAACATCAAAATGATAGGGATTTATAGACACATCCCTACACTTGATTTTTTATTACTCTAACACTAATTTGACCCGAATTGAAAAGATCAAAACACTTGGGGTATGTTATTACGCAAATTAGGGAAATTAACGTTCCCTTTCAATCATTTTATAACCTTTAACTTTTTTCCCATGAGTCCCAATCGTCCCAAAACTCTGTACAAAGGATATGACTCGACTTAGCAACTCATGCAAGCAACTAGATAATGGAACTAAGGGTTTAGGTTGATAACAATAATGCACTAAAAGTGAGTGCATAAAGGGTAGGCTAAGGCGATTTGGGTGTATATTTGGGGGTGGGGTGTAAACAATGCTCTTCATTGATATTCCCGAAAAAACCGAAACATCACGAGAACCGCGAAAATGATAGGCTCTGAGGGGTTAACTAGGGGTATCGTGTACTAAAGATGAGTACAACGCAAAGGGTGTGGGGAAATTACTCAACCGATGTGGAAGAAGTAATTATATTACGGGTATCAAACAAGGGTTATCCTAATGCCTCTTATCATTTAGTTATTCCTAACTACACAAGTGTAGTCTTACTAGCGATCTCGGGATGCATCACAAAACAAGTTCTAGAATCTAATATACTACCGGTTCACACTCTAAGCATTGAAGATGAATGCTTTTAATTCCTACTAATCTAAGGGCGATCCTCACATTTTGGGTGGAATTTAGGTGGTAAAGGGTTTTTGTGCTAGTCATGCAACTTCCTATCCGTTAGACGCTTTATTAAGACTAATGGCCCACTCTTATATGTCATGAAAAATTAAAAATTTGGTGCCAAAATTACCCTAACCGACATTTTCTCATGGTTTATTACATAAATGCAATTGGACAAAGCAAATAATCAAGGATAAGCATAGTTTCAAAGTTCCCGTTTTGTTTTCCCTCCCTACACTTAAACTGAACATTGTCCTCAATGTTCCCCGAAAGTATCAAAGTTATGATAATGGAAGGTAATGAAAAACGAAAGAAACTAGTACTCCTGATTATCTCGGTAGGATCCGTGTGTGAAGTAGTGGTTAAATCCTTTCCAAGAAGAATGTGTGCGTGAAAAGCTCCTTCCAATCTTTTGTTTCTTCTTCTTGATAAATGAAACCGCACATTTGAAGAAAAAATGAAATCTTCGTAAAATGGCGGTAATAATATAAATAAGACTCTACTAAACTAGGATATAATGCTTGTGGAATGGATGTTTACGAATTTCGAAAATTAAGACTGGAAGATTCCAAAATTTATAAGTAGCTCGAAAACGAAAAAAAAAAGTAATATGTTGTTTTACTCCTTCCGACGCCGTCAGTTGCAATCTCGATGTCAGGTTATCCGACAAAACTGGTCCGCTATTTTCTAGAAAAATTATGGAAAATTTACATCTTTAGAATCGAAAAAATTTCTCGCAAAACATCCATTATGACTCGATACAAGCATTTGCCTCGAACAAACACACATATATATCTTTTAATGAATTGCTATTCTCATGTTTACGTTTCTTTTGAAAACGTGTGTAATCCTCCCTACACTTATCCTTTATGTAAAATACCTTTATATGCAATTAAGACGAGGTTAAAAACAAAATAAAGCATTTTTAAAAATTTAAACATGAGAATAAACAATTAATAAAAGATATATGACACTAACAAGCAAACAATTAAGCATGGGTTGCCTCCCACGGAGCGCTTTTCTTTATTTAAGAGTCTTGTAGCTAGACTCGTAGTGCGTTCCCTCATGACTTCATTACCGTCATCTCCTTCCTTCGATTTCCGCCGTCGAAAGGGTGTAGGCGTTGTATGCTTCTTGTAGATTCCTTGCCAACGTCGTCTATTATGGTGACGGTTTTATCCTTTAGATTGGTTTCCTTCACCGTGAAAGGCCCAAACCATCTTGGTTTGTTTCTACCTCGTAATGCCCTTATCCGTGATTTGTATAAAAGTGCTTTTTCTCCCTTTAGGAATTCCTTAGGGTTCCTTTGTGCCTTTGGTATTGAAGTGGGATTATTTCCTAACTTCTTATCGGGTTTCCACAATGTTGCATACAATCCTTGAACCATAAAGTCCCTAAGCCCTTTTTCCCAATCATTCATTTTCTTCTTAACACTATTGCCGGGGGCTTGTGGATTTCCACCCGTAATCATTTCCATGATCTTAAGGGGATACCTTGGGATGATGGGTATCCTAGCACCCTTTTCCGCTTTTAAGTACCATGATGCCCTCTCCGCATTTGATAGTTGCCTTGGCGGTGGCCAGAAATGGTGTCCCAAGAATGAGTGGCACATTTTTATCTTCCTCAACATCAATGATCACGAAATCCACCAGATAAACGATATTAGCCACTTCTATTAGAACATCCACTGCGATTCCTATGGGGTAGACATAGGTGTGATTAGCTAAGGAAAGTCTAAGATCGGTCTTGGCTGGTTTCTCCTTAGTTAACTTATTATAGATTGATAGTGGCATTATGTTCACATCAGTCCCTTGATCAGCTAAGGCATTTATGTCAATATCACCTATGCTACAAGGTATCACGAAGTTCCATGTGGTGTCTCGTTTTTTTTGTTAATGGTTTTTTTATAACCAACTCATGCAGAGGTCCCAAAGGTAAGGCGTCATACTCTTCTTCGTCATTTTTCCTTCAAGGGCTTCCCTAAGAACCTCATTGTACCTAAAGTTGTTTACTTGGTTTGCAATGGTCTTTCTGTTGATTTCGTGCTTAAGGTAGTACTCAATGGTCTCAGGCTCATCATTAGGTTCCGCCTCCTCCCTCTTGCTATCCTCAGTTTTCCTCACCTCAACCGTTCCATCCTCAGGCATAATGGAAATGGCGTTAACAAAGGAAGTGGGAGGACAATCGTTGCTTCTTACTAGTACCTTTTCGGGAACTTTTGTTTTGGTAAATTCTTTTACCAAGTTCATCATTTCCGTCATTTTTGCTTGCATTTCCTCTCTCTGCCTATAAACCTCCTCTTCAAATTTGGCTAATCTCTCCGTATGAGCTGTCATGTATTCTCTCATTTGTTCCTTAAAGCTTGGTGAGAGTGGTATTGGGGAAGTAGAATGGAAGCGCCTTTCAGAATTAGGGTTTTGCTCACGACTTGGGGATTTTGAAAAAGGTGTTGGGTGGTTGGTGGAATTGGCGGAATTAACTGCTTCTCGAGGAATGTGTACGGGAGCCCTTTTACGCCTTTCCATGAGATAATCAATCCCTCTCTCAATAGCACTCATTTGCTCTTCGGTGATGTCGAGGCTGATTCAAGAGAAGCCGATATGGCATTAACCATGTTAACAGGGTTTCGGAGATTCATTCCAATTTTCGTAGCTTTGATCAGCAAGTTCTTCTATAATTTCCCAAGATTTCTCTGCATTAAAGTCGCTGAGCCTTCCACCGGCGGCTTGATCAATAGATCGTCGAGTGATGAAATCAACATGGTCATAGAAGATTTGGATTTTAAGCCAAAGATCAATGGCATGATGGGGGAGTTTACGGAGTAGGTCCTTGAATCGAGCCCATGCTTTGTAGAGTGACTCGCCTTGAAGTTGTTGAAACGTTAAGATATCTCGCCTAAGTTTAGTGGTTCTCTCCGGTGGGAAAAATTGAGCAAGGAAACGAGAGGTGATATCATCCCAACTTGAGATGGAGCCGGCGGGAAGTCGCTCAAGCCAATTACTAGCTTGGTCCCGTAGAGAAAATTGGAAGAGACGCAGGCGCGTGGTCTCCCGAGTAGTAGCATCAAGGTCGATGGAATCGACAATTTTAAGGAAATCCCTTAGATGCGGATTTGGATCTTCGGAACGAAGTCCATGGAATGCACATCCGTTTTGCACCAACCGGATGGTGTCGGATCGCAGGGCCGTAGTTTGGGCTTGGTCGGGAAGCTCAATGGTGTTCCTATAGCCTAGGTGGCTTGGTTTCGAGTATTCACCAAGATGCGGGCTCTTGGCGGGACATTTGGTGGTAGGTTGATGAATGGTGGTTGGTTATCACCTTCCATGATGAAAAGTGATGGTTTACGAACAAAAGTCACGAAGAAGGGGGATAGACTACGAGAAAGCTAAGAATGAGAAAAATTTACTTGATAGGAATCAAGCAAAGAAACCTAAACGAGGTGGACTACTAACTAGCTATTCTATTCCCGGCAACGGTGCCAAAACTTGATAACGCTACACGCGTCGTCGGGGTCAAAGGAACTTCCTTTTCTTCGAGCAAGTTTTATAACACCCTAGGCAAGTTGAACCTAATCGTTGTTAGTATTAGGGTAAGCCACGGGTATTGATATCGTTCTCTAGGGGAATAGGAATGCTAGTGTGAAGTTACTACGCTAAGGTTGGGGTTGAGGAAGATTATTTTTTTTATCTTTTTTATGTTTTTTGGAAATGGAAAAGTACGAATCTCGGGGTTTGGATTGGGGGGTTGGTATTTCTACCGATTACTCTACTTATCTAATTATCTAATCTAAGGTGTATGTAGTCTATGTCTAATTATTGTGTGCTCGTATGATAGTTTAAAGATGTGTTTACTTAGGTTTTACTACTCCTTAATTATCTCCTATTGGTGGTTGAATTGTCACGTCCTTATTCTTAATTGCGTTGTGTGTCTAAAGTTGTAGGGTATGCGTTTATCCCTAACTCTTTGAAGTTACCAAAGGTTCTCGTCTACAAAATACCACTAGGGATCATAAACTCTAACTCTAAGGCCTCTTTGGATAGTTTAGCTTACAACCGCTCAAGGTGCTATAACCTAAGGTTCACAAAGATTAATCAAGCATTAAGTACACAACGAATGACCTATCGCATTACTAGATCATTAATCAACTTAGATAAGAGACAACCAATCAATATTCAATAATTAAGTTTCATATTCCCTAAGCAAACACACAAGTAAATTAGCCGGACATGGAGAACATGCAAGCATACACACAAATAATCAAAGACATAATTGTATTAATGAAGTAAAGCACTTATCTTGATGTAAGATAGGGTTTGGAACCCTAAAATCTTGTACAAGACTGACCTTGGTTCGGTTTAGGTCTTTACTCCAAAAGACTACACACTAATACTGAAAAATTCGGATTCTATATATAAGATTATATATGCGGCGTCGCCACCTTATGTTTTGTGGCCGCGGATCGCCGTCATTAGGGTTTCGTCTTGCCACGTTAGACTTGCGACGCGCCACCTTGTGCTTGTGACGCCCGTCCTCCTTAGCTTCGGCGCCCGGATCAAATCTAGGCCGGCTGAGTTGCGACGGCCTACTCTTTTATAACTTGACGTCGTCACTTGAAAATAAGAGTTTTGGCTTCGGTCCCGTCACAAAATCCTCCGACGCGTCGCAGTATAAGCCGTGACGCCGTCACCTAGTCATTCAGCCTACGAGTGTCTCGATTCTTGACTTTGGCCATTTTCTTACAGATATTCGCCTTTTCGTCCAAATAAGTGCCATTACAGCAATTTGCCTTCAAGAGACCTAAAAAGTGAAAAGGAACGATATTAAGTAATAACGGATACAAAAGTGATTAAATAAGGGCTTAAATGACCCCTCAAAAAGGTACATTTTAAAACCTTATCAGTCCTCTATATATTACTACGTAGCAGCTTGTTAATATAGTGGATGCCTTTTTTTGTATTTTGTTTGGTTGGTACCAAATAAATTGCCTTTTAAAAAAAAAAAATACTTCATATTCATAATGAAAATCATAAGGATAGCTGATGAGTATTTCAAATTTTAAGATACTTGAGTACTGTACCCATTCTTGTGGTTATGATCCAATTTTTTTTTTTTTTTTTAACAACGATTTTACTCTTTGATAAAATAATTTATATTTGGGATAATACCCAAAACACAAATTTTTAGTGCACATATACAATGTTTTTGAAGAATGTGTTAAGGAAATATGGAATTATGAGATTTAAATCGGGTATATATAAAATTGCCCCTTTATATTTTATGGGCATTGCAACTAATTAAGAAAAAGAGGGATAGATGAAGAAGACCATAAGAATATGAAAGCATTGAGGTATAAAAGTGATTGACTTTTTTTGTTTATCATTTGTATAACAGTAAAAAATATCAAAATCAATTAAACTGGTATTTTGGATATTTTTGAGTATTTTTAAGTTTTTAAAGAATATTAATGTAATTTGAAATTTTATAAGTATATTGATGTAATTACGAAATAACACAGATGAAATTCTCCATTGTTTAGAAATAGGAAAACATTTGTTCCCTTAATTAAAAATCACATTTATTTGAGGTAGTTTCAAGTTTTATCAATGTTTATCAAATGCATTTTTCAACTAAAAAAAAAAGTTTACGTTTAGTCGATAACTAATGCTCGAAGTCATTTGTTAAACAAAGCTTTATGTCACTTGTTAAACAAAGCTTTATGCTAATCATAATCTTTGACCCAATAATAGACTCTAAGCCAAATTATCTAGAAAAGTAATTATTTCTTATGTGGTCAAACTAAATACTACATGATTTCAAAATAATGATTTTGGGCTTGTGGTCTTTTCGATAAGAAATGAAATCAGACTACAATCGATTCCCAGTTGGTGCGGAACCGATTCTAAAAGAGACCAACCTTTTAACACCGACCAAGGTGTTATTTTAGCACGTAAGAAACTAGTTAACCGAAACTATTTTTTTGTAAAATTAGAAGTTAGGGTTTATAAGCTAATTAAGGGCGTTTCAGGTTCAACAAGATATGAAGGCTCTTTTACATAGGTTTTCACCATTTGTGTTGTTATTTTTGAGGTGGGTGTGTTAGTTTGCTCGGTGAGTAAGAAAATGAAGTAAAAAAAGTCTAGATGGAAAATAAATAATGAGGTGTAAATAATTTAAATGGATATAAAAATGATGTGGATATAAACAAATCATATAGGTAAAAGTTATACAAACTAACAAGTTTTAATACTTAAGTTGGTAATAACATGATGATATTATACAACTTTTTAAAACAGGGAAAGTTCATTGTTATTATATGGACTTATTATTTTATTTTTTCATTTCTTTTTTAGTAAATTAGTTAAAAGAGCAAAATGCATAAAAAGGTATACAACTTATTTTCAATATATAATTTAGGTATTGAACTTTATTTTTAACAATTTAAGATACTAAAATCTAAGTTTTGCTCAAATTTAAGAAAAATTATCTTTACACCAGCTTATCACATTTTTTACATGTTTTAAATTTTAACATGAGTTAATTACCTAAATCGGCCGTTTTTATTTTTATACGTTTCGTCCGTTTTTATAAGTTTTCATCCGTTTTTATATGTTTTCGTCCGTTTTTATTAGGTTTTTATCCGTTTTCGTTCGTTTTTACGTTTTCGTCCGTTTTTATACGTTTTCGCCCATTTACTTATGTTTTCATGCGTTTTTGTCCCCTTTTGTTGCGTTTTTATCTGTTTTTATGTATTTTTCGTCTGTTTTTTTTGTTTTTGTCTGTTTTTATACGTTTTCGCCCTTTTTCTTATGCTTTCTTACGTTTTTGTCCATTTTTATACGTTTTCGTCCATTTTTATATGTCTTTATAAGTTTTTATTATGTTTTGATACGTTTTCTTCCGTTATTATACGTTTTTGTCCATTTTTATATATTTTCGTCCGTTTCTATACGTTTTCATCCGTTTTTAGACATTTTCATCCAATTTTTGTATGTTTTTATACGATCTTATATGTTTTTGTACGAATTTATACGTTTTTGCGTGTTTTTATACGGTTTTATGCTTTATTCTACATTTTCATACGTTTTTATATGTTATTATCCATTTTTTACCGTTTTCATATGTATAAAACCGTACAAAAATGTAAAAAAAGGAACAAAAATAGAAGAAAACATATAAAACGGATAAAAACGTATGAAAATGTACGAAATCGTATAAAAACGGATGAAAACGTATAAAAGCAGATCAAATTGTATTAAAACGCACAAAAACAGATGAAAACGTATAAAAACAAACAAAATTGTATGAAAACATAAAATAAACCTTAAAAGTGTATAAAAATAGACGAAAATGTATAAAAACGGGCGAAAACATAAGAAAATGAGCGAAAACGTATAAAAACAGACAAAAACGTATGAAAACGTAAGAAAACGGTCAAAACGATAAAACGAACAACAACGTATGAGAACTTAAGAAAACGGGCGAACACGTTTAAAAACAGACGAAAACGTATAAAATGAACAAAAACGTATAAAAACGGATAAAAACGTATAAAAAATGGATGAAAACTTATAAAAACGGATGAAAAGTTATAAAAATTGGTGAAAACGTATAAAAACGCCCGAAAATGAATAAAAACGTGTGAAAACGTATAAAAAACGGACGATCTAAGTAATAGCTCAAGTTAAAATTTAAAACATGAAAAAAATGTAACAACTTGGTGTAAAGGTAATTTTCCCAAATTTGAGCAAAACTTAAGGGGCCGTTTAGTTGGTGAAATTTTTTTCTGTTTTTCCGTTTCTAAATTCCTATAAAAGTGAATGGTTTTTCTTCTCTAAAGAAGAGTTGACAAGTTTGAAAATCCGTTTAGTTGGAGTTATATTTTTCCTTTTTAAAGCGGAGATTGGGACGAATGATGGGCGATGGAAGGTGGGCGGCGATGGAAGGTGGACGGAGGTGGGCGTGATAAGAGTGGGGTGAGAAGAAATGGGGTTATAATTTTAGAAATGAAAAAAGTGAGAAGGTCTAATGGTATTTTCATTTTTTCTATTAAAAATTGGAAAATGAGAAATTCATATTTTTGGAAAATTATTGGAAAAAAGTGCGACTAAATGGGTTTTCAGTTTTTCCCTTTTTATATGAAAAATTTTCTGGAAAAATGGAGTATTTCTCTCCAACTAAACGGCCCCTAAACTTTTAGGGGCCGTTTAGTTGGTGAAAAATTTTCTTGTTTTTCCGTTTTCAAATTTTTAGAGAAGGGATTGGTTTTTCTTTTTTAGAAAAGAGTTGAGATTTTTGAAAACCGATTTAGATGGATTTATATTTTTCATTTTTTAAAAAGTGAAAAGAAGTTTAGGTAAAGCTCTTTTCAAATATATTTTCTTTTTTCAATCAACTTTCTTTTCCATATTCGATCTTTGTACGTTTTTATTCATTTTATACGTTTTTGTACGGTTTTATACGTTTTAATCTGTTTTTTCCCGTTTTGTACGTTATCATTTGTTTTTATCTATTTTTATACGTTTCATCCGATTTTATTAAGTTTTTGACGTTTTCGTCTGTTTTTTTATGTTTTCGTATGTTTTTTTACGTTTTCGTCTGTTATTTTACGTTTTCGTCATATTTTTTACGTTTTCGTCTGTTTTTTTACATTTCCGTCCTTTTATTACGTTTTTTTTCCGTTTTTTTACGTTTTCGTCTGTTATTTTACGTGTTCGTCTTTTTTTTAATTTCTTTCTTTTTATGTTTTCATCCGTTTTTACGTTTTAGATGCTTTTAAGTTTTAGATCCGTTTTTACGCTTTTGTCTCTTTTTTACGTTTTCATCCATTTCTTACGTTTTAGTGCATTTTCGTTTTTTTACGTTTTCGTCTGTTTTTTTATGTTTTCGTAAAAAAGACGAAAACGTAAAAAAATTGACGAAAACGTAAAAAAATAGATAAAAACATATGAAAACAAAAAAAAACGCACGAAAACGTAAAAAACCAAAAAAACGCACGAAAACGTAAAAAACCGGACAAAACCATAAAAAATAAACGGAAACGTTAAAAACCGGATAGAAACGTAAAAAAACATATGAAAACGTTAACAAAAATGTAAACAAACGAATTAAAACGTAAAAAGGTACAAATCGTGAAAAACTAATGCGAAAACGTAAAAATGGGCGACGAACACGTTAAAAGGGAAGAAAGCGTAAAATAAATGGACAAAAGCGTAAAAAAGCGGATGAAAGCGTTAAACAAAGACAAAACATAAAAAAACGGACATAAATGTAAAATAACGGACGAAATCGTAAAAAAGCGGACGAAACGTTAAAAAACGGCCGAAAACGTGCGGAAACGTACGAAAACGGGCAAAAAAGTAAGAAAACGGACGAAAACGTAAAAAAAAGACAAAAACGTAAAAACACGGACAAAAACGTAATAAAACGGACGACAACGTAAAGAAACGTATGAAAACGTATAAAATCGAAAAAAACGGATGAAAACTTATTAAAACGGAAGTATAAAAATTGAGAATGAAAAAAGTGAGAAGAGTAAAATGAGTTTTCAAATTTGTAGTTAAAATTTGGAAAATGAGAATTTCACATTTTTTGAAAATTGTTGGAAAAAAGTGTAACTAAACGGATTTTCAATTTTTCCCTTTTTATATGAAAATTTCCTGGAAAAATCGAAAATTTTTCACCAACTAAACGGCCCATTAATATCTTAAATTGTTAAAAATAAAAAATAAAGTTAAGTGCCTCAATTAAATATTGAAAGTAAGATGAGTACTTCCCCAAGTTAAAAAAATTACTACTTATTAGTGAAAGAAAAACTCAACTCAAATCTGAAGATGAATTTCATGTGTGGTATTTGTTGTTATGGCAGGCCGCGCAGATTACATTTCAAGGGATCATGGGTCTGCACGACTGTCTTATCTGTACCTGGTAATGTTTTTGTTTTTATGGATAGTTTGTGGGTATTCAATTTAAGGTTGGTTCAGTGGGAATACACTAGTTTGCTGGTGTACTAATATAGCAGATTGTGCAATGATCTTTTAGTGTTTGTGGGTCTGCATTTTGTCATTATGTACCTGATATAAATATAGCTTCATGGAATTGTTGTTGAGTCTACACTTTAAGGGGTGTTTGGGTGTACAGTTTTGAGGTTGGCTACTCAGTTGGAACACTATTATGTCTGCAATGAATATGCTTCTGTCTCTTGTTGATGAAACATATATGGCAATGGTTTTGGTTTCTTGTGTTTTCGTGGGTCCAGCCTGCATTTGGGACAGTTGTGATTTTCTCCTCAAGTGGTCATATGTCCTTGCATAGTTGCATGTGTGTTTGTTCCATGTTGGTATTTATCTTACTCTTGGTCTAGTTTGTCTTAGTCAAGTTTGTATTTGTATTTTTGTTTTTCTTGGGTCCTCTATATATTAGCAGCTAAAAATTGAGAATGAAAAAAGTGAGAAGAGTAAAATGAGCTTTTCAAATTTGTAGTTAAAATTTGGAAAATGAGAATTTCACATTTTTTTTGAAAATTGTTGGAAAATAGTGTAACTAAACGGATTTTCAATTTTTCCCTTTTTATATGAAAATTTCCTGGAAAAATCGGAAAATTTTCACCAACTAAACGGCCCCTTAATATCTTAAATTTTTAAAAATAAAAAATAAAGTTAAATGCCTCAATTAAATATTAAAAGTAAGATGAGCACTTCCCCTAGTTAAAAAAGTTACTACTTATTAGTTCAAAATGAAAAATGCTTAAGAATTAGAAAATAGACAAAATTCTTACGTTTTTAAACATTAAAAGTCTATTTTAACCTCGCATTTAAAATCACTCGTCATCACACAAAACTTTCAAAATCAAATAAACAAATATCTGTAACAGAATTTGGCGCGCTTTTTTTTCTCTCTCACACACACTTGAAACTCACACTCAAATTCAATCAATGGAACAAGGTTAGTTTTCTTACGAAATCACACAATCACATTGTATTTTCTATGTTTGATCACTATTTTTTAAGTAATTATCGATAATTTTGACAATTTAGGGTTTTCATGACAAAAGTGTGACTATATCGTGATAATTTTGTTAATTATCGAATAATATAGTTATAGTGCAGTAATTGTGATCGATTTTGATAAAATTAGGGCTTCGATCACAAAAGCCCCAATTATTTGTGAATATTTGAGTCAATTTAGTGATATGTTATTGTAATTATTGATTAATATAGGTAATATGTAGCACTTGTGATCAATTTGATAAAATTAGGGTTTCAATTACAAAAGCCCTAAATGTTATGGATGCTTGACTTAATTTGTTCATATTGTAGTTAAATACTGATTATTATCGCTAATTTAATGTAATCATGAATGATTTTGATAAAATTAGGGTTTCGACTACAAAAGCCCTAAATGTTATGGACGCTTGACTTAATTTGTTCATTTTGTTGTTAATTACTGATTAGTATCTCTAATTTAGTGTAATTATGAATGATTTTGATAAATTAGGGTTTTGATAACAAAAGCCCTAAATATTGTGGAAAAAAAACCCTAAATATTGATTTTATTTGTCATAGTTGAATCGTGATTAATGAATTGAGGTAATTAGGATTGATTTAGATATTTTAGGCTTTTGATTACTAAAGCCCTAATTATTTGTGTAATTTGGAATTTATTTGTAATAGGTGTGATATTTGATTCTAGTATATATGATTGATTGATGAGTAATTGATATATTGCTAAATTTAATTGATATTATGATTTTAGAAGCTAAAAAGTGTTAGTTGATTGTTAATAGGTCCTGTTTGGAGTGTTTTTAGGCTAAAAATTAGTCTTCCCGTCAATTATAAGTGCTGAATTCATTTTTAGTCAATTAGTTAGATATCAGTTTTGTATTGTTACTAATTTGCCTGTCAAAATATGGTAAACAGATATAGAACTTAGGCAAATACTTCAGGAAGCACCAACAAGATGGTTCCTAGCGCATGAAGTAAAGATGATTCTGACATGCTATGAAAAATTTGAGCTAAGCAATAGTTCTCCGGATAGGCCAGTAGCAGGCTCAGTGTTTTTATATGATCGGGTTTCATGTAATTCGTTTAGAAATGATGGTTATAGTTGGAAGAAGAAGAATAATGAGAAAACAGTGTATGAGAAAGTTGAGAAGCTTAAGATAGACGGGGTGGCTGTAATTAGGTATTACGTAGCACGTGGTGAAGACAACGACAAGTTTCAGAGAAGATGCTATTGGTTTGAGGATAAGTAAGTTTCGAACCTTAACTACAAATTTATTTTGTTAAAATTATGTATTGCTCTCATAAATGACATTAACTTTATTTGTTAGGCATTGGGATTCTGTGGATATAGTGTTTGTACACTATAGGGAGATTACACAGGGTTGTAAGAAGCCTGAGATCGAGACACTTACTTTCAAAACCGAGATCAAAGGTAAGCAGTAAACATAATTAAAAAAAAAAAAAAAAAGAAAAAGAAAGGTGTTTGGGTTAGTGTATTCTAAAAGCTTACAGATTGTGTAATAAGCTTAGCCAAACACCTCTAAATGTACCATATTGTATAACCGTTTGATTCTAACATGTTGATAACAATAGGTGATGACGAGATTGCTTTGTTGGTTCGTCTCTCAAAATTTTTGCTATCGAGTGTTGGGGTTGAAAGCAAACAGATAGGCTGCTCGGTGGAGAATTGTGAAAAATGCTTGTTAAAGGATGAAGTTGAATTTTGTTCCCTTCGAACCGAAATTGAATGCAGTTGGCTAAAGATCATAAAGGGGGAAGGCAAAGAATGTATGAAAGAGTTGCTGTTACAGACTATTCTTAAAGAAAATTTTTACAACTGGATCCTTTGCGAGGTACATGAGGATGGTCTAGGATTGAAGGCGTTTGATGATGAAGGACAAGGTGTTATTCATTTGGTAGCTGCACTTGGTTTCGATTGGGCCATTGCCCCAATGGTTCGTGCTGGTGTAGAGGTGGGTTATCAGGATGTGCAGGGACAAACTGCCTATCACTGGGCATTTCTTTATGGCAGGTATGAAATGGTCCTCTTATTTCTTGATTTTAGTAAATTTCTGTGTTGATCCTAAATATCCTTTTTTTATCTATGCGATTATGTGTTTGAGTAACTTGTTCAATTCCAATATTGAAAGAGGATATATCATATATGCATACCCCCTGTAGGAATCTAGATATAATACCCACTATATGCCTACAAGAACAAGATTATAAGATTTCAAAATTATGTCATAAAAATCTAATTTGAACACAAGTGAAGACACCCTTTTCATTTCAGCCAACCTACTAACAAACTCACTTGTTAAGTCTGCAACCAAATAATTAATCAACCTTTTAAAGAAATTCAACCATTTAACTGCAAGCTTCTCATTCATTTAGGAAGTGTAAATTTATATAATTCACACCACAGGCAAAGAGTAAACCATATTGAAAATCGTTAAACCTTGATTCATATCTGACTTAAGAACACCCATAAACAGGAACAATGGATTTAGTACTTGGAAGCCATACGTACACCATACCAAAACAGAACATACCAGAGTAGATCAGACCAGATTTAAAGATATATGCACAACTTGGGTATAATGTTATGAATGTTTTCACGTTGATAAATTAGGATTGTCAGGGGTGTTATCGGGTCGGCGGGTCTGTCGGGTCGGGTTGATTCGGGTTTTTATTAGAAATGTGTGACCCGCAACCCGACCCGATAAGGAATCGGGTTATCGGGTTCGGGTTGTTGTCGGGTCGGGTTATTTCGGGTCGGGTGATTCGGGTTTATCGGGTTGCTTAATTAATTAACTCAAACACAAAAAGAAAAGTATAATTGTACAACTAAATTGATAGCTTGCAGTAGGCATGCAAACAAAACAAAGATGGAGCAATGTATACAGACTGATACCCATACCAAAATATTAATGCATTCTAAACTAGCGATGTTAAAGTAGCCGGCGTCTTTCAAAAAACAAAATTCCAGTAGTATTACAAGGCGTTGAACAGGTAGAAATACTTCTAAAATGTACCATTTTACTAAAGAAACAAGTAGACATCCTTCTCTAAAAATTAAGGTACAAGTAAACATGCTTTTTTCAAAAACAGAAAGTAGACAAACTTCTTAAAAAAGTATTAGTAGGCTAAATCAACAATCAAACCAAACGAGTAGCCTAAAATTCTAAAAAATGCCAACTTCATGTCCCTAACAAAAGAAAACAACCATATAAATCAGTAAATCACTATTGCTTTTAATCGTCCTATGCAAATGTTGAGCTTCTAAAGTTTTATTACTTCACAACCTTTCAGACAAAAAGTTGACGTCTTAAACAGTTAGCAAAACCACCTGACTATATGAGCCACTTCTCCTTTTTTCCAAAATAATGATATATATTTAGCTAATAGACTATCTTTTAAAAAGAATATAGGCAAAAGTTACTAAATAAAAATTAGTTTTAGAATTGTCGGGTCTTACCGGGTTGACCCGATAACCCGATAAGAGAAATAATTCAACCCTAACCCGACCCTATAACGATATCGGGGTCAAAGTAACCCGATAAGCATTTTCAACCCGATTAAACCCGACCCGATAAGCCTTATCGGGTTCGGGTTCGGGTCAACCCGACCCTATTGACACCTTTAGGATGACCACCCACATAAACTCGCAAGGTATTTTACTTTTTTATCAATAAACCTAGCAAGGAACAATCAAAAGTGCTTCATGATTTTTAGATTCAATAACAGTGACAACAACCGACTATGAAAGAATCTTTAATAGTATCCAGAACCATATATGAAAGAAACTTTCTCTAACAATCTAAATGAGTTAAGATGTAATGTATGCAGACTGGAATGTATGGGCACACTGGACTCCATTTTGAATAAATCCTTAGCCGTGGTAGCAGTGGAGGAAGCCTTACCAGTGGAAGCAAATAGGCGGAGACCATTAAGGGTAATGAAATTGGTGGTACCTTTTTTTATACTTTGATGCACCACAATGTGTTCATCCTTGTACTTAACTTACTTCATGCCAAATTGATTTAGGCTGATAAGAAGAAGGAACAGGTTACTAAGAAAGGATCGGCTCCCTCGTAAGTTAAAACAATATATGTTTTTTGAAATGTTTTTGTTATGCATAACGTATTAACTATCTTGGTTCTTTTAGGAAAAAAAAGTCCGCCAAATTTGAATGTCAATTGTGTAAAAGGGTAGTAGATTCGGAAGATGCATTCAACAAACATGTTGAATCACATGTGAGCTTCTTTTTTATGTTTAGTTAATGAGTTGGTTATGTTTTCTGTAAATAATAGATGATATATTCATTCTTTTATATCATATATAGGTGTTCGAGTTTAGGCAGGCTATGCAGTTTGAACAATGGAAGGAGACAATGTTGAAACTAATGAATAGCCAAACCGTTAGTCATGCTCCTTCCCCTAGTGAACATCCCTGTGATGAGGAGCCTTCGACCAGTGGGCGTGAGTGAATAACTTTGAATTCTTTCAAAGTATGTGAACGTTACGGCTTATTGACCATATGAACTAGGCTCCATGGAACACAAATGGGTAAGTAGTGTTTTTAGTTGCTTGGTGATGGATGTCTATAGACTATAGTGGCTTTTACTTGACCAGTGAATCAGACTTTGTTATGTTTTTGTTTTCAATGTCTGTTTGGATATCTTTGTTAGCACAACAGTTAGTCAATCATAGCTTCTTCAACTTTAGTCAATCATGTTTAGTGTTCTTGATGTTGGGTATTAATATAGCAGTTAAAAGTTCTTTGTTGAACAAAGCCTGTTAAAAGATTACTTTTTATGTGTGTGTGTGTGTGTGAGAGAGAGAGAGAGAGAGAGAGTTTTATTCCACTTTTTTTTGTTCCTTCATACGGAGTATGATATACTTGTGATGTGCTAATCTCATACCCCATGCTTTTACAAACAACATTGCTACTTGATTTGCTAAATTATCCCTTTATAGTTAATACAATATAGAGTTATAGACTCTAGACATCTGTAAATCACAGTTAACAAACTTTTAAGCAATTAATCTTTAAAAAACTGTAAAAAATTTCCTCAAATGTCTTCGGTCATTTCTTATTAAGTGGTTGTCATTTGGTCTGAATGTGAACGTTTGACCCGACAGCTTTGTGCATTCTATTTGCCATGCCTAAAATGAAAATATCCGTTATCCTCCGAGTCAACTAAACCCATATATCCTACTTCAGCTTTGCCATGCTTCTGGGTATCCAATTCCAAATTCTATTAATAATGTTCTTTTCAAGCTTTTAGTATATACATCTTACATGTATATAACTAAATACATGTATTTACCAAAACACTTATGCTACTTTCTTTCCGCTATGACAATTCAGTTTCTAAATTTCGGTGGTATCTTGGCTACCAAAAAACTTTATTTTTCATCGAGTTCAATCTTGAAATAAACAATGAACTCCTAAAATGAAATAAACAATGAACTCCTAATATTGTAACAAAATCTACAAATCCTTAAACTCTTAAATATTGTTTAATCCTCAAATCCTCAAACTTTTACATTTTTTCATTTACAACCCACATACTTTTTTCTCGCAATTCTACAAATTGAACCCGTAAGTGTTGTATTAAAGGTTGCATACTCACACCAAAACTACGAGTTTGCAAGTTTAATTATTTGCCGTTATACACCGTCAATTTGCGCGGGTATTCGTATAGTTATACAATAATTGTGTTTTATCATACTATCTCATAATGCACAAAGGCCTTCTTAATATAGAAATACTTAAAATTCAGCATTGTTTATTATAGTACGATTCAATAGCTTCAACATTACAAGTTCTTAAGCTAAAAGTACAATTACTTTAATGTTATTAATATAATCAATGTTTTTAATGTAGCTAATCTTGAAATAAACAATGAACTCCTAGTATTTTTCATCGAGTTCAATCTAAATTTCGGTGGTATCTTGGCTACCAAAACTACGAGTTTGCAAGTTTAATTATTTGCCGCTATACACCGTCAATTTGCGCGGGTATTCGTATAGCTATTGAATCTTACTATAATAAACAATGCTGAATTTTAAGTATTTCTATATTAAGAAGGCCTTTGTGCATTATGAGATAGTATGATAAAACACAATTATTGTATAACTATACGAATACCCGCGCAAATTGACGGTGTATAGCGGCAAATAATTAAACTTGCAAACTCGTAGTTTTGGTGTGAGTATGCAACCCTTAATACAACACTTACGGGTTCAATTTGTAGAATTGCGAGAAAAAAGTATGTGGGTTGTAAATGAAAAAATGTAAAAGTTTGAGGATTTGAGGATTAAACAATATTTAAGAGTTTAAGGATTTGTAGATTTTGTTACAATTTTTAAGTTTTTCTAGATTTCAAGATTCAAGAGTTGAAAAGTCATCCGTCCTTTATATATACTACGAGGTGACGGTACCCGTCATGTTGTGGCGGGGCTCTCCTTAACAATTTGAATAAATGGTACAAAAGTGGAGTTAAAGTTATAAACCCATGACTAATGCTATTACAGTAGAATTACAAACCAACAGCTATGAACTCTTGTTTGCCTTTGCAGCAGATTCTGGTTTGCTTATGGGAAAAGCCGCATCCAGTTTCATAAAGCAACCTGTTTCAACCTACTTCGACACGGTAACCTACTTGGCCTTTTTAACAGCTAACTTAGTTACCTAAAGGCCATTTATTAACTAAAACACAAATGCACACTATTGAAGTTTTCGTAAGCAAGAGGGCACTTCTTTTTGAAGGCGTTGCATAATTTGGTCGATGCATATCTCGAAACTGGTGGGATCTTCAGAGATGATGTGACCATGGGCTCGTTACCCTCGAAGACTAAGGCAGGACCTACGGAACATTTACAAAAGGCAACAAATTCCTATTACATTAAAAACAAAATGGAGAAACCGAATGACTAAAGTGAAAAGCTTGATATACTTACCTTATTGCTTCAAATCTTGCTTGTGTATGGTTTTCATGAAACCATTTAGCCTAAATAACTTATTTTTTGCTCTTTCTTGTATCACTACATTCTTGTCACTCTCAATGTGTTCTTTAACTGCTTTCCATTAATAAAGATCTGGTAGCCTCCCTTCAAAGGCGCCACCATCTTCATAAAAACCTGCATGACAGAAATAATCCATTTTCATCTGTGTTGTAGCATGTAAGCTTCATTTTCATTTGCTGAAAATTCGCAAAAATAAGTACCCATTATTCAATCAGTTCTTTAAATGTAAAAGTTTAATTACGCTTGAACGGATGTTGGCAGTCCTTTTTAATTACAAAATGAAGAAGAAACAGATACTTATAGGTGGAAAAACATGCTTAACCACCTTCTAACAAACAATTAAAAATATTTACAAATTGCACCCTTGTAGTTTGTACATATTGATATATTCTTCATCCTCCCCTCAAGTTGGATGATCTGTGATTCCCAACTTGCCAATCAAGATAGAATGCTGCACATGATTTAAAGCCTTAGTCATGACATCAGCAAGTTGTTGTGTTGTGGGAATAAAGGTTGTTTGCAGGAAACCATCTTGTACTTTTTCTCTTGTGAAATGACAGTCCATGTCCAAATGTTTGGATCTTTCATGAAAACAAGGATTAGCATCCAATTGTTGTGCAGATTTGTTGTCACAAAAAAGTGTAATAGGTACTTTAACTGGAATATGTAAGTCTTTTAAGAGAAAACTTGGCCACATGATTTCACAAGTAGTGACTGCCATAGCTCTGTACTCTGCTTCTGTAGAAGACCTAGACACAGTGGGTTGTTTCTTTGTTTTCCAAGATACCAATGAATGACCCAGAAAGATACAATATCCAGTAAGAGATCTTCTAGTCATTAAACAAGCTGCCCAATCAGCATCTGAAAAGCCAGTGATCTGTAAGTGAGGTTGTACTGGATAAAAAAGGCCTTTGCTGACACTTCCTTTTAGATACTTTAACAAATGAATGCCAACTTGCATATGTAAATCAGTAGGAGCAGAGACAAACTGACTAAGATGTTGCACCACATAGGAAATATCTGGTCTTGTCATGGTAAGATAAAGTAATCTGCCTACCAACCTCCTATAGGCTTCAGATGACTTCAAAG
This sequence comes from Chrysanthemum makinoi, assembly GCA_910596185.1. NCBI lineage: Eukaryota > Viridiplantae > Streptophyta > Magnoliopsida > Asterales > Asteraceae > Chrysanthemum > Chrysanthemum makinoi. The sequence continues at coordinate 242,633,502 of OU343217.1, read as the reverse complement.
GAGTACCTTTTCCCAAGGAAAGCTTTAAATTTGTTGGCATAGGTGAGGCTACTGGTTTAGCAGCAGTGAGACCAACATCATTGAGGAGATCTACTATATACTTTCTTTGGTTGAGATGAGTACCTTATGAAGTTCTGCAAATCTCTATCCCCAGAAAATATTTTGCCAATCCTAGATCCTTGATTGTAAATTTCTGATCAAGAGCAAGTTTGGTAGACAGTATTTCCTTTTCACAATTACCTGTGATGAGCATGTCATCAACATATACTAACACAGCTGTAAATTCATCCTTATGCTTCTTGACAAAAAGAGAATAGTCATTTTTGGACTGAACAAAGCCTAGAGACTGTAAGAATTTTGACAACTCATGATTCCATTGTCTAGAGGCTTGTTTAAGGCCATAAAGGGATTTCTTCAATTTACAAACTTGTCCTGTAGAAGCTCCAGTGTATCCAACTGGTGGTTCCATATACAATTCCTCCTCAACAAAACCATGCAAAAATGCATTGTTAACATCTAATTGGTGGAGTGGCCAACCTTTTGCAGTAGCCAGAGCAATCAGAACTCTCACTGTTGCTAGTTTTGCAACAGGTGAAAAAGAATGTTTGTAATCCCTTCCTTCCTTTTAATCAAAACCTCTGATAACTAGTCTGGCCTTGTATTTATCAATTGTCCCATCAGCCTTGTATTTGATCTTAAAAACCCATTTTGAAGAAATAGCTTTATGCCCAGCTGGTAACAGTCACTTCCCATGTGTCATTTGCTTCTAAAGCATTAAGTTCAAGGTCCATTGCCTTAACCCATTCTGGATGTTGACTGGCTTGTTTATAGGATGAAGGTTCTGTAGTTGTAAACACATTAGCTAAAAAAGCTATATGATGTGTAGGTATGCTAACAAAGTCTGCTTGAGTGAACAAAGGATACTTGGGATGAATATCAGTACTTGTGACAGTGTTTACTGAGGCTACAGGATGCTTTGTGACAAAATCCTTTAGCCAAGCTCGTTTGGTTGTATTTCTGGTTGATCATCTTGTCGGAACAGATTCAGTAGAAACTGATGGACCAGGTTGAACAGGTTCAGTAGAAACTGATGGACCAGGTACAGAAGAGGATTCATTAGTTGCATTGATTGTGTTATCATCTGTTGAAAGCTCATTTTCTTGATCATTAACAATAGGGACAGAAGAAGAAGGTTGAGTTTGTTCATTAGAATAGCCAAAAGAAGGAAAGTCACCTCCATGCCATACAGATGATATTTGTTGTGTTTTGAAAGGAAAGATGTGTTCTTCAAAAGTGACATCTCTACTATGAAAGACTTGTTTAGCAGTGAGATCATACAAAGAATACCCTTTGGAATTGGGAGGATATCCTAGAAGTACACACTTCAAGCCTCTTGGTTCAAGTTTATCTTTATGTGGTAGAGTAACAGAAGCAAAACATAAACACCCAATAACTCTTAAATGACTGTAAGAAGGAGCTTTACCAAGTAATTTCGCATAAGGAGTCTTCCAATGTAAATTCTTCATTGGCATTTTGTTAATGAGATAAGTGGCTGCTAGTACACAATGCCCCCAGAACCTTATTGGAAAATTGGCTTGAATTCTAATAGCTCTAGCAGTCTCTAAGAGATGTTTATGTTTTCTTTCTACCACCCCATTTTGTTGAGGTGTATTAGGCATGGACTTATGATGAGTAATTCCTTTGGAACTTAAGAATGCTAAACATTTCCCATTAACAATCTCAGTACCATTATCTGTTCTTATTGTTTTAATGGTGGAGGAATAGTGATTTTGAACATAAGCCACAAACTGAGATAAAACACTTAGTATCTGATTCTTACTATGAACTAAGTACATGTTGCTCTTGTAAAATCATACACTATAGTAAAGAAGTACTGAGCTCCATTTAGGGCAGGCTTCTTATAAGGCCCCCAAAGATCCATATGTACCAACTCAAATGCAAAAGAACTAAAAGTATTGCTCTTAGGAAAGGACAATTTAGGATGTTTAGCAAGAGAACAACTTTCACAAGAGAAATCAGTTGCATTGAATTGTTTACATTCATGAATATGAGACAACTTTGAAAGAGAAGTATGACCAATTCTGGAATGAAAAGTGTAAATGTCTACCTCTTGTGTAGGAAAAACAAAGTTACATACAGACTTATTCACAGACATAGGAAAAGTAGATTGTGTATGAGATTGACAGAAAACAAATACATTGTGTGAAAATGTTGCAAAGTCAAGCATTAGCTTGCAAATGTAGAGACATTTTGCCCCTTTGCCAACAGCAACTATCTGATTAGTTGAAGGGTCCTGAAAGGCAAAGTCATTAAGATAAAAATGAGCATCTAAACCTTTATCCTTAATCAATCTACCCACAGAAAGCAAATTGAGTTGGAAATCAGGTACATAGAATACATTATCCAATGTGAGAAAAGGTGTGATTTTGACTTGACCCACAAGATTTACTGATTTTGTCCTACCATCAGGTAAGTGAACAATGATTGGATGTTTCAAGGTTTTGATAGAAATGAATAAATGCAAATGAGGGGACATATGATCTGAGGCTCCTGTATCACTAATCCAGTCTATTGTAACATTCATGTCAGGATGACAGAATAGAGCAAAAGCTGAAGTGAAACATGAAAGTATACCTGCATAATGCATAGAAGAACTAGCATGATTTGCATTTGCAGTATTATCATCATTTCCCTTCCCTTTAAACATCTTCATTACTTCTGAACATACTGCAGCCACAAGTTTTTTATCAAACATGCCATTCTGTCCCATACCAACACCATTCTCATATCCTAAATCAAAAGGAGTATCTCCAGCCATGTGTTCATCCAAACTTGAATTCACTTGAGCAGCAATTCTTGTACCCTTTTTTCCCTTTTTTCCTTTGTACCAATCAGGATAACCAATTTTCTCAAAACATTGGTCCACCAAATGACCTTCCTGATTACATCTTGTACATACTTTCTTGAACCCATTCCTAGTTGAACCACTTTTAAAATCTTTCTTCCCTTGGTAACCAGGCTTATTACCATTCAAATTTGCAAAGAAAGCAGTTGGTTCAAAAGAGGGATGATTCACTTGTTTATGTTTTTCAATCTGCTGCACAATGTAATAAGCCTTATTGACATTAGGTAATGGATCCATTCCTAAGATCTGGCTCCTAACTGCCTCATATTCATCACTCAATTTCATCAAGAACTGCATCAATTTGGATCTACTATCCATTTCTAAAATCTTATCCAAAATTCCACAAGAACATTCTCTCATCTTACCACAATTACAAGTGGGCAAACCATTAAGATTATGCAATTCATCCCAACATCTTTTCAACTTATTGAAATAAGAAGCAATACTGAGATTACCTTGAGAGATATGACTTAATTCTCTTTCCAGTTGGTAAATAAGTGGTCCATTACTTTGACCATATCTTTCAGTTATCTCTTTCCACAACTCACAAGCAGATTGAGTGTACAAGAAAGCATCAGACAACTCAATAACCATTGAATTCAAAACCCAACATGTAACCATATAGTCACATCTTATCCACCTCTGATAATTCACATCATTCAATGCTGGCTTAACACACGTCCCATCAATGAACCCTAATTTCAATTTTGCCCCTAACGCCATCTTGATATTTCTGCTCCAACCCAGAAAGTTACCACCATTAAAAGGTGTAGTCGTCAAAACCATGCCTGGATGATCAGAATTAGTAATATGTAAGGGATCATTGATTGAATTATCAGATGGAATTGGATTATTGATTGAATTAGCAGGTGGAATTGGATTAGTTGTCGCCATTGATGAAAACTAGTAGAAAACCCTAATTCTTGAATCTTGAACAAAATAGGAAATCGATCAATCAAGAAACAATTGAATCGAATCAAGATTCAATTGAAAACAAATCAATTGAATCAAAAATTAGGGTTTAGATTGAGCTTTTTAGGCTCTGATACCATATGAACGCGGAATGAAAGAGGGAAATGATTGTATTGAACTGAAAGTTGTTAACTACAAAATGAAGAAGAAACAGATACTTATAGGTGGAAAAACATGCTTAACCACCTTCTAACAAACAATTAAAAATATTTACAAATTGTAACCTTGTAGTTTGTACATATTGATATATTCTTCAATTAGCCATCACCTGCAGATTCAGGAAAATATAAGCACCAAGATGATGACTGATTTTACAAAAGTTGTTACATCAATATGAGGATCCAAATAGAGTTAACTGTGGAAAGAACTTAAACAATATCATAGACTAAATACCACTGAACTCAATTTTGAAATACGCATAGTAAATTAGTAATGAAATAGATTATGTAAAACTCAAACCGGTAAACAACATTTGTAGAAAGGGGGAAGGGGCAAATGGACTGAACATGTAGCTTTAACACACACCGTTTATGCTTTACATAACAGCTCTAATAACAGGTCCAGTAGCTACATCATACGCTTCTTCAGTCTTTGAATATTCTCCGAAAACTTTATCTGTCGTACAAATTTAATCAATAAACTCGGATAGTCACTTCATTTCATTTCTAAAAACAAATTATTATCAATAGAGTAGCAAATGAATAAGACATGGCCGGAGTATACTCATTAGCTGTGGGGCATGAGGTTAAATAGTTTGGATAATATGAACTGTGTACGTAAATGTTGTTTCACGCTTCGAATAGTACCAAAAATTAAAATAAACATTTACGTAAAACATTAGCGTGAAACAACATTTACGAATAGTACCGAAATGAGTATACTCTAGAAGCATCTCGTAGATTCTAGAGTATCACAAATGGATGATACCCTTCGAATAGTCTCCTCACCCTTGCTATGATACTCGGAGTAAAAAATTGAAATAAACATTTTATCAGGCTCTATGTCTACAGCATGAAATCAAAATTTGGCCAACGTTCACATTACAATCCACATTTGCAGCCTGTTATTTATGTTGGCCTTAATAAAAGGTGTCCTCTTGTACACCAAAAATATATAATTTAAAGACAAAGTGATAGTATATATTTCTTTCGAATAATCCATTTATATAAAGTCCTTTTAGGTCATTTTACAAAAAAAGAAATTGCCAAACACTATATACAGCTTATTAGGTTTTAAAGGTTTAATTTACAAAAAGATTCCCAATCTAAAAACAGTGGAATTAAAACCAATACACTACTGTAATAATAAGCATACAAGATGATCAATGTAGTTTTGCCACTGATAGTCATATCCTTTGCTACCCTTTTTGACACATGAAACATCCTGCTCCGTGCCACTTGTACCTATATAATATAGCATTAAGTTTAAAATATTATCGATAAAATCAAATACGATTTATACACATCACATTTGTATACATCCATGACCCATATAAAGAAGGTATCTAGACTGGACACTAAGCGTTCACCTAACGACATCGTAAAAAATTTTAAACAGAATGACCGTTTAAAAATCGGTTTCTCCACAAAACATGGGCAACCAAACAACCTAAAATGCTATATAAAGTGGCTTATTTGTAAATAGTAGGTACAACCTGGTTAGCAGATAACCTGTTATAACATTGTTTTGGAACCGATATCCACAACTTACTTTCGTCTTTGTATCTGAAGTTCAAAAAGTGAGATCTATCAGTTATAATTCAGAATCTAATGTTCTATAACTACACAGAAGAAACATTTGATAATTAAAACTGACCATTCCAAGGGCGGATATAAAATTGACGAACCTGTTTACCTACTACATTCCCATAGGCTAGCTCCCAAAATATGACTCTGCAACAATATAGAAAAATATAACCCTTTTTTTTGAATGGGCTTGCAAATATATTCTTTAGTCAAACCCATCAAATTCTTGCTTACTTAAACCATGAAGAACCTGCGGCTGCATATTTAACAGAAAAATCATAACAAAACAGGAAAAAAAAAGCAATCAAACATGTGGAAAACTAGAAGGGGGGGGGGTTTGAATAGTTTGCCGATTTTAACTTAAGTTTCAAAGATTTAGATTCGATCTTATGTGAATTCGTATGGACGGATAGATAGTATGAAACAATAAGTAAAGTAAATAATGAAAGCAAGTAAAGTAAAGGATAGAAAGTAGCGACACAAGTGATTTATAGTGGTTCGGCTACAAGGACACTTTCCTTGCGCTACTCCACTCCCCGAGTACCCCACTCGAGAGTTCAAGCACTATATCAACAAGCTCCTTCAACTTGGCGGAGAAGCCTCACAACTTCGCTTACACTTTTTCTGGTACAAAGCTAAATACCGAGTTCTTCTACGAGGTAGAACCAAACCTTTACACAACAACTATGTGAAATATGAATTACAAGATCTTGCTACAGAAATCTTGTGGATGGACAAATCAATCAAGGACCCTTTGCTTGGATGACTTGTAGTATAGCGTGATCTCGCCTTTGACAAGGACCTATATGAGAATCACAACAAAAGATAGAAGAACTACTAGAATTATCAAATGATCAGAGGTTAGGAGAGTGAGATAATATATGAGAGATTTTTAAGAAGAAGGGTGAGTAACAATAAAGAAATGGCTCGCTATTTATAGGCACAAAAAGCCTTCTGTCCCACGGTTCCGGCGGATCCCTCACTTGGGGGATCCGTCCAGTGCAAAACCAGGGATCCGGCAGTCTGGGTCATAGCAGTCCGAATTTTGGGTTGCAAACCGGGTTATGGGTTATGGGTTATGGGTATGAGCCATGGGTCACGGACTTTGGGTCATGAGTACCCAACAAGATACAATGTATCTAAACAATGGGTCATGGGTCTTGGGTCATGGGTCATGGACATTGGGTCATGGGTCATGGATAATAGCCAACATGATTTCATGCATGATGTCATGCAATGGGTCACGGGTTATGGATTAGCTCCATGGGTATGGGTCATGGGTCTTGGATATTACCCATCCTATTGCATAAACTATTACAATAATTAAATTATTACAACATTTTATGTAAATGACCAAATGTATACACTTTGGAAAGTAACATGTATTCTTATAGTTTTACTTATGATAACTTTATATTTGTTATCAACAAAACATAACGAGATTGCTAAATATGAATAAACGTTTTTACGGTTTATTTGTATTAACAAAACACTCATATTAAACAAATGAAAATGAATAATTATAACCAAAATCATGTACTTACCTTTTTAATTCTCACAGTAAAGTGTAATTGAACATGAACTGAACATAAACAAAAAAAAGTATTCCAACACCCAAAAGCCTTAAAATTGGAACCCAATCTCTCCGGCTTTAATTAATTGTAATTAAATCTTTGGAAAAAACCCAAAATAATTAAACTGCATGTATGTGTGTGTAGTTTGGAAGATTTGAGTATGTGTGTGAGAGCTGGTTGGTATAAACGAAAAAGGATGAAGATTCATAAATACAATTTACAGTTGGGGCGGTAAACGATTCTTGGACCAATTTGCATGTAACACCCCCCAATTTCGTGATACGCAGCGGAATTTAAACTGGGTGTTACTTCATGGCACAACAGTCATAACAACAGAAAACGAACTCTAATGGAGTCGTCTTAAAAGATTTATCATTCGATTTATATAAATATCAGAGTTTACAAAAATGAGGTCCCAAATGGTTCCAAGTTTATCAAAAATACACTAAATTGGTTTTCGAATGATAATAAAATTTATAGCCTCCTTGAGTATCCGTGCTCCTCCGTGCCAGCCTCGTACAATATGGACCTGAAATACATGCTTAAAACTGTCAACACAAAGGTTGAGTGAAATTCATAGAGTTTAGGAAATCAATTGAACACATAATGTTTGTAGTGTGAGTTATAAATTCACACCAATGGTTTGAAAACCAAAACAGTTATTATTAGACTAAGCATCATGCAATCAAGGCGTTAACGTGTTCCAAATTTAATTGGAGAAACTGTTGATACGTGCCCTTAACAGGTAAAATTGCCATTTTTACCTAATGTACTCAAATATAGTGCGTTTGTTTACCGGACCTGGTCAAACAAACGGGATTCGTCAATCCCAATAGATCTATTCACAATATTCGCGCCCACCTTCACTCAGTGATTAATGATTCATGATTAAGGGACTTAAGTTTGGCAAATGCGGTAACTTAGTGCTAATAACAATCAGATAAGCATACAGTTTGAAAGCAATTTGTTCGATTTAAAATAAAGCACGTATCTCCCCCAAGGGTTTGTAAAATAATTAAGTAATAAAAGTGGGGCTATGAACTCACCTAAGAGTAAATGATATCAATTGTATAATGAGAATGATGGATATGTCTTGAGAACTTCTACGAGCAACCTAGAATAGGATGTTGCGACTTAGAGCATCAGGTGTCGTGACAAGGGTTAACTTCGTCGTCGTGCCACCTTAGCGCCACATCAGCATCCCATTTTTCCACAACTAACCACAACAAACCCCCTCCTCACTCATAACAAACCTCAACCTCTTCATTTGGGGCCCACCACTACCACTTTATTTTTTTTATTCAATTTTCATATAAACTAAATTTATTTCATTAATACTTAAAACTACAATACATAACACACACACAAAAAAACGATAAAACGATACGGAAAAAAAAAAAAACGACACGGGTAAAAAAAATACAACACATTCTAATAATACGTAACCTAGTCATCTCTATCCTGATATTTCTTGACTAGGCGTTCCTGCCTCTTGCGGATAATTTCTGCTTTTACCGGGTCAGGATTGGTACTCGGATCTATCATGAGAAAATCCATCCCGATCTTCTCTTGCCACGTTTTTTCCTTCTCCGCCTCGCCTGGTAACAAGCCCTTTGAGCATCGGCTTTTTGAGCATATATTTCGGATATATGTCCCGAAAAACTACTCGTTTGACTTCCACCGGAGCTTGCACCGCTTGACGTTGAAGTCGACTGCTTCTATCCGGCTCGTTTGCATCCATCTCTTCGTGGCCGAGGTCGTTTGTCCAGCCCGAATATATCCTCGAGACATGTAATGTCAACAGGATCTTCGGCATCCCACTTGGGATAATTTTTCAAAACAGCCCAACATTTTTCATGCAAAAACTCCCTCCCACCAAAACGGTGCGTAAAGTTAACTTTGGCATTCTCGACATGATCTTGCTCATTTTCACCACTTCGACGCTGAAGATGTTTGTAAACAGCGTTGAACTTCTGGCAATCACCGTTAATCCTTGTCCATTTACCCGTTATCATGTTCTTGCCACGCTGGTTATCGGTTGTCTTAGAATTGAACATGTCGAGAATGTCATTCCAAAAGTACTCCTCCGGACGGTCATTGCCCATATCTCTATCTTGGGAAATTTCTATCCAACACTGCGCAAGTAACATTTCTTCAGACTTGGTTCATTTCCTCCTATCCGCTTGTGCTATGACTTCAAAATCTTCGTCATCGTCCTTGTCCAAATCTATAGCAGTTTTTTTTGCCTTCGACTTTTTGCCCCTACCTTTTGCCGGTTCACGTGCTTTTGGAACTTTGAATTGTGAACCGGACGGTTGTGATTCCATTTGGGCCAACCGTGGAGGCTGTGGACGGCTAAAAACTGTGGAGGTTGTGACGGGTTAAAAAACTGAGGTGATTGAAATCGGGAGGGGTAAGCTGCGAATCCTTGTTGAAACTGATACTGTTGGTTAAGCATTATTTCTTGTGGAGACAGGCTGGAATTGGTCGAAGAGGGGGTAGACGGGTTTGAAGAACCCCCGTATTGTTGTGGGTTTGAGTTAAGTACATTTGTGAAGTATCCTCCGTCATTTGGGTTTTGAGACATTGTGTAAAATGATATTATTGGTTAAGAAAGATTTCTTGTGTAATTTGGGTTTGAAGATGTGTAAAATGATGAAGATGAAGATAGTTTATATAGGAGTGATGGGTTTTTAAAAAAAAAAGTTAACGTTTAAAAAAAAGTTTACGTTAAAAACAAAAGTTAACGTTTATATAACGTAAACTTTGCTTTTGTGTCAGAAGCCAACCTCGTCGTCCCCACGATCTTCACTTCCACGGCGAGGCACAACGAGCAGGGGCGGTGTGGCGGCGGCCCACGGCGAGCCTCCAGCTCAGCCACGGCGAGGCACAACGTGCTCCACACCGGATGCTCTTAGGTTTGAAATAATGAGGCGAAAAAAATAACAAATCTATATACGTCTCTATGTTGATCATGATGTAGTACATGGTATTTGTGTATGTCGTTTATAGAAATGGTCTAGTTGTGAAAACGTATTTATTTTATAGATATCGTACTACCGTTCGGGCCATCATAATTCAGAGGTCATGCAGTGAACGTTCGAGGAGCTAGGACACTTTAAATCATAAATCCAGCAACTCGTCGATACGTTTTACTCAAATGAAACCCCTCACATGAAGTTCCCTACTATTGTAGCACTTAGTAGATACAACATATGTTTTGAGTGAAGATTGTTATATCATAAAGTTTATCATATTTTTAGTAAATATCTAGTTTTTACAATTTCTCATTGTTTACTAGTGATTACAACTTATTAACATGTTCAAGAATGAAGTTTTGGTAAAAATCGTCGAAAAAGGTAAAATGGTCATTTTTCCGTTACTTGTGAAAACACTATTTCAAAGGTTAAATGAAGTTTTGTTAAGTTAATATGCAACTAGCTATGAAAATAACTTGGTTTTGCTTTTAGTTGTGACAAAAGTATAGTTGTGAAACTATATATATAGGGCAGTTTCAGTTTTTGAAAGATAATGGCCTATTTAAGCGTTTTCAAGGTCCGAGCTTCTATGTAAGCGAAGGAAAACGTCGTTCCGGACAACTTTCGTGTTTTAACTTTTTGATGATTCGGACCAGAAGTACTACTTTTAAAACGAACAGCTGCTTAACAGCTTGTGTTAGGCAGTTTTGGCGTTTTGGTTTCGCTAACTTCTTTTGACTATAGCTTTTGACTCGTTTGTCCGTTTTGGGTGATTCAAGTTGCTATGTTTACCTTTTTATCTTGTCTACCATAGTATATAAGTTAGAAAGTCCATATGTGACTGGTTTTAATGGTCTCAAATGTGTAGATTATGACTAGTTTACTAGTTTGTTACTTTTACGACAATATGTGAATTAAAACATGTGATTGAGTATATGTACATCATGAATCAACATAGTAACTATATATATAGCATGAAATTGTTAAGATTATGAATAATAAAGATGATATGATGGTGGTGATTAGTTGCTTACAACTTTTGGCTTTCAATTAAGAAAGGAGTAACTAGTAAGGATCGGACTTTGATTGAACACTTAGGAACTTGAATTGAGCTAGCTTTCTACACCTTGGCACCCTTGTGATCTTGAAGAGTTGGTGATGAAGTACTAAGTGACTTGAGTGGATTTAAACTCAAGAAGATCACTTAAACTTGCTAGAGATTTGATGTAGTAACTTAGTACTTGAAACTTCTTTGCATAAACTTGGAGTTTATAGATCAAATGATGGAAGATATGAATGATTTATGTTATGAACAACCCAAACCAGTGTTTTAGGGTGTTTAGGATGTATTTCACTTGCTATTTATAGGAGGGATGGTTAAGTTAGGACACATGTAATGATCTAAATGAACCATGGTTAGGATTATGCCACCAAAATGATGACTCCCCCCCATAGGTCGGCCATAACATGCATAGGTGGCTTAGATGATAAGTCTTGGTCTTATCTTGAGTTTAGAGCATGATTTGGTTCCGTTAAATGCCAATCGTAAGTTGTTAAGCCATAAAACGTAAAATCGGGTATCGTAAAAATACGAAACTTGTAGGAATGATGAAACTCATCATTATACTCCATATAAAAATATAAAATGGGTGATAAGTCTCATTGGGTGCAAAAACGCTGCTTAAAGCTGGAAACGCGAGTAAAAAACGCGTAATTCGCAATTTATCAGAAAAGAACGAAATTTCAGGGAAATGACCGTGAATTTATTTAAAGTAGACTAAAATTAGTCTAAAAGTGATATGAGATGTCAAAATGTGGTTTTCGTCATACGTGGGATAACTTAATAGTTATACGTGAAGTCTAAAAGTTACGCGATTTAAGCAAAAAATTAGAACGTACAATGTTAATTTCTTTACGGTCAATGGAGGAGGGAAATATGTTTGAATTTTCCAAAAAATGTAAAAGTGTCTAAGCATCTTATAAAATACAGTGCAGGAATGGTTAAGTCTGGGTCTACGTAGAATTGTTTAAAACGTAAGTTTAGTCTCGTACGGCTCAGGGTTTATTTGGTAACATTTTTAAAATGAAATCTTAAAAATTATCTAATTGATTATGAGTGATCTAAAAATTAATCTGATGTGAGGAAAATTGTCAGAGTTGATTTTCGTTATGCACGTGATGTTTAAATGGTGTTCCGACCAAAACGAAACTTTAAAACGATGTTTTCTTAATAACTTTTGCGAAAATGATCTAACGATTGTCAAACTCTCAGGATATTACTAAAATAATTTATCTTACGAGACTGTGAAATAAAAATTTTACGGGATGAATAGTGAAAGTGAATAGTAATTTCTCGAGATGAATAGTAAAAAATTTGAGAATGGATAGAAATCCTGAAAATGCGAATTGTTACAGTCTCATCACCTTAATGGGAATTTTGTCCCGGAATTCAATGTGTATTATCCGATGTTGAAGTGTCTAGGGACATGAGGGTGTATACGCCGAATCCTTATCTTTGCGTTCTCAAGTTTTTGGTCATAGAATGTGTTATGTAGCATTTTATGTTTTTGGTGGTTGCTTAAGTTGATCACCTAAAGGTATAAGATGTTGTTGATGTGAAATGGTTTATAATGATGTGATAATTGTCGTTTGTAGGAAAGTCTTGATAGTCGCAAGTGGTTATCCAAACCATTTCCAAAGTTGATCATGTCTTAGGTGGTTTCGGCATGAAGGCTATATCGTATAGTGTTTATGTCTACTAGTGTTTGAAAGAAATGTGTTACTATGAAGTTTTATGTACTGACTTTCAATGGGGTTCAGATAATGATGTGATATGTTGATGATTAGAAGAGTGTAATGTACGCTTACCATTATTCTTAGGTAGAGATGTCAAGTTTGTTTTAAAATCAAAAGTGGATTGTAAAAGATTATGGCGGAATGATATCCTTGAAACCTAAACAGGCTAGTACTTCTAAGAAATGACAAGAAGATTTGATGACTATCCCAAGATAGTAGTTCGGATTATCTCATGTATGAAAATTTCAAGAAAGAAATTAGGTAGTATAAATAAGATGTTAAGATTTGCTGAGTGGTAAGACACTATCGTGTCTCTAGATCTTTTTAGTGAATTCTGGTGGTTTATCGAGTTTAAGTAGGAAATCAACCTGAATATAACACTTGTATAACTATTCTCATTGTTTGAAAATTTTAAGTCGAACATAGTTAGTCAGACTATGTTCCACTATCCCTAGGTTAAATATAGGTGACTAGACTATATTTAGCCGAGGTTCGATAAATTTTTCAAATACCTAAATTAGGTATACTTGTGATATGTCCATAGCTTTTGAGAAATTGTCCACTAAGCAAAGGCGATATCAAACCATCAAGTTGCAAGTCCTGGCCATAAAAGACTTGTAACCTATGTTTTCACATTCCATTGCATAGAAGATAGTATGGGGTAGATACGTGTGGAAAGGAAATCTTAAGTAATTCTAAAATAGTCTATACTTGGCTAGAATCACGAACCTTTAACAATGAAGGTTTCAGAAGAGAATTTTGATGAATGTAGAGAAAGTTGCTGAACTTCAGCTTTTTGTAGATGATGAGTCAGTTTATCTTTTAGAAATCCCATTTTTTGTATTTCCATTAGGAAAATCGATAGATTGTGACGGGCTTTATGTAAAAGAATATCATATAAGGTTTTATAAGATAATTTCTAGAGTCTATTGTATAACTTACAATGTTTATGAAGTAAATTAGACCATTGTGTAACTCACAATGTCTGAGAAGTAGTTGAGACCATTGTGCAACTCACAATGTCTGAGAAATAGTTGAGACCATTGTGCAACTCACAATGTCTGAGAAATAGTTGAGAGATCATTGTGTAACTCACAATGTCTTGACAAATGATGGAGAGACCATTGTGTACTCACAATGTCTTGAGAAATGATGGAGAGACCATTGTGTACTCACAATGTCTTGAGAAATAAATGAGACCACTGTAGGATTTACAGTGTCTGAGAATGTAATAGAGACCACTATAGGATTTACAGTGTCTGAGAGTGTAATAGAGACCATTGTAGGATTTACAGTGTCTGAGAATGTAATAGAGACCACTGTATCTCACAGTGTCTTGAAAAATGAATGAGACCATTGTATCTCACAATGTCTGGGAAGTAGGAAAGACCATTGTAATCAGTTACAATGTCTTGGATAAAGTTTCGTAATCCTAAAATGCACGAGTAGATATATGATTGGGAGATTGAGAAAATATGATTGTGCCGTAATGCCTTAGAATAGGCATACGCAGATATGATTAGTCTATCATTTAGCTAAAATGATTGAAAATATGTCAAGTGCATATATCAATATACTAGTATGTTTGTATAGCTTAAAATGCCTAAAAATCACATAATCGTCTGGAGGATGGAAAGCACGGAGAGCGAAAGGCTATAAAACGTTTTGTTTGTAAAAGTGGTTATAGTTTAGGTCACGATTAGACCCGTTTCTCTATAATTAAGGCTCTGATACCAATCTGTAACACCCCCCAATTTCGTGATACGCAGCGGAATTCAAACTGGGTGTTACTTCATGGCACAACAGTCATAACAATAGAAAACGAACTCTAATGGAGTCGTTTTAAAAGATTTATCATTCGATTTATTTAAATATCAGAGTTTACAAAAATGAGGTCCCAAATGGTTCCAAGTTTATAAAAATACACTAAATTGGTTTTCGAATGATAATAAAATTTATAGCCTCCTTGAATATCCGTGCTCCTCCGTGCCAGCCTCGTACCATATGGACCTGAAATACATGCTTAAAACTGTCAACATAAAGGTTGAGTGAAATTCATAGAGTTTAGGAAATCAGTTGAACACATAATGTTTGTAGTGTGAGTTATAAATTCACACCAATGGTTTGAAAACCAAAACAGTTATTATTAGACTAAGCATCATGCAATCAAGGCGTTAACATGTTTCAAATTTAATTGGAGAAACTGTTGATACGTGCCCTTAACATGTAAAATTGCCACTTTTACCTAATGTACTCAAATATAGTGCGTTTGTTTACCGAACCCGTCAAACAAACGGGATTCGTCAATCCCAATACATCTATTCACAATATTCGCGCGCCACCTTCACTGTGATTAATGATTCATGATTAGGGACTTAAGTTTGGCAAATGCGGTAACTTAGTGCTAATAACAATCAGGTAAGCATACAGTTTGAAAGCAATGTGTTCGATTTAAAATAAAGCATGTATCTCCCCCCAAGGGTTTGTAAAACAATTAAGTAATAAAAGTGGGGCTATGAACTCACCTCAGAGTAAATGATATCAATTGTATAATGAGAATGATGGATATGTCGTGAGAACTTCTACGAGCAACCTAGAATAGGATGTTGCGACTTAGGTTTGAAATAATGATGCGAAAGAAATAACAAATCTATATACGTCTCTATGTTGATCATGATGTAGTACATGGTATTTGTGTATGTCGTTTATAGAAATGGTTTAGTTGTGAAAACATATTTATTTTATAGATATCGTACTACCGTTCGGGCCATCATAATTCAGAGTCATGCACTGAACGCTCGAGGAGCTAGACACTTTAAATCGTAAATCCAAAGAACTCGTCGATACGCTTTACTCAAATGAAACCCCTCACATGAAGTTCCCTACTATTGTAGCACTTAGTAGATACAACATATGTTTTGAGTAAAGATTGTTATATCATAAAGTTTATCATGTTTTTAGTAAATATCTAGTTTTTACAATTTCTCATTGTTTACTAGTGATTACAACTTATTAACATGTTCAAGAATGAAGTTTTGGTAAAAATCGTCAGAAAAGGTAAAATGGTCATTTTTCCGTTACTTGTGAAAACACTATTTCAAAGGTTAAATGAAGTTTTGTTTAGTTAATATGTAACTAGCTATGAAAATAATTTGGTTTTGCTTTTAGTTGTGACAAAAGTATAGTTGTGAAACTATATATATAGGGCAGTTTCAGTTTTTGAAAGATAATGGCCTATTTAAGCGTTTTCAAGGTCCGAGCTTTGTCGCGATTAGGGGAAACCGTCGTTCCGGACAACTTTCGTGTTTTAACTTTTTGATGATTCGGACCAGAAGTACTACTTTTAAAACGAACAATGCTAACAACTGCTTGTTTAAGTGCTTTGGCATTTTGGTTTCGCTAACTTCTTTTGACTATAGCTTTTGCCTCGTTTGTCCGTTTCGGGTGATTCAAGTTGCTATGGTTACCTTTTTATCTTGTCTACCAAAGTATGTAAGTTGGAAAGTCCATATGTGACTGGTTTTAATGGTCTCAAATGTGTAGATCATGACTAGTTTACTAGTTTGTTACTTTTACGACAATATGTGAATTAAAACATGTGATTGAGTATATGTACATCAAGAATCAACATAGTAACTATATATATAGCATGAAATTGTTAAGATTATGAATAATAATGATGAGATGATGGTGGTGATTAGTTGCTTACAACTTTTGGCTTTCAATTAAGAAATGAGTAACTAGTAAGGATTGGACTTTGATTGAACACTTAGGAACTTGAATTAAACTAGCTTTCTACACCTTGGCACCCTTGTGATCTTGAAGAGTTGGTGATGAAGTACTAAGTGACTTGAGTGGATTTAAACTCAAGAAGATCACTTAAACTTGCTAGAGATTTGATGTAGTAACTTACTACTTGAAACTTCTTTGCAGAAACTTGGAGTTTATAGATCAATTGATGGAAGATATGAATGATTTATGTTATGAACGACCCAAATCAGTGTTTTAGGGTGTTTAGGATGTATTTCACTTGCTATTTATAGGAGGGTAAGTTTGGTTAACCATATATTGGGTTAAATATTAACCATGGTTAAGTTAGGACACATGTAATGATCTAAATGAACCATGGTTAGGATTATGCCACCAAAATGATGACTCCCCCCCCCCCTTAGGTCGGCCATAACATGCATAGGTGGCTTAGATGATAAGTCTTGGTCTTATCTTGAGTTTAGAGCATGATTTGGTTCCGTTAAATGCCAATCGTAAGTTGTTAAGCCATAAAACGTAAAATCGGGTATCGTAAAAATACGAAACTTGTAGGAATGATGAAACTCATCATTATACTCCATCTAAAAATATAAAATGGGTGATAAGTCTCATTGGGTGCAAAAACGCTGCTTAAAGCTGGAAACGCGGGTTAAAAACGCGTAATTCGCAATTTATCAGAAAAGAACGAAATTTCAAGGAAATGACCGTGAATTTATTTAAAGTAGACTAAAATTAGTCTAAACGTGATATGAGATGTCAAAATGTGTTTTAGGGTGTTTAGGATGTATTTCACTTGCTATTTATATGAGGGTAAGTTTGGTTAACCATATATTGGGTTAAATATTAACCATGGTTAAGTTAGGACACATGTAATGATCTAAATGAACCATGGTTAGGATTATGCCACCAAAATGATGACTCCCCCCCCCTTAGGTCGGCCATAACATGCATAGGTGGCTTAGATGATAAGTCTTGGTCTTATCTTGAGTTTAGAGCATGATTTGGTTCCGTTAAATGCCAATCGTAAGTTGTTAAGCCATAAAACGTAAAATCGGGTATCGTAAAAATACGAAACTTGTAGGAATGATGAAACTCATCATTATACTCCATCTAAAAATATAAAATGGGTGATAAGTCTCATTGGGTGCAAAAACGCTGCTTAAAGTTTGGAAACGCGGGTTAAAACGCGTAATTCGCAATTTATCAGAAAAGAACGAAATTTCAAGGAAATGACCGTGAATTTATTTAAAGTAGACTAAAATTAGTCTATAAGTGATATGAGATGTCAAAATGTGGTTTTCTCATAACGTGGGATAACTTAATAGTTATACGTGAAGTCTAAAAGTTACGCGATTTAAGCAAAAAATTAGAACGTACAAGGTTAATTTCTTTACGGTCAATGGAGGAGGGAAATATGTTTGAATTTTCCAAAAAATGTAAAAGTGTCTAAGCATCTTAGAAAATACAGTGCAGGAATGGTTAAGTCTGGGTCTATGTAGAATTGTTTAAAACGTAAGTTTAGTCTCGTACGGCTCAGGGTTTATTTGGTAACATTTTTAAAATGAAATCTTAAAAATTATCTAATTGATTATGAGTGATCTAATAATTAATCTGATGTGAGGAAAATTGTCAGAGTTGATTTTCGTTATGCGCGTGATGTTTAAATGATGTTCCGACCAAAACGAAACTTTAAAACGATGTTTTCTTAATAACTTTTGCGAAAATGATCTAACGATTGTCAAACTCTCAGGATATTACTAAAATAATTTATCTTACGAGACTGTGAAATAAAAATTTTACGGGATGAATAGTGAAAGTGAATAGTAATTTCTCGAGATGAATAGTAAAAAATTTGAGAATGGATAGAAATCCTGAAAATGCGAATTGTTACATTGCAAGTAAAAAATAAGCTTTAAAACCTCCTAAGGTGTTACAAATTAAATCTTGCAGTTTTCTTTACCAAATAATCAAATTAACTACACAAAGGTTTCAGCCTTTTTTCCTCACAAATCACCAAAAACCCACAGATCACATCAATAATCAAACACAATGAAAGTGTAAAAACTTGAAGATTTAAATGAAACAACAACAACAACAACAATAACCCCAAAACCGCCAGGGCAGGTTATGGGGAGGTAAAATGTAGACAGATTCTACCCCTACCCCATGATAAATCCGGGAGTAGAGAGACTGCTTCCAACGATACCTCTGGCAAGTGCAGGTGAGCGGGAGAGAGAGGAAAGGAAAGAGAGCAAAAGGGCAGTAAACAACAAGCAAAAGCAGGCAAAACAAATAAACAGAGCATAAACAAAAAGGAACCTGAAGAAAGGCAAGAGGCAAGGGGCCAGGCAAAAAAGCACAAAATCAAATCTCAAACAAAAACAAAGAGCCAGTGCACAAAGAAAAGCAGGCTAACCTAAGGGAGCAAAATAGAGCAAAGAAAGCAACGAACGGGGCCTAAAGCTAAGGCAAGGCAAAACGAAGCACCAAAAACAAAACGTAAGGCAAAGCAAAAGCAGGTAGACCAAAAGGAGCACACATAGCAAAGCAAAGCAACGCAATGGGCCTAAAGTTACGGCAAAGCAAAAGGGAGGCACCAAAAACCAAAAATGCAGGGGGCAAGGCAACAAAGGGACGCCTAAAATCCTAACACCAAAAAACAACCAAAACCCACAAAGCACCTAGCCAGGACTACCCGCATATCCTAATTTTATCTCTCCACCCATTCCTATCTAAGGTCATGCCCTCCGACAAGATAAGCTCATTCATGTCAAGCTTAAATCTATCCTCCCACCTAAGTTGGGTCTACCCCTTCTTCTCACTCCATCTACTACTAGCGCTTTGACTCTTCTTGTTGGCGCTGATTGTGGCTTCCTCTTGACATGACCGAACCACCTCAACCTTCCTTCTATCATATACAAAATAATATTCCCTACCTCTATCCTCATCAGTCTTGTCTTCTCCCTCCTCGTGTTTGCCTTCCGCACCCTATTTTATTGACAAAAAAACCCAAAAATCAAGAATCTTTAATTCTATATATATACTAAAAGGTAGGAGGAAAGTTTTGCAAAACATAGCATTAAATGCTATCTATTCCCAAATGGCAAGAATAGTCCCTAAGGTTTAAATGCTATCTATTTCTAAATGGCAAGAATAGTCCTTGAGGTTTAGTTATCGTTGCAAATTAAGTCCTTTGTAAGTTTCTATCATTAATTACTATCTATAGCAATTTGACAAAAATAGTCCTTAAGGTTTAAGTGTCCCTTGCAAACTAAGTCCTTGGTAGCATTAATTAGTATGTATAGCCATTTAACGAAAATAGTCCCTAAGGTTTAATCGTCTTTGCAAACTAGGTCCTTTGAGGACTAACGATGTAACATAATTAAACTTTAAAGGACCGCTACGTAAAATATAACGACCACAACACTTCAAGAAGAACGCGATCACCCGCTCGTTAATACTAAACCCTAATTGTTATAAACAGATTACACACATGCTACAGACAACAAAGGAAAAAAAAACAACTTAACAAGAAATACCGTATACAATCGACAGTGTGAAAAGGAAAATACCGAAAGACTGAAACCAAATCTACCTGATGATAAAGAAACGATGAAGCTTAAGGCGGTGAAGAGGCAAAGTTAATAGTTATCCAAAGTTTATGAATATTTAATCTGGATTTCTGGATTTGTGTATATTTTAGTAACACATGTCGGTGGAAATGTTTAATAAAAAACTAAACGGGCATGCATATACCATTTCGGGCTCATGGAAGGAACCCACGTCAAAGCCCAAACTATGGAATATAATAATAGAGAATCTTCGAATATTTTTGGAAGATACCATTGCAAAATGTATTATAGATATATACTATATAGATATAGGTAAATTTTTGGATTTAATAAATAAATCGGTATATTTAGAGTCACCTTTTTAGAAAGAAGAATATCACTCATCAAATCATCTATTAAATTAAATTAAATTAAATAAGTCTTTAATCCATAAACTTATTGTTAATGAGCCTCTTATATGTGGATACACTATCCGATGCTAATATGTGAAAGAGATCAAATAAAAAGATAAACATTCGTATAAATAATACAATTTTCCTTTTTAAGTTCTCGAAAAAATTTAAAAAAAAATCCACAAGATCAGGTATGTTGATACATAAAAAGATTGTGAAAGAAGTTTTAAATTTTGAGTTTTTATACGTTTTTAATGCACAAAAAAAATTATGTACAAAATTTTCAACTTATATAGTGCAATGCATAGTAAAATTATGATGCAAAAAGTCGAAATAAGTTGAGTACAAAAACGAATTTTTTATGTGCAAAAAAACATTTTTTTAATAATTTCTTTCGGCAAAACTATCCACTTTTAGAAAAACTTCATTCACAACTTTTTTATGCAACAACATCTCCGATTTTGTGAACTTTTTTTGGAAATATTCAAAAACTTCAAAAAAAAAATCATCCATATCCTTTATAGTTACAAATATTTATCTTTTTATTTTAACTTTACCCGTTGTTAATCATCTATTTATATCCACATAGTCCGATAACTTATTGTTGGGATTCATGATATGTAAGAACATTGAGTAGAATAAGGCGAAAGCCCATTGTCTAATTTTTCATATTTAGGCTATGTTTGGCGAATGACTTACGAGGGCTTATAGAGGATTGGGCTTTTAAAATAAGCCGAATTATAAAATAAGTCTCGTTTGTCACACAGGCTTATGACTTATAAAATAAGACACAAGCCTTCGTAAGCCCAAGCCCATAGAAATGAGCTTATAGAGGCTTATGGCTTGTTAAATTACTTAAATACTCTTAAAAATATAATGAATTATCACGTAAAAGATAAAAATATATGTGAATTTAATTTAATGTATTTTATGTGATTTTACATTAATAAGCTCCAGCTTCAACTAATTCACCAAACAGCTTTATAAATATATAAATTTAAGCTTGTGGCTTATAATATAAGCACCAGCCAGAGCCCCAGCCCCTGCTTCAGCTTCATCCCATTACGCCAAACATACCTTTAATATAAGAAATGCCAACAACAATATTGTTGATTGGTCAAAACATTTATTAGTATCATGAATTTTAACAAATTAAATCATCTAGAACCTTTACTTTTAAAGGTGAAGAATAATACCAAATTTAGTAAAATAGTACTTCTTCTACTACCTTATACTAAATTATTTATTTATTTATTTATTTTAATTTTTGCTAAAAAGTTAATTACTAAAGTTTCTTGTAATATATATGATTTATACTTAAAATTTTGTAAACTAAATATATTTTTTGCTAATTTTTTTTTTAAATATTTTGAATATAAAGAATATATATAAGTGTTATTTAAATACAAACTACATTTAATATATCTTCATATTATATAACTAATGTTTGTCTTAAATGATTTTTAGATTAACTTGTAACTAATTACATAAGAGCTTTTCTAATTTTCAATTTAATACATGTATATGAAGAAATAAAAAGTTAAATAGTTATGACCTGATAATTATTTGAAATGATCACTTAATTATTTAACATGGATATGTGTATATTAAAAGTAATGTGATAAATTCATTTTCTGTAATGTAAAAATATCTTTATTCTCAATAAATAAATAAAATATTATATTAACTAAAAGAAAAATGAAGCTAACTAAGTTTTACGAAAAAAAATATATATTAAGTGTCCTAAATTTAGCTAAAATCATTTATTTACAATAGGCTTTACTAAATTGATTCTTTAGCATACAAATTTATTAATTATTTAGTTAATTTAGTATAGGTAGTAGTAATTTTAATTTGTTAAGTTCGGAGTAGTATAGTGCACCTTTGAAAGTCCAAAGTACTAAATGAACTAATTTACAGAGTTCAATCTAACTATCTTATAATAGAAGGATGAACTTCCCTCCTATTAATTATTTTAAGATTTTCATATATAAAATTTTAAGCAAATACACCTATCAAAGCATTATGTACAATTAACTTTTGCACAACTAAATACACAAATTGAGTAGTCAACCAATGTCATTAATGTAGTTCTTACAACACCCCTCAAGTGAAAAATACAAATTGTTAAACCTATTGTACAAACCATTTACTTTCCAATTCATCACCACAACCCCAATTACCACAAAATAAAGACAAAAATCACAAACCAATGGCCCCTCGACCTGATTAATGCATTCCACAAAAGAACCAACAAAATTATCGTTACATATTAAAACGAAAATGAAATGAAAGAAGAAAATAACACTCATCAATCAAGCCAAAACAAACATCAACCTAACCCCATCTATGGTCCACGTCCTATTACCCACTGTCCCGTGAACAAACATCGTGACAAAAACCAACAACTACATCTAACCACAACCCCAACACCCATCTCACAGTCACAAACCCATATTCACAAAGAAAAACAAATTATAATCCCAACAAGACACAACCATAGCCCTCACATTTACTCCTCAACTCTCAATCTATCATAAGTCAAACATAAACAAAAAACAAAGATCTCAGATTTTTCTTTGATGTCTCATAAAAAAATTGAAGACCTTTATAGATCTTAACGCTCAAAGAAATTATCATCATAGATCACTTTTGAAGCTTGGCTTCTATCAATATCCGAAAACTAAATGTAAAGAATGATAACAACTCTGTTACATTCTCTCATTTGTATGGTCAAAGATACAAAATGACAAGACTCACCTACTTGGGTTCGAGACCAACATCAAACAATCGAGAGCTTGAAGATAAGATGAATAAAAGTTGTGGCAGCGTTTTTTTTTTTTTTTTTTAATGTAAGAGTGTTATTAGGGTAAAGCTTGTGTGTAAGTAGTATTATATAAGGTGAGTAAGTAGGGTTAGGTTTAAGTGTGTTGGGTTGCATTGTTGAATTTATTTTGGGCTTTAGTGTTTGGATCCAAAAAATTAAGAGTAAATGTTGGGTTGGACTTGCTAAATTATTAGACTTGGATTGTTAAACATTTTTGAGCTGCTAAATTTCATAGACGAAATTTTTTATTGGCCAACACTTTTGTGGTAATTTTTTTGGGATACAATATTGGACCGCAATTTTGGTTGAGTTTCAATAATCTCATCTTAAAACCACCATCACAGTCAACACAACATAAAACTTTTGAAAGAGTTTTCATTTGATATTCAAGAAAAGGGTCTGATTTTCTTGCAAACGTAGATTGTTGGTTATGTTCGGTTATCCAAATAAGAAAAGAAAGGAAAAGTATGTGATGTTTGTATGGCTGCAAATCATGGCTGCGTATTTTGGTGAGGGAAAATTAGGTAACTTTGGCTTTGCAACGCGCGGCGGGTACCATGCTAGTAGGCTAATATGTGGTTTGGCCTTGTTAATAACAAACTTTTCATAAAATATGTTAAATATTAAGATAAAATTATAAACATGTTTCATGTCTTTGGCTAACATAATTAATGAAAAAAGTGAATTGTATTTGTGTTTGAGATATTAGAGAAAGTATTTAATGATTTTAGATGATATAAAGATATTAGAGAAAGTATTTAATGATTTTAGATGATATAAACTACTTGGTTTAGACATTATGTATTGTATCAACATAAATTTGAAATTTTGTTGTTAACAGTTATTGTTAACAAAATTCATATAATATAAGAGATTTAATATAGAGACCTCATTAATAGAGCTAAATATGAACCTATTTTCTCAAGTATTTGACGCTTGAGGTTAAGTTCAACAAAGATCATTAAAAAAATTAAAGATTAAATAGGACAATCTTAGTTACTTATTTTTCAATTATAATTAAAATATCAACTTTTCATATTTTTCATAAATATAAAATATCATTCAAACGATAAAATCGTTAAGCGGTAATAAAGATACATCACTGCGACGAGAATTTGTTCATCTTGACGGTCATTTCGATATATGCTTTCGACAAATCAATCTTTTTGGTTCTTTTATAAGTATTAAATATTACACGATACTGAATCACATTGATTTGTGATGCAAGTTATAAAATTCAAACAATAAATCACACGTGATTTCACAAAATCACACGTGAGTTCACAAAATCACATTTGATTTTCAAAATAACAAATCACCTGTGATCTCTATATGCGTAATCTCAACACTCACAAAAAATTTACAAATTTTTGTAATTTAATTTTGGGGCAATTTCATATCTCCTCTCCTTTTTGTTGAAAATTTCATATATACCCAAACATGCATAAAAAACATTGTACATTATGCATTCAATACTTGCACTTTGGGTATATATGAAATTTATCTTGAAAGTAGGGTGATATATGAAATTATTCCTTTAATTTTACTAACAAACTTTGTTTAGTTTTATAATAGCACTTTTAAACGCAATATTTGGCATTTCCTCAATGATATTTTCACTATACTTTGCTTTGACTTTGTTTTGATCTGGTTCTCACTATACTGTACCACCATTTTAACAAATTTTCATGTTTTGTTTTTAAATTTAAAAACGATGGGTTAGGGTTCTTTCCTTCGTTAGTCTTAAAATGGAGACACATATCTTGCAAACACAATTTTTCCAATCATCCAATATTAACTCAAGCTTGAACCAAGTTTAACAGGTCTCGCCAAGACTGTAATGCTACGGAAGTTATCTAAATAATCATAACGACAAGTCATGGTGTACCCCAACACAAGGAATGAGGGATTACTATAAAAAAAGCACAAATATGCTTGGTTTCTATGGCTCACATCAGTGTTGCAGATGGACCGCAAATAGTAACAGCCTAATTAAAACTAGGAGCTCACAAGACTTAAAAGACTAGTCGTCTTCATCCCCACCCCATATCTAGGAATGTCACATAGAGGGGAAAGGAGGCTATGTTAACGAGCAAAAGAGAGCAAACTACCATTTACCTCTTTAATAAAAACCATCTGCCCGACCCAACTATTTTGAGCACATTATCAAAGTGCATCCAGAACTGCGCAAACTGCACAAACTAGGATACCTAAATTCAAACATGTGGCTATAGGAGAAAAAAAATAATTAACATAATTATTCATGTTAAAGCATAAAAACATAATAATGGTACCCACAATAAATTAGCTAGAACCAACTTGGTTCAATCCATGTATGAGGGTTGGAATGAAATTTAGTGCCGAAGAGATCCGTAAAACTTTCTTCAATTTTTCTACCATCGAATGTGTGAAACATGCAAGTTTCTAGAGAATAAGACACAATCTTCCCATTCTTGGTATGTAATCGTGGAAAGTAAATCTTGTTCTCCATTTCTGGTGTTTTGGCTTCAATACACATGCATGTTTTACCACATATATAAATCATATGCCTTCCTAAACGGTCAACGGTCTCCCATTTTTTGGTAGAATGATTCAACTTGAATACCTCAACTGATTCTCCAAACTCGTCCACGAATACTATTAAAAGCTGTTGATCACATTTCACAAGATAATATTGGGCTGAAGACCTGCAACCGCAACCTTTTGGGGGAAGCGCCACAACATTTTCCCAAAAGCAAATTCCTTCATCCATGTTTCTAAAAACATCAAGTCTTCCTTCATCCAGTGTATAGATATCTCGACCATAACATGTTGGAAAAGCAAATGAATAAGGAACGATATTACCAAAATCCATGTGAAATCTACGCCAAGATGATTCCCGGTTTACAAAGTGGATAAAAACATCTGATGTTGTAAATGCAACAACCATACAGTCAGGGGAAGTTGGTGGAGCTGAGAAACCAAAGTCTTCAACATAAGGCACAAATGGAAGCTTGCGGATATCATTTGTGAAAGGGTTATAGAAAAACGTTGGTCCAGAAAGTTCAAACATCAGAATCCAACCATACTTGGAACTACGTATTCGAATATCACCAATCAATTGTTGAGGTGTTTTTATAAAATAAGTTTCACCAAACATCGGGTCTGTAAAAGTGATAATGCCATGACGGTTGTCAAACACCATAAGCCATGGTGAAACTAATGAATATGTCTTTAGTCTTTTTAGAGCTGTTTCACTACTCCACTGAATCATAGGTGCTGCTAAATGACAATGTTTGCATGTAGCACGGAAGTTGAGATATTCGAGACCAACACAATGCTCCATAATATTCTTCATAATATCAAACGGAATATTGAGAAGGTGTGATTCAATATTGTCTTCGTGTGTTTCATTCCTCATGGTATTAATATTAAGCTCGTCATTCGTTACTAATTTTACCACAATCTCATTATCACCTTGTAACCTACAAAACAGATGACTATCAAGATTATCTAAAAGGTGCTAGCAATGGGACATGTACAATTACTACAATAAATAAAGACATACCCGCATTCCCATAAGGACAAATGGCTTGTTGGCATAAAAGAAGGCATAGAAGATACGGAGATGGTTTTATCTTTGGCATTGTAAGAGTATATCACTTTACCCATTTTACCAATAATGTGTAGATAACCCCCTGCCTCCGATGCAATTGTAGGTCTGTAAAATACTGAGCAATCATGAGCAAGATCAACAAATAGTATAGCGTCTTTGAGGTCTTCCACTTCTTCCCAAACCATACTAGTCATGTCCAATCTAAACAAATACACAACACCAAGTCTTTTCTTTGCTTCTGAATCAAAACCTACTAGAATATAGAACAATTCTCTACATCCTCCTTTAAGAAAAACCTCCCAGCAACTTGTTCCATTGTTGAAGGAGTATAGAGGGATATCAACAAACCGCAATAAGTTTATCACAAGTTTTCCATCCTGAACCATAATGTCAACATTCATGACAAATTTCGTTTTGTAACTACGTGTCAAAGCATACAATTTACCATTGCAACAAGCTAGGCAATGTAAGTTAGCGTCATTGTCACCGGTTAAGCCCCTGAGCTGTTTAGCTAATGACATTTTCATCCACTTTATCCTCTTTTGTTTACGCTCTAATCGACAAAAAAGAATTATAGGTTCATCGATTCTTGTTAATAGGAGAACTGAACTAGGATCATCCGGTGAGGACGACAGACAGCATTGTGCGATAAATTTATAATCTTCAGATTTCAAAACCAAGCGAGGAAGACGTATCGTCTTAGAAGTCATTGGATTCCAAAGTGTCCACCTGTCGTTCTCTGGATGGCTGGAGAGAATTACCCACCCATGGAAACACCCTCGGATACGTCTCCCGAGCAACTCAGGTATTCGACATTGATCATGAAGAAACTGGTCGTGTATGGTATTGTCTTTTTGCGGTTCGAGATTCTGACCAACCAACCAAAAATATTTTGCAGATAGAGGAGGCCATTGATAAATTTGCTTCTGCATCATCTGCCAAATTGATTAATAATTTCAAACTTAATTTTAACAGAAATATCTTTTTAACATAATCAGTAGTTGTTAACCCTTTCGACTTGACAAATATTCTTGAAACCCAGATTAGACTCGATATTTATCATGATTTGAACACAAGCATCAACAGTGGTTGTTAAACCTGACTGACTTAACTCATCCACTTAGAAGCTAGAAAAAACTTGATTAATTTATCATACTTTTCAACGTTTCGATACAAATAACATTAAATAATGCCAAAACCAGTAGTTCTTAAGGCTGAAAGACTTAAAAGAGCCACTAGAATCTAGAAAAGACTAGTTTTTTTTTTTTTTTTTTTTTTAATCACAAATTTCATTGTTACCAAATACAGTAGTTATTGACCATAATCAACATGAATCTACTTTGAAGCTAGAGAAGACTCGATTCTTATCACAAATTTATGCAAATATTCACAAATGGCATTGAATGATACGAAACTAAGCAGAGCTTAACCCTAAGTGACTTGACATATCTACTTAAAAGCTAGAAAAGACTCGAATTTGATCATATTTCTAACAGGATCGACACATATGACAGTCGACAACAGCACATTCAGTAGTTCTCAACACTAAAAGACTTGAGAAATCTGCTTAAAAGGCTAAAAAAAGACCCAGTTTTGTACTTTTGTCATAACTTTAATACAAGGATGATGCAGTAGTTGTTAACCCTGACTGACTTTATCATCTACTTATAACCTCGAAAAAATCTACTTAAAAGCAAGAAAGACTCGAATTTTATCATATTTCTAACAGGATCGACACATATGACAGTCGACAACAGCATATTCAGTAGTTCTTAAAACTAAAAGACTTGAGAAATCTGCTTAAAAGGCTAAAAAAAGACCCAGTTTTGTACTTTTGTCATAACATTAATACAAGGATGATGCAATAGTTGTTAACCCTGACTGACTGTATTCATCTACTTATAACCTCGAAAAAATCTACTTAAAAGAAAGAAAGACTCGATCTTTATCATAATCTTATCAGGATCGACAAATATGAAAGCAGACAGCAGCAAATTCAGTCGTTTTTAACTGACAAATCTACTTAAAAGCAAGAAAAATCTCCATTTTTTGATTCATAATATACAACAAACCAACACTGTTTGGTTCATATATAATATGTCAAGTATTTGAAATTCTTATATTGGTAAATGACATGTTAATTCTTTGTTTATCTACACAGAAAGTTGCTCACCATTATCTTCAGAGTTCAGACTACAAAAGTACACGAACCAAATACAACACACATCTATAACAACAAACTGTAAGCTCAAATTTGCTTTTGTAAACATTAAATCGTTTCTTTTGTCAACTAAAACTGGTATTCTTCATATACCTATAATTATTTTGTGATCCGAAAACTTAAGAAGAAAAAGAACTTTCAAACTAAATAGATAAATAGAGAAGTAAAGGAACAAAATTTATTTTCATGGATGGAAATATGGAGCAGGTTATGGATATAAGAAGTATTGATGATGGTGCACAAGAAAAAAATGAAGAACCAGGTCATATGAATAAGATGAGGTAAGGGCAATTTTGTCCTAAATGGCACTATAAAACTTCCGTGTTTCATAGGAATTAGAATCCTCCGCTCACCCAATGGTTATTAAATTCCCCCAAATTGTCAACCGCACATAATTGAGGTGGTATTCTCATTCCAAATCACCCCAAATACCACAAACCAAACACGCCCTAAAAGACTTCTAATATCTACCTATCATAA
Source organism: Chrysanthemum makinoi (assembly GCA_910596185.1). Classification (NCBI taxonomy): domain Eukaryota; kingdom Viridiplantae; phylum Streptophyta; class Magnoliopsida; order Asterales; family Asteraceae; genus Chrysanthemum; species Chrysanthemum makinoi. The sequence continues at coordinate 242,603,656 of OU343217.1, read as the reverse complement.
TATACAAGGAACCCATAAAAATGTCACTAAATACTACCAAAATCACTAGTTCTTAACACTAAAACCTTGAAAATCTACTTTAATTTAAAGCTAAAGAATACTCCCTTTTAATCACAAAATTAAGCAAATCAGCAGAAATTGACCCAAAGTGACTTGAAAAGTCTGATTAGAACATTAAAAAGACTCAACTTTTATCATCGTTATAAGAAAATTGACACATGTGACATGATACAGCAGTAAATTTAGTAGTTCTTAACACTAAAAGACTTAAAATCTACTTAAAAGCTAGAAAGACTCTAAAAGTTAATAGGATTCGAAGAATACGACATTGGATCATAGAAAAATCAGTAGTTCTTAACACTAAAAGACTTGATGAATCTACTTAGAAGCTAGAAAAGACTTGATGTTTATCATACTTTTCAACGTTTCAACACAAATAACATTCAATAATACCACAATCAGTCGTTCGTTACACTAAAAAACTTCAAAATATCAACTTAAAAGCTAGAAAAGACTCCAATTTTTTTGGTCATAATTTACAACACAATATCATTACCACTAAAAGACTTCTATCATAATTTTCAGGGAACCCACACAATGATACCAAAATCCTAATGTCAACAAATTAGAAGCAAAATCAACACTAACTGATACAAAGAAACTAATTAGATGCAAATTTAAACATAGATACAAGTCATACCTTAAACAGAATATTGAATCTTCGATTTAATTAATTTAGGGTTTAAATACAATAAAAGTAAAGAATAAGAATTAATTTATGGGATTTATTGGCATTATTTTGGAACATATAATATGAGGATGATTCCTTAAAACGAATCCGACATGTTTGGGGGTTGAGTTTCTTGTTTCAAACCCAACTCAAGAGTCAAGAGTATCTCTGTTTCTGCCTGTTTATTTATAGAAAGGCCCTTTAAGTTTTGAAACATTCAACTTTTATTCTTCTAACACTGAATATGTTGTAATTTATGTATTTTATAGAAGATGTTCAAGTTATTCATATTTATTTTTATTATTTTCTTTTTTAGTGCCAACTAACATTCTAACAATATATACACTACAAGCTAAGGGTGAGCAAACGGACCGGCCGGACCGGACCGACCGAAGGACCGACCGGACCGACCACATTCGGTCCGGTCCGCGGTCTCGGCTTTTTGGCAAATTGGTCCTCGGTCCGGTCCGGACCAAAACCGACGAATTTGGTCTTGTTGGACCGGACCGACCGAAGGACCGACAGGACCGAGACCGGACCGACCACATTCGGTCCGGTCTCGGTCTTGGCTTTTCGCCGAACTCGGTTTTCGGTCCGGTCCGGTCTTGGCCGGTCCGGTCCGGTTTACCGACCGTGCACACCCCTACTACAAGCTATTTCTCATGTCTAAACTAATACTTGAATTTACAATCATTTAGTTAAGAATTTTTTAAACAACATGGTATCATTGGGTCACAAGTATTTGGAGGGTTGTTTAAGTTATTAAATAGATTTGTATTTCATTGTTACATGTTAGACTTGAAAAGTGAATATCATTAGTATAAGAGTAAACTCCAAAATACATTTGTGTGGTTTACCTTGTTTCACATTATACATCACATTCTTAAAAGTTTCGATAGATACATTTCTTCGTTAGTCAAAGTTAACCAATATACATCTTTCGGTTAAAATGAGGGCTAACGGTGCAAATTATTGAAAACTATTTCTCCGTTATCTTTTAACGAGATAAAAATATTTACATCATTAGTTCTCAGGACTAACAATATTTTCACCGTTAGTCCTCTATTTTAAATAAACTAAAAAGAAGGGCAAGCGGGGATCGCACCCGGGTCTGGAGACTAATAAGCCAACAAACCCAACTAGTGGACTACATGTCCAATGGTGAAATATTACTAAGGTATATTTCTTTTAACCATTTTTCAAATTTATACGTTTTTATCCGTTTTCTTTGCGTTTTATCCGTTTTTATCCTTTTTTTGTCCATTTTTTGTCCGTTTTTATCCGGTGTTGTACGTTTTATCCGGTGTTGTACGTTTTATCCGGTTTTGTACGCTTTATCCGGTTTTGTAGGTTTTTATCCGGTTTTTTACTTTTTTATCCCTTTATGTCCGTTTTTATTCGGTTTTGTACGTTTTGTATGTTTTCATAAGTTTTTTTTTACATTCTCATCCATTTTTTATACGTTTTATCCGTTTTTTGTACGCTTTCATCTGTTTTTTTTACGTTTTTATCCCTTTTTGTCCATTTTAATGTCGTTTTTGTCCCTTTTTTCTCATTTTCATCCAGTTTTGTATGTTTTATCTGATTTTTGTAGGTTTTATCCGTTTTTGTACATTTTTTTCTATTTATGTTTATTTTTATCCATTTTTGTACATTTTAATCATTTTTTTAGGTTTTATCCGTTTTTATACATTTCTTTATCTTTTTTTGTACGTTTTATCCGATTTTGTACATTTTATCCTTTTTGGTTCGTTTTTAAAAAAAATTATTCTTTTTTTGTACGGTTTCATCTTTTTTTCTTTTCTTTTTTTACTTTTTATCTATTTTTGTACGTTTTTATCCATTTTTTTTTGTTTTTTGTCCCTTTTTTATATTATTGTCCTTTTTTTTCTTACCTTTTATCCGTTTTTTGTACGATTTTTATCCATTCTTAAACGTTTTTATCCTTTTTTTACGTTTTAATATGATAAAAACGTACAAAACAGGATAAAAAATAGACAAAAATGGATAAAACTAGGGGCGTGCACGGTCCAAAAACCGGACCGAGACCCGATTTCGGCAAAAATCATAGACCGAGATCGAACCGAATGTGGTCGGTCCGAGTCGGTCCGGTCAGTCCTTCAGTCGGTCCGGTCCAACAAGGCCAAATTAGCCCAAATTCGTCGGTTTTGGTCCGGACCGGCCCGGACCGAGGACCGAATTAGCCCAAAAGCCGAGACCGCGGACCGGACCGAATGTGGTCGGTCCGGTCCGGTCCAGTCCGGTCTCGGTTGGTCCGACGGTCGGTCCGGTCCGTTCGGGTCGTATGCTCACCCCTAGATAAAACACACAAAAACGGATAAAAACATACAAAAACGAGATAAAACTGGACAAACGGATATAAACGTACAAAAAAGATACATGTATAAAAATCGGATAACACTTACAAAAACGGGATAAAAACAGACAAAATCGGATATAAACATACAGAAACGGATAAAACGTATAAAAACATACAAACACGGGATAAAACAGACAAAACGGGACAAAACGGATAAAAACGTATAAAAACAAATAAAAAGTACAAAAAGGATAAAAACAGACAAAAACGTGATAAAAGCGAACAAAAACAAATAAAGACGTACAAAAATAGATAAAAATGTATAAAAACGAATGAAAATGTACAAAAACGGATTAAAATGTACAAAAATGGGATTAAGCAGACAAAAATGGATAAAAACGTACAAAACAGATAAAACGTATAAAATCGGATAAAAATGTATAAACACGGATAAAACATAAAAAAACTGGATCAAAACGTACAAAAATGGATAAAAACATACAGAAACGGATATAACATACATAAACGAATAAAAATGTACAGAAACGGATGAAACATATAGAACGGAAAAAACATACAAAAACGTATAAAAATAGACAAAAAGGGGATAAAATGGATAAAAACGGATAAAACGTATAAAACGTATAAAAACGGCTAAAACGTACAAAAAAGGATAAAATGTACAAAACATAATAAAACAAACAACAAACGGGAAAAAAGGATAAAAACGTACTGGAAATGAATAAAACGTATAAAAAACGGATAAAACATAAAAAATGAACAAAAATATTCAAAACGGAAAAAAAAAAAAAACTTACAAAAAACGGATAAATAACGTACAAAAACGGATAAAAACGTACAAAAAACAAATAAAAACGGATAAAACGTACAAAAACGGACGAAAACATACAAAAAAACAAATGAAAACGTAAAAAACGGATAAAAAGTACAAAAAAGGATAAAAACATAAAAAACAAAAAAATAAAAAACAAAAACGTACAAAACCGGATAAGAACGGTCATAAACGGGATAAAAACAGATAAAACGTACAAAACTGGATAAAACGAGCAAAAATGGATCAAACGGACCAAAAAAGATAAAAACTTATAAAAAATGGATAAAACGGATAAAAATGTATAAATTCAAAAAAAAATATACCTTATTAATTTAAAATAGATGACTAACGGTGTAGATATTTTCTATCTTGTTGGGTTGGGTTGTTGGCTTATCAGTGTAACTAACAATGTAACCTAGACCCGGATTTGGTATAAAAAGGGGGCAAGCTGGGATCAGTCCCACTGGTTGGGTTGTTGGCTTATCAGTCCCTAGACCCGGATTTGATCCCAGCTTGCCCCCTTTTTTGTTTAATTTAAAATAGATGACTAACATTGTAGATATTTTCTATCTTGTTAAGAGATAATGGAGAAATAATTTGAAACGTTAGTCCTCATATTAACAAAGGGTGTATATTGGTTAACTTTGACTAACGGATGGATGTATCTGTCGAAACTTTTGGGAATGTGATGTATGGTGTGAAATAGGGTAAACCACAAGGATGTATTTTGGAGTTTACTCTTAGTATAAGGTCTCTTTTGTATTTTGTATAATCTTTCTTTATACTTTAATAAAGGAAAAGTTTAAGGGGAAATAATGCCTACTTTTCCAAGTATACTTTCTTTTGTAAAAAAAGAGGAAAACATGTATATGTGATATATTAAGGGTCCTACTAATCTTGCACCCTCTAAAAAAAATTTAGGGGGTGTTGAGGTTTCAGTGCCAATCATTGATTGAGATATTGGTTTCCGTGCCAATGATTGAAAAAATTGCTTTTTCGTCTGTTTTTTTTTGTACAAGTCTTTTTTACTCTTTATTTTTTTGTCACTTTTTTTGTACAAGTTTTTTTTTTTTTACTTTTACTCTTTTATTTCTTTTATAAAAGTAAGGTTTTTTTTACTCTTTTATTTCTTTTTTACTGAATAAAGTATATAACTTTTTTACAAGTTTTTTTTTTTTTATTAATCAGTTTTAAAACTTAAAAAAAACGTAGTCGGAAATTTTTTGAGGCTCAGTTCGAAGGTTGCAAAAGTGAGATTTTATCTCACTTTGCCGTCCATTCGGTTTTCATCATCGCCTCGAAAAATTTTTAGGCTCAAAAATCATCATCGCCAAGTATTTTTCATCGACAAAGTTCACATTCGCAATAGTAAAGATTCTCAAATATGCATAAAGCAATTCACTAACAGTAAAGATTCTCAATCAATCTGCTGCTTTCCTTCGTTATAAAGAATATCACATTCACAATTCACAGTTCATACCACAAAGAAGCAATCACACAATCACAGTTCATACCACAAAGAAGCAGCAATCACAGTTCATACCACAAAGAAGCTAACCAGGGGAAAATGTCGAGCTCACCATTTTATACCAATGAGGTAATAAACTTTACAATATGACATGCAAAATTTATAAAAAACGAGATTTTTAATAGACTCAGATTATTATTGTTTTATCATTTTGGCTGCAAATTTGAAGGTTGCAAAGTCATTTTGCCATGCCATTCGATTATGCCACGCCAAATCATTTTGGCTGAAAATCAACAATTTTTTTTTTTATCATCATCGCCGTATCTCGAATTTTTTTAACCATTTAAAAAAAACCAAGTTTAGATAAGCAACCATTAGAAGTTTCAGATACGCAACCATGGCTCAAAAAAAATTCCAACTGCCATGGCTCAAAAAAAATTTCCAACTGCCATGGCTCAAAAATACCATAGAAATATTTCCAACTGCCATGGCTCAAATACCATTTCCAACTGCCATGGCTCACAAATAAACTTAAACAAACACCTTATTAGGAAAGTACCTAACACAAGTTAATTTTACGGGGTGTTTGTTTAAGCTTATTTACCGGCTTATGACTTTCATTAAGCCAAAAAATACCATGCGTACAATATGAAAATACCGGCAACTCAGTAGATGAATCTTGTAAAGCTAATCTTTTTGTCAAACCAGTAAAAACTCAATTTGTGCTAGTTTGAGCTGTAAAGCTTGTAACTTTTATAGCTAAGAAGTTTGACTTTTAATAAGTCAAAAATAGTAATCTAACAACAGCCCTTTAACAAGATTATATGAAAATACCATGCGTACAATATATACCATGCGTAACCAACTGGTAATCTAATCTTGCACCTCATGTTTTCCTTCCCATGCACCTCATTAGACCAACAACAACATCAACCCATATACCATCACGAAAACCGAATCTAAAACTTTAGATCTAGGGCGCGTCGGTGAGAAATACCGCACGTGCCCTATGTTAAAATGATCACCTTTTCCCGATCTATCGTTTGGTATATGGGGTGAAAATATCCGGTGGTGCGTGGCCGGAAAGATTTTTAGTTCGCCGGAAAGATTTTTAGTTCACCGGATATTAGAGAGAGAGAAAGAATGAGAGTATTATTTGTGTGTAAGAGAGAGTTAGAGAGGAGACAAAAAGAGGGACTAGACATATAATTGAGTAGGGGACAAAAAGAGGGTAAATACATCGGGCGCACATGGTTTCCAAAACCGGTTTTTCAAACATTTTTTTTTTCAAAAGTAAATTGTTAATAAAAGTTGTTAATAAAAGTTGTAAAAGAGTATAAGTTGTATTAGTATTTTTTTCAAAAGTAAACGCAAATTTGCGTAAGGTTTGTAAATTTATGTAAGGTTTGTTAAAAATAAAAGTTCTTGTGTTTTTTATTTTTTAGGTGTTCGGTAATGAAGATGCTTTAATTGATTGGGTGAAATCTACTGCTGAATCGATTGGTTTTCTTATTGTTAAAGGAAGAAGTAAAACAGATAGGGGCTATAAGTACTCTATCGAATTGTTGTGTTCTAGATATGGGACGTCTGCACGTGAAGGTTTAGAAGATGAACTTGAACGGCAGACTAGTACCGCTAAAATTAATTGCCCATTCAGATTACTAGCGAAATTTCATAAACGTAAAAATGGTTGGATATTGAGGGTCCAGTGTCTGAGGCATAATCATGTATTCGTAGACTCGTTCCATGGTTTTTCACAAGCCATGCGATTAAAAGAAAATGAGTTCGTTTTGGTGAAGCAGTTGACAGAACAACATGTAGCACCACGAATTATACTTTCTGCAATAAAAGAGAGCGATCCGAATAACGTGTCTGGCATTAAAACGATATACAATGCACAAGACAAGATACGTCGCGCCAATCGTGGTGATTTGACTCCGATACAACTCCTGTTAGTACATTTGCAGCGTCAAGGTTATACATATTACCCTAGGATAAATGACCACACAAATGAACTGGATGAAATATTTTTTGTTCACCCGACGTCATATGCCTTGTGGACAACATATCCGGAAATCATGCTGATGGACTCCACATACAACACCACGATGTTTAAACTGCCATTCTTTACAATTGTTGGGGTTACTCCAACAAACACAACATGTATAGACGATTACTGATTTATATTGTAAATGACAAAACATGTATAGACGATTACTGATTTATATTGTAAATGACAAAATATGTATAGACGATTACTGATTTATAGCAAACGACTCGTCATCTTTTGTTACAGATTTCTTAGTTTCTAGTTATATTGTAATTTTGTGAACCATGTATCAACTATTAATCTATAACAAGATTGGTTCTTGTGAACCATGATATTACTAATTTATGTTGTGAATAATTATACAAATTCTTTTGGCCAGATGCAACAACAAAATCCTTACTTGTGTCGTTGTCAACGTGGATTAATAATTGAAAGAACATCCCACAAGCCCAAAACTTGTGGTCTGAAGTATTATGCATGTCCTTTCTCAAAGGTAAATAATTAAACGTTTGCTTATTTGCGTAAATATATCAATAACTTGTTTGTTTAGAATACATTTCTTATAATTGTTTCGTCATGTAACAGCCAGGGACTAAAGACTATGGGTGTCGATACTTCATGTGGAAGGAAATATTTCAACAAAAGTACTTTGGTGAAGCCTCTTCTTCAACGCAGTGCTCAAACTGCGAAACTAAAGATACAACGATCAACATGCTATTGGCTGAAAACAATTTGTTGCAGGCAAAAATAAAGGCGTTGGAGGCATCACTGGAATTGGCAAGAAATCCAGTTGATCACGCATGTCAGCCGAGTGGAATACTCTATGAGCTTATAGATGACATTAATAATCTTCATGTGGAGTAGATTTCGTTGTAATATTGAAAACATTGTTGTTTTACTTGTTTAATGTTTTATTGTTATTGTTTAATTAAATGGAAACAAACACACAATTAAAAAGCATAACGTAAAATAAATATCATATAAAAACACTACACAATTAAATACACTATACATATAAAAACACTACACAAATAAATACACACTATATATACTCTACAAATAAAAACACTATATATATATACATTACACAAATAAAATTATACAAAAAAAAAAAAAAAAAAAAAAAAAAAAAAAAAAGACAAACCAATCATTGGGCCAATGATTGGCCTAGTATGAGGTGCAAAGAAAGAAAAAATGGGGGTGCAAATTTAGATCGACCCTATATTAATTATAAAAAATTATAACTTTTTTTTCTTTTTTTACAAAGAAAAAATAGGCAATTGCCTACTTGGAAAAGTAGACATCATTTCCCCAAAGTATAAATTGCCCCTCTTATAATGTTGAATATTTTCTCTCGTCTCTCTTTTTATATATGTGTGTTCACCACTCTCTTTCTCTAAAATCGGTTGTATGATCTTGGTTATTGTGACAACATTTAGTATCAAGATCCGGTATATGAATGGTTGAGTGGTTGTAGTTTACTTGTTTTGCTCTTAAACACAATTTTTAATCGGTTTTTTTTTTCTTAGAAATAGGTTACATATAGGATTTTTGGTTTTTTGATATTTTACGGTTCAAATTCCATTTTTCTTGTTTTTAAAGCTTCATAGTGGTTAAATTTAAGTTTCTATCGGGTTAGAATTGTTGGCTAATAGCTTACATATCAAGATTTGGGCAATTTAAGTTCAAGTTTGGTTTTTGTACTTCTATCTCAAGATCGGGTATCTCGTTGCTTTTGTATCTCATGATCTAGAGGGAATATCGTAACGTTTTCCCACTAACTTTGCCAGTTGTATCAAGATAGTGACTTTATCTCGTTATTTTATTACTAGGTTATACTGTTTCACTACTTTTTCTTTTTGGATAAGATATTTGACTAGTCAATTCGATGTAGCTTATTAACTTATTCTTAATAGGTAACATCTTCAAGATATTGATAACATCAAATAGTCCTGAATTTTAAGTATCAATTTTCCCTGATAATGATCGTATTTTATATCATTTATATGGATTTACGTTTGTATTCCTTTATATTTCGCTTTTAGGTAAATTACGAGCATTGGAGCTTATGAGACGCGGAATTGGAGATTTTCCTAACGATTTATGATCGTATGCCAACTGTGAAGAAGCTACGGCGTAACTCACTCTCTTACATTACGACGTAGCTAGTGCGTTGACTCAGAAGACCAACTTTACATCAATTACGGCGTAACTCCCAACTAAGGTTACACCGTAATCATCTAGGTCAAGAAATGTTTTGCGCCTCCATCAACTACACCATATCTCCTCACAAGGATTACGCCGTAGTCCTTACAAAAGTAACCTGTATTGAAGATACGGCATAACCTGCTTAACGAGAGCATTATTTGAGGAATTATTGAAGTTACGGCGTAACTCTCAACTCAAGTTACACCGTAACTAGGATCGTGCCTATAAATACCAACCCTAATTTCTGCATTTCACATCATTCACTCACAACCAAAAGGCAGAGAACGTGAAGAAAGGTCCAAAGGCAGATTATTCAAAGCATACGGAGCCATCTCCAAAGGAGAAATCACTCCATATCGATAAGCATTAGCAATCATTTTATCTTTTACTTTCGATTCATGTCTTTCATTATGTTAAACATTGAATTCTTTGTTTCTTTTAATATGATCGACTAAGCACCTTTGGTGCTAGCCTAGTTATGATTCCTTTAATGTTTTGTTTATGTTTTCATGCTTCCGTATAATTGTTTATAGTGTATGCATGCATAGTGCGTTGGTAGTTACCATAGCTTCAGTAGTTTTGAAATAAGGTCGTATCTAGTTGCTTAGGAGAATTGACCAACTGACCCTAAGTAGTTAGGTAGAGTTGGGGAGGGTAAAAATTGACCAACTAACGACCCTCTCTCACTTGTGCGAACTGACCAAATGATCACCGGTCGTACGGATGAACTTAAGAAGCTAGGGATGAGTGTCTAAGATGCTAGCGCCCGGGAACTCATTATTTCGAATCTTGTATGTAGGGTACTTAATGACTTGGCTTAGGCGACTAAAAACCACTCGACTATCAAGGGTAGAATCTTGACCTCAGGTAGGAGCCTTTGTTGATAGGTTAGGATGAATTGACCAAATGTTGTCCTAGCGACTTAAACCCCCACTTGAATCAATTGGAAGTAATAAAACATGGACATTACACAATAGGATGAGTAATTAGGTTAGCACATTTTCCCTCTATTTATCACAACCTCTATTTATTTTACTTTCTTTTATTTCTTGTTTATTAGTTTCGTAATCATTTCTACTACAAACCAGTTAAAAACCAGTGACATCTAGACTTAATTAGAATCCGCTCACATAGCTCTTGGGACGACATTGGTTTTACCGATTACTACACTACACACGACCGGGTACACTGCCCGTGAGTGCATAAGGTGGACCATAGGTAAACGAGACACTATAAATATTAAAACCTGGTCAGAAAACCTGCATCAAGTTTTTGGCGCCGCTGCCGGGGAGTTATATTAGGATTTTTATTAAGTCTTTTATTTTTGTTTTATTTTAAAATTTTGTTTTCTCACGATTTCTTTTAAGTTTCAGGTACCATGGAGGTTGTAGACATTGATAACCTGACTCTTAAGGAATATTTGGTCATGACTAGGGGTGAACAATGGTCCGGGCTCGTTAGGCCGGCTATTGGAGCTGAAGTCCGTTTTGAGATCAAATAACAGTTTATGAGGGAGCTATGTGCTAACCCTTTCTCGGAAAATAGAGACGAAGATGCTTATGAACATGTTGAAAATGTCTTGTACATCGCAAGCCTTTTCAACATGCCTAGTGTTTCTCATGACGCTGTTATGCTCAGAGTATTCCCCATAACACTTACTGGGTTAACAAGAAGATGGATTGATAGATTACCCGTCGGGGCAGTTGATACATGGGCTCTCTTAAAGAAACATTTCATTCAAATATATTGTACTCCTTCGAAGATATCAAATTAACTCATGGAGATCCATAATTTTAAGCAGGAGGGCGATGAGACGTTGTACCAGGCCTGGGAAAGATACAACGAACTCTTGTACAAATGCCCCACTCATGACCTTAATAGCCAGCAAAAGGTAAATGTCTTCTACAAGGGCTTAAACATTTCCTCAAGACAAATGCTCGATTCGCAGGGACCAATTCCTGGAATGACTCCTGTAAAAAGCTTTGGAGACTATTCAAAAGATGGCTAACCACTCTCATAAGTGGCACAATGGAGGAAGCAATAGAGGTATAAGTGGGAGTACGGAAGGCCTTGCAGCAACAATTAATAACCTCTAGAGTCTTGGTAGGGACATGAAGAAACTAAAAGAAAATGTACACTCTATAAAAGTTGGTTGCAATAAATGCAATGGCATTCACCTTGCCAAGGAATGCTCGTTTAAAGAAGAAGTCAAGAGGGTTGAAGAGGTAAAATATGGGAATAGTAGGACGTTTAACTGATATAATAGTAACGGAGCTAAATACCGTGAAGGACCCCCGGGATACTATACGAGAATCAATAATAACCCTTCTAAACCGAGTCTTGATGAGTTGGTTCATAAACACATCGAGGAATCTACTAGAAAAAATGACAGGTTCAAAGAATGGATGGTCAAAGTGAAAGAAGACACAGATATGAACCTACGAAACTAGGATGCCGCAATCAAAAACCTATATACCCAAATTGGGCAGCTGGCTAAGAATCTCGGGACCAGGAATGATGAAGCTGTTACATGTAAAGCCGTATTTGCACAAGACAAGCCGGAGGAGGAGCAGCGCACCCCTACTGTTACTAATGACCTTTGTGGGATTAATTACTTAAGAGAAGATGACAGATCTGAAGATGACGAAAACTTGCCGTGCCAACTTCCTGAAAAGGAACTTTATCAAGAAAGTTTTCTGTTGCCTTGCACTATCGGTAACCTAAAAATTCCCGCTTTAGCTGATTTGGGAGCTGGGGTAAATCTTATTTCCACTTCATTGTTTGATACCTTGAAACTAACCAATTTAAAAGAAACGACAATGATGATTGAAATGGCTGATTCTTCTAAAGCTGTACCTCGGGGGGTTGTTGATAATGTTCTACTAAAAATTGGCAAATTCCTCTTTCCTACTGATTTTGTGGTTATTGACATGGGCAAACGGGAGCATTACAACTTAATTGTTGGGAGACCCTTTTTAGCTACTTGTCGCGCTCATATAAAAGTTTTTGAAAAGCAAATTTCTTTAGGGACTGAGGGGGAACGAGTTACTTTCGACATGAATGAACAATTGAAACCTCATCTGGAATTTTCAAAAAAGGTTGACGTTGTCAATATACCATTACTTGACCCACCTTTATGCTATGAGCTCGGGACTAACAATTGTGAACAAGATGTTGATAGTTGTAAACAGGAACAGGGACCAAGTGATCAAATTAGGGACATCGATAAAGCTCGGGATCTTAACAAGCATTACTGCATTCCTATAGTAGCCGAGCATGATGGATCTATGAAAGCATGGCCCACGTGTGACCCTTTTGGCGAATATTGTAACGGGGATATGAATATAGAAGAATGGATGTGCCCCCATGAGATTGAGAGACATGACATAAAATTTGGGTGTAACACCCCCAAATCTTGGTACAGCGGAAGACATAAACAAGTTTTTGGGGCGTTATTGGATTGGCACGTCACACAAGTATAGCAAACAAGACAATCATATTATAGTTCAAAAACCAATCCCATAGTTAATTATCCAAATACAATCATCCCAAATAGTCAAATGTAAGGCCCAACATGATTTATAAAATAGGTCCGCATAATATTATCAGAGTTTAAATATGATCCTCCAACCATGCCTCATTGCCAAGCCTCCACAGAACAAGCATTCCACACATCAACTTAATTACCTGAGAAAAACATGCTAAAAGGTCAGCTAACGCTGGTGAGTTCATAGGTTTAAATATAAGTTTAGTAGTGGACCTATAAGGGTTTATTTGCTATGCGAGACTAAGATAGATACACAATAACACAACATTCACATACCAATACCAAGATCAATAACACCATCAATAACATAATCAATATCATAGTAGGGCCCCAGGCGACTCTAGCCAGCGCAGTCGTAGCAAAGCCTAGAACAAATGCTACCCAGGACTAGGTCGGGGTAGAAGTCTATCCTTAGCTAGGCAAGTGTCATAGCAAAATAATTGCTACCCTAGACTAAGGCAACATCTACCACATATCTATCCAAACAGTCAACACATAAGCAAATCAAAAGAGTTTAAAAAGGTTCAAAATAGTAGCATGATTTCTCACCCCAAATTAGTTAAAAACAAAGATAAAAGTGGGACTATGAAACTCACCTCAAGCAAGCAAAGCACAAATAAACACTAGCAACTAAGATAACAGCTAACACGGCTCAACAACTACTAACTTGGCACAACCTATTAATATAAACCATTTCTTAATATATATAATCCCAAATTCAACGTTATCTAACCCAGTGTATTCCTTTTCTTATCTCCAAAATATCTTGTTTCACCGTTTAGTCCTAGCATTTGGTATCGTCGTGTGTGTGTATCGAATCAACAAGACACAATGAATGCACTCAAATGACCACAATGCGACTCAATTACCACACAATGAGACGTCTAGCCGATAAGCTCCATAGTTCAATAAGTTTCGGAATAAATAGTTAGATCTTATCGAATTCGTCAACTCATTTATTCGTGCCGCTTATTATTCCATAAACCAGTGTTGGGAATTATACAAAGTAGGAATTCTGCTGAAAATACTGCTGAAGGAATCTGCTGAAGTACATGGATTCTGCTGAAGAAGAGTTTCTACTGAAGTGATATAAACGTGTAGTTTGTTTCTGCAGAGATAGTTATTCCACGTATTCTATAGTTAGTTAGGATATGCATGAGCTTTATTAGGAAGTTATAATGTATATCTTATTTAGTTTTATGTTTATACGTTTCTTGGGAAACGGGTTAGGGTTCCTTGTCTATAAAAGGAACACAATAGTATGAGTTATGTACGAGTTGAAAAACAAAGTTTTAGTATTATTAAAAGATCCATAGAGGATCAAGTGTTCTTAGTTATTTGTGTTTGTTCTTGTGTTTAGTTTCCGATTAAATACAAGTTATAGAGACTGTCTTTTAGTGTGCTTGTGATTACATAAGTATAACTAACGATCTACGAGTGCTCATAAGATCTATCAAGGTCTTAGGTTCAACAAGTGGTATCAGAGCCTCGGGAGAGTCTCTGTAATACTAAGAACAATCTTTTCTGCACACCCTTACAACCAAAACAACATTCAACATGCCTGGTTCAGACATTGACATTGAGGTCACCAACAACAATAACAACACATCTCAGCTTAGTCTTTCAAACAGCAATGCAAAATTTCCATACCTAAAGAAGGAGGAATATGATTTGTGGGCTATGAAGATGCAGAATTGGATCTCCAACATTGATTGGAATCTCTGGGAAATTGTGAAGAATGGGAACAGTTTGAAGAGGACGATCACAGATCCTGATGGTAATGTTACCATTGTTCCTCCCAAATCTGCTGAAGAGATTCTGGCTGTTCAAAGAGAGAACAAAGTGAGAACTATTCTCCTTCAGGCTATACCTGAAGATCACTTGGGTGATTTTCACTACATGCAGGATGCAAAGGACATTTGGCTGGCTGTCAAGGCTAGGTTTGGTGGGAATGAAGAGTCAAGGAGAATGAGGAAATCTATGCTGAAACAACAGTTTCAAGAATTCCAAATCACTGAAGAAGAAGGTATCCACAAGGGGTATGACAGGTTTCATAAGATCTTGAGTCAACTGAATCAGCTGAAGGCAAAGCCAGATAATGATGACTGCAACTCAAAGTTCTTGAGATCCTTACCTACATCTTGGTTGCAGGTAAGCATTGCCCTCAAAGCTAAAGGTGGGCTGGATATGCTCACTTTTGATGAACTGTACAACAGACTTAAATCTCTTGAGCCTGATGTGAGAAGTCCTTTTCGTTCATCCACTCCTAGTCATACAGCTTTTGTTGGGGCTTCCTCAAATAGGATGACTTATGCTCCAAGTCCTGTTTCCTCAGCATCAACATACACTACAACTTCATCAAGTTCTCAACCTAAATCCAGTAGTGTATTGGAAGATGTGATTCACTCTTTTGTTGCTGACTATGACACTCAGCAGCAACTAGCCTTTGAGGACTTTGAACAGGTGGATCCATTTGACATGGAAGAGATGAATTTGAAGTGGCAACTGGCTATGCTCTCAATGAACATCAAGAAGTTTGAGAGTAAGTCTGGGAGAAAGTTTGGCTTCCAAGGAAGAGATCCAGCTAGGTTTAACAGAGGCAAGGTCAAATGCTTTACTTGTGGTCAGATGGGTCACTTCTCTAGAGAATGCAAGGATAGGAAGGTTGGTGATGAGGTGAGATATTCTTCCTATCAGCAGATTCAAAAGGATGCTGGAACTTCGAAGGGTGGATCCTCCACAGCTCTTGTCACTGTGGATGACCATGTTGACTGGAAGATGCATGAGCATGAGAATGATGAAAGTCCTGGTTCTGAGAATATTGGATTGCTGGCAAGCTGTACTTCAGAGGATAGGCATGATCAATTTGCCTTCATGGGCATCTCTCAGGTACAAAATTGTGTGTTTGGTTGTAGTGAAAGATATAATGAATTAAAAGAAGCCTATGATGAATTGAAACCTAAATACAATAAATGTTATGTAGAAGTTGAGGCTTATAAACAGGCTTTAAAAACATTAGAAAGACAAAAAGTTTGGTTTCAAAAGAATCAATTGGCTTATGATGAAAAGATCAGGGTGTTACAAAGTGATTTAGATTGTGCTAAAATTGATTTAAAACGTACTGAGAAAGAAAAAGCTGATGTAGTTTCTGAAAACAAAGTGCTAAAAGAGAAACTAGATGAGGAAGTAGCTAGACATAAAGAATGGTTAATATCAGGTAATAATCTAGCTAGACATATCTATAGTAGTCAATCTGAGACCTCAGGAATAGGTTTAGGTTTTCAAAAGTATGTAGGATTAGAAGCTAGGCATGATGGGCGTAAAACTACACAAGCAGGTTTAGCTAATTATGTCAAAGAAGGAACTTTACATGCTGTCCCTGGACCTATTAGAGGTGAACATATGCCCATTGACCTTTCCATCACTGTTGACTTTGATGGATCACACCATCTGTATGGAAAAAAGTCAAGAGACTTGCCAGACCATGATTCTTCATCTACTGGCTTTGTCTCTTGTTGTGACAGTGACAAGTCCTCTGACAAAGGGTCTACTTCTTCTACCCGGTGTGATTCAAATTACAAGACAGACCTTCCCAAGATCTTGCCCAAGCCTACACCTAAGACTGCTTACAAGCCTTTTAGAGTTGCTGCTGAGGAATAAACTTCCAAGACAGTTTCTTCTGAAGACTTGTCTTTTAATTCTTTGCACAATAATGCTTTTAAGTTTGTTAAAAACAATTCTGTTAATTCTTGTGGTTTGAATGCTTTTGCATGTAATAGAACATCTTTTACTTTGAATAAATATTCTAAAAAGAAGACATGTTTTGTTTGTGGAAGCAAATTTCATTTGATTAAGGATTGTGATTTTCATGAGCAAAGAATGGGTGCAGGTGCTGGTCAAAAGAAACCTAGACCAATGTGGACAAATGTTAATGATATACCATCTTTTATTCCACAAGCAACTAACCCTTCTTCATTTCCTTGGAGAAGATCTGTTGCTAGACCTTATGTGAAACCCACAAGTTCCTATTTTCAAAATGGTTATTAGCCTGGTTGTGTTGACTCTATGAATAATGGGAAGGGATATCGGGATACTGCTGTGAAGCCCTCAGCAGGTTGTTCTTGGACTCAAAAAGGACCTAAATTTCAATGGAAACCCAAGAACAATGGTGGATCTTATACATCTACATGGCATTACCCTAATGATCCACAAGGCAGGTTCAAGTCAGTGATGACTTGAGCCTCTATAGTGTACTAATATTTTGTATATTTAATTGTTGTTCTTGTAGGATCATCCTCTTAAGCATAAGGAAGTTGGCATTGTGGATAGTGGTTGTTCCAGAAGCATGTCAGGAAACAGAGATATGATGCATAACTTCGTACCCATAGAAGGAGGAGGCAATGTGATGTTTGGTGGAAGTGATGGTAGAATCACTGGGAAAGGCACCATCAAAACACCTCTACTGGATTTTGAGAATGTGTTCTATGTAAAGGAACTGCAACACTTCAACTTGTTCTCAGTCTCACAAATATGTGACACCAAGAACAAAGTATTCTTCTCTGAGGATGAATGTCTTGTGCTATCTAAAGACTTCAAACTACCAGAAGATACCTCAATTCTGCTGAGAGTTCCTAGAAAACACAACCTATACACATTCAATCTGAATGATGTGCAACCAGAAGGTGACCTAACTTGTTTGGTGGCCAAAGCATCCCTGGATGAGTCTACAAAATGGCATAGAAGGATGGCTCATGTGAACTTTAAGACCATCAACAAACTTTCTAAACTTGGTCTAGTTGAAGGACTTCCTTCCAAAGTTTTCACCAATGAACATAATTGTGTTGCCTGCAACAAAGGAAAGCAACACAGATCCTCATACAAAGCTATTACAGCCGTGAGCATGATTTTAGAACCTCTTCAGTTGCTACATATGGATCTCTTTGGTCTAACCCAAGTCAGAAGTATTGATCACAAGTATTTTTGTTTGGTAATTACTGATGACTTCAGCAGGTTTTGTTGGGTATTCTTTCTGAGGACTAAAGATGAAACATCTCCAGTGTTGAAAGAGTACATTACCCTTGTTGAAAACCAGTTGAACAAAAAGGTTAAAGGTATTCGGTGTGATAATGGGACAGAGTTCAAGAATGCTATTTTAATAGAACTCTGCAAGTCTAAAGGGATAAAAAGGGACTATAGCACTCCAAGAACCCCACAATAAAATGGGGTAGCTGAAAGAAAGAATATGACCTTAATAGAGGCAGCAAGATCTATGCTTGCAGACTCTAAATTACCTACCATGTTTTGGATTGAAGCAGTTGGCACAGCTTGTTATGTACTGAACAGGGTATCCATTACTAGACCTCATTTCAAGACACCTTATGAACTTCTCACTGGGAAAGTTCCTGCTATACATTACCTCAAACCATTTGGGTGTCAAGTGACCATTTTGAACACAAGTGATCCATTGGGTAAATTTGATGAGAAAGCTGATGAGGGGTATATTGTGGGTTATTCGGCTCATAGTAAGGCTTACAGGGTATATAATTTGAATGCTAGAAAGATTGTGGAAACACTTAACCTGAGGTATCTAGAAGATAAGCCCAATGTGCAAGGTCAAGGACATGTTTGGTCTTTGACTTGGATTACTTAACTGATTACTTGGGTTATTCTAGACATGTGGCTAATTAAAATGCAGGTACACCAGAGTCTCCCACTGACAATGCAGGTACCATGGATGCTGATTCAGATAGTGAGTTTGAGGATGATGAACAACCTATTATTGTACCTTCTTTCTCCCCTAACCATTTTGCAGGTGATACTTCCTAAGTTACTTATGATAAGAGTGAAGATGAGTCCCACTATGCAGAAGATCTTGCTAGGCTTCAGAAGCAAGAGTATGCAGCCAACCTTGATGCTGAAAGGCTTGATGAAGAGATTGCTAAACAAACAGTCAGTGGAAATCATAATTCTCCTGAAGGTTCTTCTATTTCTCCTGAAAAGTCTCTTATTCCTACTCGTGTGTCCACAGACTTTGGTGAACCCTATACGCGATTTCCAAGTCCTTCAGATCTTGGTAACCATCAACCTAAAGCTGGAATCTTCACCTCACCTTCCTATGATAGTGATTTTGAGCCCACTGTGACTAATCTTGATACATCTATTGAAGTCAACCCCACTGCTACAAAGAGGATCAACATTGCTCATCCTCAATCCAATGTTATTGGTGATCCTCTAGCACCTGTTAGAACTAGAAGGACTGTGACAAGTTCTAAATATGGACAGGTTGCTTTTCTATCCTATGTCTCAAACCAGCAAAGGGACAATCACACAAACTTTAAGCATTGTCTGTTTGCTTGTTTTCTGTCTCAAGTGGAACCAACCAGTGTTACTCAAGCTCTTGAAGATTCAAGTTGGCTTGAAGCAATGCAAGAAGAGATGCAACAATTCAAAAATCAGTAGGTTTGGATTTTGGTACCACTACCTGATGGTAAGTATGCAATTGGGACAAAATGGATTTTAAAGAATAAGAGAGATGCAAGGGGTGTTGTGGTTAAAAACAAAGCAAGATTAGTGGCTCAGGGGTACAGGAAAGAGGAAGGAATTGATTATGATGAAGTGTTTGCACCTGTTGCTAGAGTTGAGGCCATTCGAATTTTCTTGGCCTGTGCATCTTACATGGGATTCATGGTATATCAAATGGATGTCAAAGGTGCTTTTCTGTATGGTGAAATAGAAGAGGAGGTTTATGTCACTCAAACCAAAGGATTTGAAGACCCAGATCATCCTAAACATGTTTACAAGGTTGTTAAAGCTCTCTATGGACTACATCAGGCACCAAAAGCATGGTATGCTAGGCTTTCATCATTTTTGCTAAAGCATGGTTATAGAAGATGTGCCATTGACAAAACACTTTTCCTAAAAAAGAATTACACAGACATCATACTTGTGCAAGTTTATGTGGATGACATTATCTTTGGCTCCACAAAAGAAGCTTGGTGCAGGGAGTTTGAGGAGCTGATGAAGGGAGAGTTTCAGATAAGTGCTATGGGGGAGCTTACTTTCTTTTTGGGTTTACAAGTTCAGCAGAAACCTGATGGTATCTTTATACATCAGGAGAAATATGTGAGAGACATTTTGAAGAAGTTTGATATGGAGAATGTCATAACTGCCACTACACCTTATGAAGCTCCAAAACCAAAGAACAACATTGAACCAGATCCAGTTGTGAATGTTCACTTATACAGATCTATGGTTGGTTCATTGATGTATTTAACAGCTTCTAGGCATGACATTACCTTTGCTGTGAGTGCTTGTTCTAGACATCAAGTCACTCCACTTGCTTCCCATCTGAATGCAGTCAAAAAGATCTTTAAGTATCTAAAAGGACAACCCCATTTAGGTCTTTGGTACCCAAAAGAGTCTCCTTTTAAGTTGGAAGCATATAGTGATAGTGATTATGCTGGTGCAAATCTGGATAGAAGATCCACAACTGGAGGTTGCCAATTCCTTGGAAGAAGATTGATTTCTTGGCAGTGCAAGAAACAAACCATTGTTGCTACCTCATCTACTGAAGCAGAGTATGTTGTCTGCGCCAATTGTTGTGGTCAGGTACTATGGATTCAAAATCAATTGTGGATTATGGGTTTAACTTCATGAACACAACAATTTTTATTGATAATCAAAGTACCATATGCATAGTTAAAAATCCAGTTTTCCACAGTAGAACTAAGCATATTGAAATCAGGCACCACTTTATAAGAGATGCATATGAAAAACATTTGATAAAAGTGGTTAAAATTCACACTGATGATAATGTGGCAGATTTATTGACTAAAGCTTTTGATGGACCTAGGTTTCAACACCTAGTTGTCAATATTGGGATGCTTAACCCTTAGCTGCAAAGTTTAAGGGGAGGCATAGGCCTCAGGGGAGAATTTTAGTTGTATATTTTGTAAACTTTGTAGATATTTGGTTATCTTTTTTGTTGCTAACACTAACCTGCTAATATTCTTTGAGTTTTGTCTGTTTGGTTTGGTGTGTTTGCTACTCTGTGTCTGTTTTGCAGATTTCTTATATTAGTTGATGTTCACAAAGTTGGTTAATGGAATATGGTCAAGTAAGCTACAAGCTTGTTTCTACTGAAGACAAGTACTGAAGTAAACTAACTATTTCTACTGAAGAGAAGTACTGAAGTTAAATGGTTCATTCATTCAAGAAACAGTTTACAGCTTACAGCTTATAATCAACTTCAAATGCTAATGCAAGACCATTTCTGTACAAGATCTACTAAACCTATACTAGCTCCTATCATCTATTATAAAAGCTGGTGGATATGCATGACCAGTACGATGAAGAAGCTGAAGCTGAAGGTGAAAATGGAAAGGATGGATTGATGAAAACGACGATGAAGATGCTCAAGAACCTAGTTTTATATCTTTGGCTCTTGGCATGGTAGATGGATTTGTGGTATGAGAAATCTTCAGTTGTTCCATCTACTCGTTCCACCATAAAGCATCACTCAATCTTCAATTTTCCATTTCCCTTCACCTCTGCCATCTTGCCCTTTCCCTTGCTTCCATGGTATGAAGTACCATTTCCTGGAGCAGGAAGTGCTATCACCACATCACTTGGCTCTAGACGATATGAGGAGTCATCAGAATCACTAGAAGACTCACTTGGATCCACTACACTATCATCTTCAGAAGAAGGGAGAAAGGGGGACTTCAAAGGTCGAGGTTTATATTGATAAGAATATCGTAAAAATAGGCGAAAATCATCACTGGATGATGATGATGGAGAGGAGGTTGGATCAATGACTTCTGGTTTGGTAGACATGGTTATTATTGATGATTGTGGTAGTTTTTGGAGAAATTAGGGTTTGTGAAGATATTGGGGTAATTGATGTGTGTTAAGTGTGCATTGAGATTATCTTATAGGCGGATTCAAGGTGTTATGACAATTAATGCGAGTTGGTGTCACAGTAAAAAGATATTTACTGCAGGATACTTAGCCTCTTGGGTGTTTTTGCTGATTGACCTTCTTCAGCAGTTTGACTTTAGTTTCTGCTGAAGTGTTAAGTTTGAAATTGGTTGAAGTTATTTTCCACGTAAGATATGGTCAACATTAGTTCTGATATATTTGACCATCAATTGGGTAACTTCTACTAATACCTTCTTCGCATATCTTCGCCCAAAATAACTGATTCCCACTTCATTTGATTTAAACACACTTTCAGTTGCGTGAATCATAACCCCTTATCACGATTTCTCACATGGCGCTTCACTTCAAGAAAGATCATAACAAAGTGGCTTTTCTGGGAAAAGCTAAGGGTCATGAATTATATGAACCAATGGTGGAGTTCTTGAAGCAATCCAAGATTCATTATGCTTTAACACACTCTCCAGATGCAATATATGAATCGTTGGTTACACAGTTTTGGGCATCTGATACGAAAAGGAGTGACATAGAGATTGTAGCTATGATAGATGGAACAGAGTATGTTGTCACAGAGGATTTGATTAGGAGACAACTTCATTTGGATGATGTGGATGGGGTGTATCATTCTAATTCTGTGGAGATACTTGCTGGGCTTAGGGCTGTGGGTTATCAAAGTACTCGAACAGATTTGTGGCAGAAAAACAAGCTTTGCCCCATGTGGAGGTTTTTGGTACATACTTTACTTCAATGTATTAGTAATAAGTCAGGGGGATGGGATCAATTTTCTACTCAATTGGGTTGTGGGATTGTATGTCTGTCACAGGGGTTAACTTATAATTTTTCTAAATATATTTTTGATAACATGGTTGAAAATGTTTAGAGGAAAAAGCATAAGTTTTTAATGTACCCTAGGTTTTTGCAAATGATTTTAGACATTACAACCCAAGTTCAAGCCTTTTATCCCATAGGTACTCTGAGTGCTAAATTATTTGCTTCAATGAAAACTCATTTTGAGGGGGAACATCATCCTTTGCTAGCAGCTATGTTGCCACAAGGCAATGAGGGTGCTGATGAGGGTAATGTTGTTGGTTCTCCACCTTCTACTTCTATTGCTGCTGATGGTAATCCATCAGTTGCCATGGATGAGGGCCCTTCTACTACTGCTGAAGCAGCACATGTTACTACTGACCAACCTCCACCCACACCTTTGCCCATACCTAGTCCTAGTCCACCACCTACTCATGGTACTCTTGATGAGTTTGAGCATGAGGTTGATAGACAGCCCACACCTAGTCCTGTAAGAGAGACTTTTGTTGAAAGCTCTCCTATATTTGAGCATGAACATATTTCTCCTGAAAGGTCCAATGATGCTCCCATTACCACTGAGCAATCTGCTGGTGGAGCTGAGGACACTATTACTCTCACATCTGTATATGCTTTGCTCAACAGGACTATGAAAGAAGTTGCAGATCTCAAAAGGGAGCTTGCTGAGACTAAATCTACACTTGGTGATGAGATTGTGGAGTTAAAGAAAAAGGTTCAGACTTTAGAGGATAAACTTGAGCATAACAGCAAAAGGAAGCTTGTGGTTTCTTCTGATGAGGAGCAAGAGGATGCTGATTTGGATTCACTTGAAATATTGGCTAATGTTGCTCAACAAACCCATGCTTCTACTCCTATTGTTGCTGGATCATCTAAGCACAAGGAACCTATTCTATTTTCTAGAAGGAGAACAAGAAAATATTTGAGCAAGGAATCCACTGAATCATCAAAATTGCAAAGTGTGGAAAAGGTGGCAACTACTGATGAGAATGTTGATGTTTCAATGATGGATGTTGATTCTGAACTTGGTCAAGCTTCAGTTGTACAAGAACCACAAGGTCCTTCACCTTCAGCAGATGATCAAGATGAAGTGTTTGTTGCTGGAAGGAATTTTAATTTGGACCCTCATGCTAATGTTACTTCTGAAGACACTCCTCAACATGTTACTGCTGATGCTTACATGGGTGTTTCTTCTGAAGTTCCTATTATGAATGTTGATTCTGCTCATGAGCCTGCTGACAAAGGGAAAGGAGCAATGATTGATGAGGAGCTTGGGTCTGATCTAGTCAATGAACAGGAAAGGCAAGAACAAGAAAGATTGCTAGCTGAGTGTGCAGATATAAAGAAGAGTCATGCATTGGCTCAAATGCTTGAAGCTCAGTTTGCTACCAATTTGCCTCCTGAGAGACAACGAGAAATTGATAAACTATCTACTCAGATAACTGATGAACAATGGGATACTTACACTAATCGAGCTGCATCCAATCCTACTCTTGCACAAAGTATCTTAGGAGCAGACTTTGATAGTGAGAACTTTGCTGCACAGATGGTGGCTCTTGGTCAACAAAGGAAGCAAGCTGCAGCTGCACAAAGAAAAGCCATTGCTGCTCAGAAAAATAAAGCAAAAAGGGAAAGACCACCTGTTGGGAATTCTGTGAAACCGTGATACTGCTGAACGAGAAACAGTGGAATCTGCTGAAGTAGTGAAGTACGGTTTCTGCTGAAGCAGTGTTGGTATCTGCTGAAGATATAATACGGCTGAAATAGTGAAGCCGTGAATATGCTGATATAGTGAAGCAGAGTAGGATATGCATGCGCTGTATTAATTATAGGTTAGCATGGGCTTATATTGTACTGCCCAATGTTAGCATAGGCATATGTATGGGTTTTACATTTATTTATTTGCATGCTTGTTCTCTTCCCAAGAAAGGGATTAGGGTTCCTTGTCTATAAAAGGAACATAGGTCTTATGTTTTAGATATAACTTTTCAGAAAAACATTCAAGAAAAACCTCTATAGAGAGGGTGTAAAGATCCATAGAGGATCATTAGTTTTAATAGAAAAGCCTTGTTGGTAACTTTGATTGTGTTCTTATTATTCCGCTGTGCACATTCAATCATCGTTATTATACACTCTAGTTGAGTCCGGATCTTAGGATTTAACAATTGGTTTCAGAGCGGGTGGCTCTCGATCTTGAGTTTACAAGGTTTTTCGAAGAAAAGATACAATATTAGAAGCTGTTAACAATTTTCGTAGTGTCTCTGCTGGGCTGTTTTTAAAACAGCGATAACTTTTTTTGAACCGTTGGATCGAGCTACAATTTTTTCTGGTGCATCTCTAGATAGTTATCTAAAGTGTCACCGGAGGGATTGTCGATTAGAGCTCTCAATCAAAAGTTATAAGCCGTCAAAGTCTGCTGAAAGAGTTCCGTAGGGATACTACAGCACTGTTTTGAAACAGTCATAACTTTTTCGTTAACCGTTGGATCGGCATAAATTTTGGACTGGAAGTTCTTGGTATACCAAGGAAGGTTTCCACCGAAGGGATCGTTGATCTGAGCCTCTGACAGAAAGTTATAAGAACTAGAAAACTGCTGAAGACATACTTTGAAAAAGAAAAGAAGCAGCAGGAATAAAGGGGTTGTTATTCGGATCAGTTTATTGGCGTGAAGCAAGTTGATGAAGACCAGTTTCGGTTGTTGAGCCTCATTATTTTTTTCTCTTGACACTGCATGCGCATGAGGTATTAATTCCACTCGTTTTGAATTGATAATTTTTTGTTATTGCTGAAGGTCACGGGTATACATCATGATTATTTAAATTCATATAAGTGGGTCACGAGGGGATTAATAAATTTAAGTACTGCATGTGTTTGATTGGTCCATGATCTGTCATGGGACTCGAAATCAATTTGGTCAATGTTAATGAATATGTTTAAGTGTTACGCAGTACATGGTTGTAACAATAGTCTTGAGTGTGTGATTGGTCGACTTATTTGGGGTTTGACAATTGATTGGTAAAGTTGTTCTTAATCACGTGGGGTTTATTAAATTTTTATTCATAGTGTCTAGTGCTGGTCCCATTCTTTGATTATGTTTGTAACCCACAAGAGTTTTGATTGGCTGTTGCATCAAATTGTTTCTTTTGATTTCACGTGTCACACATTGGCTAAAGTGGGGCTCATTTTTTGATGTTCTTGTCACGAGATTGTTTGGTCAAAAGGTGTCAACAGATTTAGGTCTTCACGTGGGGTTCGAATTATAAAGTTAAATATTTTGGGAATATTTCGATTATCAGTGATTGGTGGGGCTAGGTATTCACATTTTTGATTGGCTAAGGTGATCATGTCCTTTGGTATACTTTCTGATAATCACATATTTTGTTTCCACTGATCATTTCATTTCTGCTGAAACTCAAGAGTGGGTATAATATTTCATTTGAGTGGTCTTTTACTTTGGTGATCTAGTAAGATAATATTTGACTGTCATCTTGGTACTGCTGGTCCCAACGCATATAATTATTATTCTGATTGGGTGTTGGTTCTAGTGGTATTTACTTTGGTTGCTGCTATCTCATAACTTTTTAAATGGCTAAATTTGATAATAAATGGGATGATGGTACGTTTCCTTATTTAATGGATGATGAGTACGAAGCCTGGGCTAAGAAGATGGAACACTGGATCATGAATAATGATATGAATATCTGGAAGGTGATCCAAAATGGCAACAGTTTAAAAAGGATTAGAAGTGATCGTGATGGAAACATCATTATTCTTCCTCCAACGACTGCAGATGAACAGATTGCTATACAAAGAGAGTCAAAGGCCAGAACTACCTTGCTTAAATCTATTCCTGCTGATCATGGAGCAGATTTTCGCTATATGGATGATGCAAGTCTTATATGGAATGCTCTCAAAGCAAGGTATGGAGGAAAGGCAGAATTCAAGAAGATGAGCAAGGAAGTTGATGCTAAAGGTTATGCTGAAGAATTTGCCAGTCCGCCAATTGCTCTCATAGGCATCTCTCAGGTACATACTTGTGTTTTTGTTTGTAAGGAGAGATATAATGAACTTAAGGAAGCCTATGATGAAATGAAACCTAAGTACAATGCATGCTATGTTGATAATGAAGCTTATAAACTGTCATTAAAAACATTAGAAAGACAAAAAGTTTGGTTTCAAAAGAATCAAGTGGCTTATGATGAAAAGATTAGGGTGTTAGAAAGTGATCTAGAATTTGCTAGAATTGATTTAAAGCGCACTGAGAAAGAAAAAGCTACTGTAGTGTCTGAAAACAAAGTGCTAAAAGAGAAACTAGATGAGGAAATTTCTAGGCATAAGGAATGGTTATTGAATGGAAATAAGTTAGCAAGTCACATCTATGCTAGTCAAAATCCTAATACTCCTATAGGTTTAGGCTTTAAGAAGTATGTAGGAATAGAAGCTAGGGATGACACTCGTAAATCTACACCAGCAGGATTAGCTAATTTTGTAAAAGAAGGTGATTTACATGCCGTACGTGGACCTATTAGAGGTGAATTCATGCCCATTGACCTGTCCATTCCAGTTGACTTTGATGGATCACACCATTTATATGGCAAAAAGTCAAGTGACTTGCCAGACCTTAGTGGCCAAACTAATGACTCTGTCTCTTGCTCTAAAAGTGACAAGTCGTCAGACCTAAAGTCCACTGTCTATGCCTCATGTGATTCAAGTGAAAAGTCTGACTCACCTAGGCACACACCCAAGACTACACCCAAGTCCAAAGTAGCTGATGATGAGCCCAAAACAAAGCCAGTTACTTATTCTTTTAAACACAATTTTGCTTCTAGTTCTGTTTCTGATAAGTTTAAATGTGATAAACAAAGTTGTGTTAAGAATAAGCCTTTTAAGAAGAAATCTTGTTTTGTGTGTGGTAGTAAACTCCATCTTATTATAGGCTGTGATTATCATGAGAAAAAGATGGGTGTTTCCTCTGGCCATAATACTTCTAGACCCACATGGACTAATGTTGCTAGTATTCCTCCATTTATTCCCAAAGTTGCTCATGTGAAAGGAGGTAAACCAGTTCCTTCTGGTAAACCAAAGGTGTATGCATCTGTTTCTGCTGACAGGCTTAATAGGCCTTTTCCAGTTCCCTCTGGTGGAGGATATTCTTCACCAGTTACTACTGGATGGTGGAACAGTAAGGCTAGGCTTATGCCCTATAGACCTAAAAGTTCTTATTTTCAGTCATATACACCTTATGTATCGCATATGAATAAGGTACATGGTGGAGTTAGTGTGGCAACTGTTGTTAAGCCCTCAACATGTTATTCTTGGAAAACTCAAAGGAAAGGTTCATTCTGGGTACCCAAGAACAATAGTCTTTGTCAGGTGCATTGATTGAGGGGAGGCATAAGCCTAAGGGGAGGCTTATTGTTGTATTGTTGTATTTTTGTATTCTAACCTTTTTTTGCAGCTGTTGGATCCTCATACGCCTAAGGGGAGGCTTAGTGTTTCTGCTGACACTACAACTGTCTGTGGTTTCTGCTGCTGCTTGATGGTATCTTGTACATGTTTTGGTTATTTTTATTTCTTCTTAGTTTTGGTAAAAAAAAACTCTAACCATGTGTGTAGGTTTCTACTCTCTCTTGCTTGCAGGTTTTGGTGTTGGTTCATTTCTACACCACTCATGGTTTTCATCTCACCATGTCTTTCTGACACAAGAGTTGGCAAGCCCACAAGATTATGGCTTGTGGTAAAGGCTGCGGAAATCCATAAATGGTTATCAACTCACCATGATGATGACGCATTCCATCAAAGAGTTGGCTAGTCCTGAGCAAACGGCTCCAGGTAAAGACATATCAAATCCGTTTATATAGTTGCTGATTTGCTCATAAATCAGATGGTTATCAATGTACCATAGTTTTCGGACTTAAACATCTGGCTACTCCAGTAGTGATGGCTATTGGTAAAGAGACATCAAATCCATTATTTTCAATGATTCACCTCTCACAGAGGAGTTCACACACCTGGAAGTGATGAGAATAGTATGCAACTAATAAGTTTTGATGTACATTATGTCATTTGTTGCTTTGCAAAAGACACAGTGTTTCAAAGTTTGGTCATCATAGAGATGAGATTGTTATTGGTTCTTTGCTACTGATGTTCGAGTACAATCCTCAAGTTCTGAAGTGTTAAAGATTGTTGGGAAGGATTGTTGGGAAATTTTGTCATTTGTTGCTACAATCCTCTAGTTCTGAAATTTTTAAAGATCTGGAAACTGGAACTTAACCCAAGGTCAAATTCCAGTTTAGGGGAGGATTGTTGGGAATTCGTGAAACCGTGATCTGAACGAGAAACAGTGGAATCTGCTGAAGTAGTGAAGTACGGTTTCTGCTGAAAGCGATGTTGGTATCTGGCGAAGATATAATACGGCTGATATAGTGAAGCCGTGAATCTGCTGATATAGTGAAGCAGAGTAGGATATGCATGCGTTGTATTAATTATAGGTTAGCATGGGCTTATATTGTACTGCCCAATGTTAGCATAGGCATATGTATGGGTTTTACATTTATTTATTTGCATGCTTGTTCTCTTCCCAAGAAAGGGATTAGGGTTCCTTGTCTATAAAAGGAACATAGGTCTTATGTTTTAGATATAACTTTTTAGAAAAACATTCAAGAAAAACCTCTATAGAGAGGGTGTAAAGATCCATAGAGGATCATTAGTTTTAATAGAAAAGCCTTGTTGGTAACTTTGATTGTGTTCTTATTATTCCGCTGTGCACATTCAATCATCGTTATTATACACTCTAGTTGAGTCCGGATCTTAGGATTTAACACCACCAACTGCAGCTCAGAAGAAAAAGTATATGAGGACTGTGGTGTATAATCAAAGTTCAAGTGTCTATCAATCTGGTTTAACAAAGAAGCAAGTCTGGGCTTTATCTGATGATGTCTTGTTCAATATGTACACTCGAATAATGAAGCAGATTATACCACCTTCCAATTTGAAGAGGATTGCTGATAGTGCAGATGCTCCAAAGGCAAAGAGAACCAAGCAAGTTGAGATTGTAGATTCATTTGATGATGTTACACCTACGTTAAGTTCTCCTGTTGTTACTTCTGAAGCATCTACTAAAGCTATACATTCAGCTGAAAGAGTTCATTCTGCTGAACCACATGTTGTTTCTTCTGAAGAAGTACCTAGTGTGGCTACTACATCTTTTGATTCAAAGGAAATGAATGCTTCTATTCCTAGTGTTGCACCTGTTGATACAGTAGGAGCAGAGTTGGGTAAGAAAGCTGAACAAGACGCTACTAAAGCTAAGAGGGCCAGAGAGGTGCTTGAGAGAATGTATGCTGCGTGGTGTTGTTCGAGTTCTACTTCTTCCATTCCTGTTAAAGATGTTTCGATGAATGCGAGAAGGTACCATCCTCTGTCTCTATGGGAATTTATATACCAGGTAGGAGGAAGAAAAGGATGTCTAAAAGAAGACATGTTACTCTAAGGAGATCTGTGAGATCAGAGGGGACATACACTTCTAGGATTCATAAGTCACTCAGGGATAGTTCTTGGATTTAAAGGTGCTGATTCAACTTTTATTTAAGAAGGATCTGCTGATGCTTTTCGTGAAGGGTCTCATGGTGTGTTGACTAATTGGACTTTGACTGATGGAGAGCTTAACACCATTTTTATGTTGGATGATACTTCTATGCACTTTAACTTCTTGAAAGATATACTCCATATGGTGGATAGGCAAGATTTGATTACACTCAATGGCCTTATCACAAAGCATTATGGTACTAATTCACCACAGGGTTCGGGTTTATACTTGTTGGGTGATCTTCAAGTTCTGTTTGATTCTCAATCTCCAAATGGTAAGGGATATTCAATTTGGAAAGATTCACATAAGTGGAAGGTTGAGACTTGGAGATTTTATCCTCTTCCTTGTGTGCATGTCTTTGGAGACACAGAATGGGATGACTGTGTGTATGTTATCTGATAAGATTTATCCTTTGTCTGTGAACTTAATGAGAAGTATGCTTAAAAAGAAGCTGGAGGTTCCTCATGATCTAGTGGGGAATGATAAGTTACATGCTGAACAATTGATTGGATTGATTAAGACTCAACTTCAGCAACATCAAGAATCTTCTTGAGTCTGGTATCTTGTTGTATCGTGTATTATTTGTATTATTTGTTTGTTTCATTCTTAGTTAAAAAAAAAAAAAAAAACTATGTATACTCTTTGTTTGACTAACTTTTCTTGCAAATTTGTTGTACATTTCTATGTTCATGGTTATTAACTCACCAGATGTACCTTGTGTATGTCAAAGAGTTGGCTAGTCCAAAGGGTACAACTTTGGTAAAGACACATCAAATCTGTTGATAGCTGTATGGTTTGCTCAAAATCATAGGGTATGCAACCACCCATGCTTAATTGCTGAGGGTTGTATGGTCATCAATTCACCATGGTTTATTCCTTTTTGGAATCCAAGAATTGGCTAGCCCATAAGTATATGGCTTGTGGTAAAGGCACTGGAATACCATATTTGGTAATCAATTCACCAAGGGGATTCTTTCTACCTAATAATTGACTAGTCCTGAGCAAACGGCTACAGGTAAAGACATGTCAAATCCGTTTATAGTTGCTGATTTGCTAGTAAATCAGATGGTTATCAGTGTACCATAGTTTTCGAACTCAAACATATGGCTACTCCAGTAGTAATGGCTATTGGTAAAGAGACATCAAATCCATTATTTTCAATGATTCACCTCTCCTACGAGTTAACACACCTGGATGTGATGAGAATAGTATGAAACTAATATGTTTTGATGTACATTTTGTCATTTGTTGCTGCAAAGATCTGGAGATTTAAAGATTTGTCATCATAGAGATGTAATTGTTTTGGTTCTTTGCTGCTGGGGTTCAAGTACAATCCTCTTGTTTTGTTGTGTTAAAGATCTATCAAGAAACTGGAACTTAACCTAGTCAAATTCCAGTTTAGGGGAGGATTGTTGGGAATTATGCAAAGTAGGAATTCTGCTGAAAATACTGCTGAAGGAATCTGCTGAAGTACATGGATTCTGCTGAAGAAGAGTTTATCTTTGAAGTGATATAAGCGTGTAGTTTGTTTCTGGAGGAGATAGATATTCAGCGTATTCGATAGTTAGTTAGGATATGCATGAGCTTTATTAGGAAGTTATAATGTATATCTTATTTAGTTTTATGTTTATACGTTTCTTGGGAAACGGGTTAGTGTTCCTTGTCTATAAAAGGAACACAATAGTATGAGTTATGTACGAGTTGAAAAACAAAGTTTTAGTATTATAAAAAGATCCATAGAGGATCAAAGTGTTCTTAGTTATTTGTGTTTGTTATTGTGTTTAATTTCCGCTTAAATACAAGTTATAGAGACTGTCTTTTAGTGTGCTTGTGATTATACAAGTATAACTAACGATCTACGAGTGCTCATAAGATCTATCAAGGTCTAAGGTTCAACAACCAGTCGCATCCTAATGAGTCATAAGGATAATTCACCCATTAATAACGTTATCCTACGTGCCTAACGGGCTCTTATTAGATTCGTCAACCTAATAAGTCCGCTATCCACGTGGATTGACGCTATTAATGTTAGGTCATCCGTAACCCATGCACAAGACGTAAATAGTATTAAATGCTCGAAAATGGCATTAAATGCTCATAAATGGCATATTTCGATAAACGTGCACTCGAAACATTAAATACTCATTAATTAGAAAATATATCTATTTTTAGACGTTAGTTTCCATTTAAAATAGCGAATAACAAGACGAGTCTTGTTATCGAAGGTTTAGTATAAAAACCATTTATTATTTATGTTTCTTAGTTTTATTAACATGTTTATATATATATATATATATATATATATATATATATATATATATATATATATATATATATATATATATATATATATATATATATAGGGTAAATTTAAAATAAAAAGACAAATATCCGTAAAAAGAATAAAAAGATTTGTTTTTTTTTAAAAATTCTCCAAAAATTCCAAAAAAATTCCACAGGATCGGGTATGTTGGTGCATAAAACTTTTGTGAAAACATTTTTTATAATTTTGAGTTTTGATACGTTTTTTTTAATGCACAAAAAACGAATTTTGATGCGCAAAAAATTTTTTATGCACAAAATTTTTAACTTGTTTTAGTTAGATGCGCAATGCTTTTTTGATGAAAAAAGTCAAAAGAAGTTGGGTGCAAAAACCAATTTTTGATGCACAAAAAAACGATTTAATGCGCAAGCGGATTTTTTCATATTTTTTTTTCAGAAAAAATATCCACTTTTAGAAATAAAGTTTTTCACAACTTTTTCATGCACAATCATACCCGATCTTGTGGAATTGTTTGGGAATTGTTTGGGAATTTTTCGAGATTTTTTTTTGAAAAAAAAAATCTTTTTATCTTTTTACGGATATTTGTCTTTTTATTTGATCTTTATCCTATATATATATATAAAAGTAAGAACTAATGTGCACCGTTGGATCACTTTGAGTGGTGGTAGATGAGATTATGTATTTATGGATGGCATTTGTGTAATTAACAATTTTTATAAGGGTTTATGTAAACACATAAAAATAAAATATTTGCCGGGTTATATTTAGTTTTAAAGAGAGAGGAACGAAATTAAAATCTTCAGTTACTCTTTTTCCTGAAATCAAGTCTTTTCAAAACGAAAATCACCATATCATCACCAACTAAACCCTAGCTACAATTGGGGGATTCGATTACATTGCTACAAATGGGGGATTTCGTGAATGTACCATGTGATTATAAATTAGGCGCTTTAGAAAAAGATGGAAAGCCAAAAAAATGAAATAAGCTCCGGTTCAATTCCGATTGTTTTCTGTAAGTGATGAATACACATGTTTTGTTATATGTTTTATGATGTAATTTCAACTTTACTTAGTGATGTAAACACAATCATTTGCATACTTAATTTTTTTCAGTAAGAAGAAGTGGTAGGTTGACTGATATGATGTTGAAAATCGTTGGAGATCATGAAGGGTTTATTGATTTAACTGAAGGGGACACTGAAACTGATGTACCAGGTATAATCAACATTTTTAATCATCTGACTAATGAACCATTTGTGTGGCTTGAAATTTTTTTGTTGTGTTGGTTGGTAGGATGTTTTTATTTTTTTTTATTAGATGATATTGATGTTGACACTAGGTTTTTTTCATATTGTTTTTGGATTTGGTTGGATTGCTGATGGTGACAATAGTTTATTGGATTTTTTTTGTGACGCATATGTTTATAATAAAGAATTAACAATTGGAAAGGGCACTGATTTAAAAATTAAATTTGATACATAACTAGCGTGGTATTTATGTTTCGCGTATGTAAGTGACAGATTTATGTTAATGGTATGCACATTTTGTAACTAGTGTGGTATTTATGTTGGTAAAAGAACAATTTTGTTAGGGTTTAGTTGGTGATGATATGGTGATTTTGTACCAAAGAGTGCGCGTATGTAGCTAGTGGGGTATTTATGTTGTCAAAGAACCATTTTGTTAATTTAAATGGAAAAAAGAAAACTGGACAACCCAATGTGCTGATATAAAATTAGTGGACTAAAAACATACGAATATCCCCCGACCAACTTGTGATTGACCCAATTGATACCTGTTGGTACATTACAGAGTTAACTATAGCGAATCATAGGTACATTTTTTTATATACTAAAAAAACAATGGTACTAATCAATACAGAGCCTACTAACCACTTTGAATCTACCAATGTATATGTATTCGATTGACAAAAAAAGATTGGTTCATTGTAGTACGTGATACGTGTCGGTACAAGATACCTATATTTTGACAATGGAATATGTTATTTTAATGGTACGTGGTACTTATATTGTTCTAATGTATCGTTGAACTATTTTTGACTGTGGTGTTCTGTTGTTAAACATGTAGATTCGATTGTGCATGAGACAGAACAAGGTAAAAAGAACAAGGTACATGAGACAGAACAAGTTGGAAAGGGTACTGATAGGGATGTTGGCAAGAAGGACGGGCGAAAGAAAAGTAAATACTATATTGTGTCAAAGAAAAAAAAATTGTGCAGATGGTTCTGTGAAGAAACAAAAAAAGAAACGTAAGTTAGTTTTGAATTATAAAAAAGGTAAAAAAGAAGTTATTGTGGATGAAAATGTTGCTGAGGGAACTGTTTTTAACGAGGGTTTGGTAAAGAATAATAGTCACAAGCGTAGGTTGGTGGTCAATAAAAAAAAGGGTAATAAAGACGTGGTTGTTGGGATAGAAAGTGAGAAGGAGAAAAATGGTGATGAGGGTTTAGGGAAGACCACAAAGCGGAAGCGGAAGGCGCTGGTTCATAAAAAGACAGATAAACTCGATGTGTCGTTTAAGGGAGTAGATGTTGAGAGGTTATATGCCAGGGTCTCGTTGTGGTCATTGCATAGGTTGTTACCAAAACTGTCACCACAACAGAGGCTAGATGTCATTGATATGGGTTTCGGATCGGTGCTTGACTTTAAGATAAAGGATGTACCCTCACGGCTAAGTTATTGGTTACTCGATAACTTTGATGAAGAAAGGTGTGTATTGAGTGTGGATAGTAAGTCGATTGCGGTTACAAGGGATACGATTAAGGATGTACTTGGTGTACCCATGGGTAGTGTTTATGTTGAAGCACGGGACGAAGCGGATTTCCAACACCCGCTGGTTGTTGAATGGAAGAAGCAGTTTGGAAAGAAACCTAGGTATTACCATGGTCCGCTAGAGCAACTAATAAGTAGACAAACGGAGGGTGGAAGATGGTTCAAGATAAAATTCTTGGTTCTGTACTTGACATCAATTGGAGAAGCAAACAAGAATGCTACTCGTAATTTAAGGTTCCTACATTGCATCGATGACGTCGATGCTTTTCCTCAGTTTGACTGGTGCACTTTCATTCTTGAGTGCCTGGTGAGGACCAAAAAGAGTTGGGTCAGGCATTCACATTACACGGGTCCAGTAATAATTTTGTTGGTACGTTATTTATTACGATCTATAGGTAAAATTAGTGTTGTTAAGTAATGTTTTTTTAATTACTGATGTATTGTATAAATACATGTAGATTTTGTATGATGTCTCACTACAAGGAAGGACAGATGAGGATGAACTTGACGTGCCTTTTGTAAACAAGTGGACAACTGACATGCTGAACAAGCTTGAGGAGGAACGATTCAGTGAAACAAATGTTGAGGTACTCGTAAAACAGTTTTAAAAATTATTTTGCAAATGTTGTGGTACAAATGTTGTGGTACATTGAGTGTGTATGTTAGAACAATTATACAACTTGACCAATTGTGTATGAACCATTATGTATTGCTAGTATTTTCCTTTTTTATACAACTTGACCCATTGTATCTGACCCCATTATATGTTTTGCAAACAATTTGCTGATATACTAATCTTGTTGATACAAATGGAAAAAACAAAACATGGAAAGGCCCAAGTTGCTGATACAAAAAAATAAACCCAAGTAACAGAGCACCGCCGACTTACTTATTATGTATGTAACTGAGAAACACATCTTGTATACCTGGTACATGTGATGCGTTATATATGACCGACTTATTACTTTTTGTATCGCAACTGATGGTGGTGAGTATAGATTAGGTGGCTAAAATATCATGGTATCTTCACGACTAATTTATGTGTGATCTTATTGATACATGTTGGTACATCTGAGTGTCTAGTTTATGTGTCAAAGCGTATAAGAGGTTTTAAGTACAAATAAACATTGCTACATGATACGTATTGGTACGTGAAGGGATAGTTTCATAAGCGAATGCGTTATTTGAATGATACGTGGTACGTATTTTGTTCTAATGTATCGTTTAACTATTTTGTATAACAGGTGGTTAAAAGAAGCATAGCTTCTAAACTTAAAAAGGCGGGTGAACTTTTGGAGGCGGCTGATGAGGAGTTGGATGGTGCGTTGGAAAAAGACCCATATGATGAGGATTTACTTCAGCTGAATGAGCTAAGGGAGTTGTGCTTTGGATCACGCGTGTACAGTAAGCCATCAAATGAAAGCGCATATCCGACAGAGGATGACAATGAGGACCCGAATGTTGATGACTGGTTGACGCCAGAAAAAGATGAAAACACACAATGTCATTTTAACCAAAATGAAGAACCATTCCCTTTTACTCAGGTTTACGGGACACCATCTGCATTTGCAGCGTATAGTGAAGAGGTGGAATTAGGTAGAACAAAGAAAGGTAAACGGACAATAGGTGAAAAAGGGAAGGTGTTAGAGTTCGATTTGAATTTAACACAACCACCATCCACTCAAGGTAAAACTGTTGGTGTGTCAATGTGGGACAATTCAATGGATCAAGTGCATAGGATGATGGAATTACCACCGCTGTATAAGTCACAGGACCAAACAAATGGGGATGGGTTTAAAACTCCTGAACAATCGAAGGTGGTGGTAGATGGATGTGATGTATCGGGCAATGGTTGTGGTAGTGGGACAGAACGTGATATGCATTCAAGTGCGTTGGCAAAATATGAAATTTCTGATGCAAGACCAATACAGACCGTTTACCTAAATGATGAACATAGAAGACCAAAACGTACAACAAAACGAACAGAAGTGTTATGTTCCCCGTTTGTAGTTAGAGAAGTATCATTAATTGTTGGTGTTTCGATGCACGAGAAGCGAGCATCTGACTGTTTGTACAGTGGTCACTTTGAAGAGACGTAAGTATATGTGTATAGTTAAGAACATGTTATTACATATAGTTTAATAAAAAAGCTGGTGATTAATTGTTATTTGTTTTATAGGGACATCCTGTTTGAGACTACTTATGCCAGTGCACCAAGGATTGTTTTGGAAAGCTTGTTCCCGGGGATACAGATAGCAAGTGAGGCTGTAGACATATTCACGAAGGTCCTAAACAATGCTGAGTATTATCGTGATCCAAGGAAGAAAGTTAGAAAGGTTTTCTACGATACATCAATGATGGTATGTATTATAATTAAGTAGTAAGGTAAATATATTCTTAATCTAATTTTGATAAAAAAAAATATACATATAAACAGCACGAATGGGATGTCAAGGACCCGCGGGACAAAGAATTGGATGTTAAGGGGTCGTCAGATAAATTCATTGCAAGTATGTGCAGGGTTTTAAACAAGACAGCGTACGGGAGCTTGGCTATAGTGAAGTTGGTAAATATTCCAGTTTTAAACATTAAGTATGCGAAAAATGGTACACATTTTTAAAGTTGGTAAATTTTTGTAACATTCCTTTATATGTGATAGGTGTTTTTCCCATTACTTCAAGGACGACATTTTTTCGTCGTATGTATGAATCTAGATAGGAAGGAGGTGCATATTCTGGATAACATGGAAACATCAGTAACAGATGCATCAAAGAGATACGGTGATCAAGTGGAGTTTCTGGTACGTGTTTTTTTTTCAAAAAAAGTTAGTTGTGTCATCTGATGAGCGGGTAGATACATCCCAGAAAGTATTTTTTATTGTTTTGTGGATCAATGCGACAGGTCGCGCGGTTTGAAGATTACTTGGCATATGAAAACCATCCGGCTAAAGGCTTAATGAGAAATGCTCCAAGAATGATGTTACGTTTGGGATGTATGACGAAGAAAAACTTTGTTGACTGTGGTATATTTGCGATGAGGCACATGGAGACATACGTTGGTGGAGGAGAATTTGATGACCGTTGTGGTTTAAGGAGAGAGAGTAATGAGCAAAATAAGCAACTGGAAGATCTTCGTAGGATGTATGCTGCGAAGATACTGTTGTCGGATATAAACCTGAAGAAATCATCATTTGAATTTGAATGTAAAGCGTACTGGATGTTGCCTTTGGAAGAAAAGAACAGGTTAGAGGCAGCTGCATTTGAAACAATATACTCTCGTGTTACACATATGCTGTAGGGGAAATGGGTTTATGTTATTTTGAATAATTAGCTGACTAGCAGATTGGATGGTTTTGGTTATCAAAAAATTAGTTTGGCTAAGGTGTTTGATGTATGTTCTTTTTAATATTTCTGTTGGTAGTTCTAAAAAAAGTCGCATGTGTTTTTGGTCTATGTAAGGTCTGAAATAATGTGGAACAAGTATTTTAAGTTATCTACTATTGAATGTTTTGTTAATTAGTCTATTTTTTTTTAGTGTCAAGGCATTATGTTCATGTTGTGGTTGAATGAAAAAAGGGTGAAAGTGTATAAGTATATCACAGGTATGCACCATATGATGCCAATGTATGTGATGATACAAAAAAATGACAATGTGGGCATTTTGATGGTTGAAAAATACTCATTTTTAATGTCAGGTGGGTCTGTCTATGCTTAAAATACCCATTTTATAGTTAACATATGGTGCATGTTATGGTAAAAAATGACATTGTGGGCATTTTGATGGTTGAAACAATTACTCCTAAAAAATTCACCCACGCATGATTTGACCAAAAAAATGAAATTGGTAAGGTTTTTTTTTTGTTATCTTAGTGGTGCAAGTGATGACTTTGACGGCGCATAAGGTTTTTTTTTGTTATCTTATTGTAAGATTTGCGAAGACGGGTGATAAATATTGGACATGGATTATTGAACGTAAGTATTATCTAGCTAACTTCAAATCGATGCCACGTTTGGTTATGATGTTGATTCCAAAAGGTGACACAAATAAGGAAATAAAAAACGGCCAAATGATGGTTATCAACATATCAAATGTGTCGGCCAAATGATGAAACACAGTTTGGTGGTACAAAAAAAGTTGACAAAAAAACCAATCATACCCAGGATTTGAGTATGGAAATACACCTTTTGCTGTATAACAGTATGCCAAGTTTCAAAAGGGAAATACACCAGTGCCTGACAGAAAGATGAGGTATACATATATCTGATTATTGAAATGTAAAAAACAGCAATATAGACATCCTATTTGGAGGTACAATTTATTTGACCTTACAAACCAAAACACCAAATACAAAGTGATAAACTGATATAACCGAAACACCATATACCAAATGATAAACTGATATAGGCAAAAAGACACACAAGAATTGCTTATCTGCACTTACTGAGAAAATTATGATACATTAGCGAAAAAAGTATATTAAAGTATCACACGTCAAGTTAGATAACACCCATGTCAAATGGGACATAATGAGAACAAATGAAAAATTAAAAGTGTGCATTCCATACCAACTGATTTATTAAATTCCATAAAAATAAGACATAATCTGGAAACCAGAAGTTCTAAAATGTAAAAAAAACAATAAAATTGTTTATGTGGTAAAAACAAATAACAGATCTATTCTGAAACGTCGTTTGTATCGGACATTTGTGCATCCAAATCTGCTTTCTTTTTGGGACAGTTTCGAGAATCATGATAACCATAAGTGTCACAGTAGCTGCAATGACGTGGAGGTTTGTTTGATTGAATCATGGCTATCTCGGCCTGTGTTTGATGCCTCTTCAAAGTTACGGATCCTTTGTTACGACATTCGGGTGCAATAATATTAATTTCGACCGGTTCCTTGACACCAAGTGCAGCCGCATACAATTCATTCTTATTCATTTCAGGTGCGTTAGGAATATCAAGTTTGACTTGTTCACATAATGCAGCAATGTCATCCTTGTAAATGTCAAGCTTCTGGATGTCAGTAACTAGACGGGTAACCGAGTCTTCAACACTAACATAAATCTCCCTAATGACACCGTTAACAAATTCTACGGGATTAGACGAGCTAGCAACATCAATCTGCCTACGCACACTCTTGTTAGGCAAAGCATTCTTTGACCATCTACGCAATAAGTATTTCCTTGGGAAATGGTACACCTTCGACAACCTAAGAACATAGAATATATGTCGACACAACAGACCATAACACTCGTACTTTAAGCAACTGCAATAGACCGAACAATCAGATGGTACGAACTTAACCTACAAAGGGGTGAAGAAGTGTCAAAACGCTGATTAAAAACTATTATAATATTCGTATATGAATGTAGCTGTAACAATGGGTACATAATGTAAAAATATCAATATAAGGACACTTGCACAAACAACCGTTTACTTCAAAATAGTTGTATAAAAGAGAAACAGACCCACGCAACCAATTAAGAAATCAGCAAGGAGAGAGATACCTTGTATTTAACTTCAACGGAGACACCGTTGATTTTGTAATCCGCTTCAGTATCACGAATCACGTAAATGTACGATGTATCATCTTCTTGTACACTTAGTGAACAACAATGATAAAGTGAAGACCATATCTCGTCCTGAACATCATAGAACAGAGTGTGTGTATACAGTTCTGCAGCTTCCTTTTCAACCTCCAAATTAGTTTTTAAATCCGGTGTCTTGTACCTTGAGTCGTGGGTATTCTTCCCATATTTGTATCTTTGGGAGTCCATCGCTGTATCAAAATGACTCAAGAACTCGATCAAGCTCAAATGTGGGTTTGTTAGCTGACCAAAGAAGTGATTCTCACTTTCGGACCGCGATGTTGTGCGCATCAACCCAGACATCGGTTCGTTCCTGAAGTAGGCAGGTATCCACTTAGACCGCATTTCGAACATGTCGTGCAACCATTTGTGTTCACGGAGATCAAAATCTTCAATTATTGTGTGCCACTGCTCATCAAACACATCCGGTTCAATCTTGTCCGTCCAAACAATGTCACACAAACGCCTCTTAAAATCAGTGTTACTACACAAGGCTGGTCCGACCTACACATAATTTAACAATAATTGAAAGCATGGCTATTATTAACTCAAAATAAAATTCAAATGACATCACGTTTAATAAAAAAGCATACCTTTGTAGTAAGTTTCTGCATAATGTGCCACATACACAAACGGTGGCGCGTATCAGGTAACATCTCCTCTATTGCGATCTTCATTGACGGGTCTTGATCAGTAACAACAACCTTTGGTACCTTTACAAAAACCTTTTTAAACTTCTTTAACAGCCACGTATACCTTATTGCAGATTCGGTTGCTAATAAAGCCGCAGCAAATATGATGCATCTGTTATGGTTGTCAATACCGATAAAAGGTACCAAAACCATATTGTACCTGAAAAGGTTGAATATACATGTGTATTAATGTGTTACTGTACCGTATCTTAAGGTTGAATATACATGGTGCTTTATATCTAGCACAAACACACATTCAAAAAGTTTTGTTATATCCGTCCCATTTGATACGTTTTTGGTAGCATGAACTGATACAAAACTGCAGACCCAAAACTGGCAAATGTGCAGACACTAAACGTCCACATTGTTCTAAACTGCTTTATATCTAAAACAAAAAAATAGTATAATTATCAGGTCTGAGTATCGTGAGTTTATTAGACTTGCTAAATATCAATAGGTATGAGTATCAAGCGAGCCGTTTGTCTCGAAAAACCATGCATCAAATGGTTATCTATAACTGAATCACAACAATGCAAGGCCAAGTGCCCAAGTAGGTGTTTTCTATAAACTGAAACTAACGTCTTGATTCATGCCAACATAACAAACTTTGAACTAACAAACACTGCCTAAAAAATATGTGCAGACATCAAAATTGGTACGTGTAATTGATACAAATCGCAGGACATCAAATTGGTGGATGTTGTGATACAAAAGTATGTGCATACTAACTTGATGCACCATTATTCAGAAATGATTTTTAAGGTATGCATACTACTTTGCTGACATCATAAAATGTAGCTTCAATGATTATTTGCATGTATAATCGGCATAAAAATATAGCATGAACTGATACAAATCTGCAGACCCAAAAATTGGTACATGTTGTGATACAAAAGTATGTGCATACGAAATGTATGCACCATTATTGATAAACGATACTAGTGGTATGCATACTACTTTGCTGACAATACTTACTGGTGTTTGTGTCCGACGTTGGGACAAGTACATATCTATAAAGTACGACTATAAGCAACAGATAGTGAAACAAAAAAGATGACTGAGGTGGTTTTATAACAGGATAGTACGTTACCTGTTTGAGCGAAATGTAGCGTCAAATGACACAACGTCACCAAAAGCTTCGTAATTACGCTTGGCTTGTTCATCGGCCCAAAACAGACCAACCAATGCTTTAGTTTTTTCATCCAGCTTGTATTTAACGGAGAAATCAGTGAAGAACTCTTCACGACTCAACAACTTATCAACGACCATTTGGGCATCACGACCACCAATAAAATCATTCAAACCACGCCTATAATTCTTGCATTCAACATCTGTTGCACCAATATATTCAAATCCACCGTACATCTCTTTCATAACTTTCCAAGACCTAACCGGACCTATATTCACATTAGAAAGCTTATTTATGAGTTGTTGCTTGGAGAAAGTTAGTCTACGAGATGCCCTAAGATACTTGATATCATCTTCATATACCAAGCTGTGGTTATGTTTTTCTATTAACTTGGTGACAAAGTACTTGCCATCGGGTCTCTTCTTAAGTCTAAGTTGGGCGGTACATCCACAACGACAAGATGCACGCTTCCTTCTTTTTATGACCTTGGTAACACCTAAAGGGTTGGCATTCCGTGTCTTATCAGTTTGAGAATCTTCGGGCTTACGTGTGGGTTTAAAACCTTGTCTAACACAATAAAAGTACTTAAGAGATGGATCTTCTTTCTTATCATTTGTGTTTTTCTGCCCACCCCTTCTAACCTCAAAACCACCTTCTCTTGCATAATTTTTGTAAGCCGTTAGAGCTAGTTCAATAGTATCAAATACCGCCCCATCCGCAGGTTTATTATTAGCTTTGGGGATCCAAAATTTAGTACCTTTAGGAGTCGGTTGAAAAGTGCCAACTTGATGCTCAGGAGGTGTATAATAACCTTCAACATACGTGTCTTGCTCAATGTGAATTGCCCGAGGAGTTAATGGTTCGCCTACACCAATAGGGATTTCACGAGGAGTTGATGGATCGCCTACAACAGTAGGAATTTCTCGAGGACTTAATGGTTCGCCTACAACAACAAGAGGTGTATAGAAACATTTATCAATTTACAAATATTTGCAACATAAACCTGTTACAGAAATTATTAAAAAACTAGTACATACTTATATAACATGACACATGACCCATCATTTGCAAATGTGCAGAACAAAACTTGCAAATTTTCTTAAATGAAACTTGCAAAATGTGCATACCAATTTCATGATAAAATCAATTTGATTATACAAAATGGCAAAAACATTAACTTGAAACCCAATACTGGTGTTTGGCAAAAACATTAACATAATCCACAACTATCAACATAATCCTAATTCTAACAACCCCTATTACATAAAATTCTTAAATATTAAAAAAAATATAAAATTAAGCATTTATGTACCTTCAACATAATCATCAACGTG
Source organism: Chrysanthemum makinoi (assembly GCA_910596185.1). Classification (NCBI taxonomy): domain Eukaryota; kingdom Viridiplantae; phylum Streptophyta; class Magnoliopsida; order Asterales; family Asteraceae; genus Chrysanthemum; species Chrysanthemum makinoi. Next base: position 242,559,332 of record OU343217.1, on the reverse strand, counting down.
GTGATTTGGAACCGGACAATCCATGAAATGGGTAAGTTAGTGTTTTGGGTTTAGAAACCTTTGTTTGGGAATTAAAGGAAAATAATATAGATAGTTCAAAATGGGGTTGAATCATTATACTAAAATTGTAACTGAAGCTAGAATTACGGGATTGAATCATGAATACGTGCGTGAGATATTGGGAGAGGAAGAACCGGTAATTCAATAGCAGATACTGAAGAAATCACTTTACCAAAATGCCCTTGATCCTATATAAATTAATTTGAATTCATTTTGATTTATTTTTTCTTGTAAATTAAATCCATTGCCACTTGTCTACATCTTATTGGTTCCTACTTTTATAACTTTAAGAAAGTTCTCACTAGAACTAGATTCTATATATATATATATATATATATATATATATATATATATATATATATATATATAGTTATGATCAAATAAGAAGATTACTTAAAATAAGAAGGAATAAGAAGAACTATAACCGTAAATTTGAGATGCACCGACCTAAATTAGATGCATCCCTATAATCTTAGATGCATTATAACGTACCATAGTGTGTTTTTTAGCTTTTAATCAGATGCATATACATATATTAGATGCATTTCATGATTTTTATTGTTTTTTGTTCCTCTCCACGTGCCAAAATCATGAAAATTAATTTGCACAATCTATACATCAAATTAACTTTCGAAACTCAAGATATTACATTTATATGAATAGAAATGCATTTAATGCAAGTCGTTGCATCTCAAATGCGTGATTTTGGTTACTTCTCACCACTTCTTATATATATCTATACATCTATATCTATACTACTTTATAATGTATTTAGGCCTTCTAAAATTAGAAGGCTTAAAAATTAAGCCTTCTAATTTTAGAAGGCTTAAAATTAAGATAAGGAGCTCCAATCATGAGATGACATGTGTCACTTCTTAACAAACTCCAAGCCTAACTTCTAACAAACTCCAAGCCTAACTCCTAACCACCAAAAATTAAGATAAGGAGCTCACATTATAAAATGACATGTGTCACTTCTCAACTAAAAATTCATCTTTATTTTCAAATTAAAATATCTTTTTATCTACTTATTTATATTATAATCTAATTTCACCATATTTTCTAAAATTTTATGCTCTTTAATTCAACATTCATTTTAATATATTTTTATAAGTTTTTAGTTTTTATATTTTGATTGGGTTTATTTTATTTTAATTCAAAATTTTACAACTTTAACCTTTATTTCAAACAATGACACCTCAATGCACAATTTTTCGTTAATTGTTAAAAAATTATGAGTTGAATGAGATTTGAACCGAAGTCTCTACAACCATTACGAATACTCCTGCCACTAGAGCAGATTTGTTTTTGTGATATACATTGGAAAACATAATTAATAAACGGCCCTATGGATAAATGGATACAAATCTGGCCAATTTTTATGACAAAACCAGAAGAAAAACCCTACAATGCCAAACTTCTCTTGCTCGATCTCACACAATATCATCTATCAAAAACAACATTCAAAAGATTGTTTGATGTTATGGTTTCCAAGGTGTTTATCATATCTGCATCCATTGTGTAAGTATCATTTAAGTTTTAATTTTTATTGTGTTTTGATAATGTTTAACTGATAAAAATTAAAAATATGATTCGACTATAGATATCATGTATGTGTTCAATCGACATGGATTTGTTTTGAATTGATATGTGATATGCGGTTTTATTCTTATTAGTTTAATTGGTGAATTGAAGTGTTTAGTACGTTGTTTAGTATGATATGCACATCAGGTGTTATTGATTTGTAATCAATTTATACCACCATGCAATTAAACCAATGCAAGAAAGATCAAACAACAAAAACACCTTGACGACCCAATTGATGACATCGAGAAAAATATTGTGGCAAGACGTGTTATTGAACGAGACAATGTTTAAAGTTCGATATCGAACTAATATGACGTAGTGCAAATCGTCTCGAATCTTATGTGAGCACTCTTTTTGACTATCGAACCTTAAATTTGTGTAGTGATAATCATATGCGACTTTGTAATCGATGTGTAGATTATTAGATCGACGTGCACACTTGATCGTGTTGTGGATAACTCATTGTGTAAAAACTCCTAATTGCTCAGAAGCATATATCTGTTAATAATTTTATTCAAATATTGACGTGTTCATAGCTTAAATGACCATAACACTCCCGCTGCAATGCTTAGACTGAGATTTGCAAGTATTGTATGAAATTTGTTTGACTCTGTTTTCCGTAATTGGGTGTTAAGTATGATGGAACATAAATCATTTGAAGAAAATTAGCTAAACCTAATAGAATTGTTACTCATGTTCCTAAGGCTCTATGTATTCAGAAGGTGTGTTATGCGGATTAGGTACTCTGATTCTGTTATTAGTTTGAAATGTACGTCATATTGAAGTTGTGTCCTGATCTCACTTTTAAGGAGTGTTTGGGTAAGTTTATTATAGAAGCGTTATTACTCTTTGTGTTTAACGAGGATGGGATTTTTTTTAAGGAGTGTTTGGGTAAGTTTATTATAGAAAAAACTTACCCAAACACTCCTTAGAAGCGTTATTACTCTTTGTCTTATGTCTATTCATTGGTGTGTCATCTACTGATGGCCTTTTTTTTCTGTGTACCAGCGTCATCAGGTGGGACAAAGAGCATGATATCGTACGGGTTCAGGATGATGGATGTCGTGCAGCTACTAGCGCGTGCGAAGGTGTTGTTACTTCTTCTTACTCAGCACTTAATGCAGTAGCCGCTTCTGGTATACCAAGCTCTCACCGCCAAATAGCGAGCGCAAAAGCCAAAAGAAAACTGACTGACCACACTGATCACATACACTTTTAACAAATGCTTTGATAACCGGGGTGCTATACATGAAACTGGTATCTGCAACAACTCAAATAAACTAAAGGTATGTTGTCAGCTAATTAGTTTAAAAATAAGCACTTAAGATAAGCAGATTGGTACATCGTTGATTTTTACAGCTACTCATTTTAAAATAAGTGCCTATTTGCTTACTATTATTTTAAGGAAATTGGATTGTGTGTTTCGATGGCACCTTCTTATTTGCTTATTTTATAGAAAATAAGCACTTTAAGCTTGCACGGCTATATGTGGAAGAGTTCACACAGACGAATATTTTCTTCCTGATCCCTTTTAGGTCTCCTATTGAATATGGCATTCAGAAATAAAACATGCTTAAATACGGAAATAGAAATGGTTTAAACCTTATTTTCTTTGTTTATGTCCTTTTTAGGCCACCGCCAGAAGGTTTGTCTGCCGTTGTGGATCAAACAGGGGGTCTTTTGGCTTATGTTGAGGAAAACTGCAATGAATCTGTTTACAATCGAGAATTAAGATACATATGTATTGAAGGTAGGTAATTCTGAAAGATCGAAATTGAGAAAGATTGATATTTAGATTTCACATTGTACTTGACTGAGTTTCGGTTCATTCCAGGTACTTTCAGGCCAGTCGTTTCTTAGGTAACTGTGGCCCTACTACAAGCATTCCAGTTGTCATTGACAACTATATATAGTAAGCAACTCTCATATTTCAATAATTATACAAGAGGTTTAATAATTATAGAAGTTGCACAAGATTAGTGGTAATTTACTGAAGATTTGAATACATGTGACTCATATTTCTTTTTTAATTGAAATTGATATTTTGTGTTTATCAGAATGTGTGGAAATGGATAATAACAAGAAACTTGAAGTTAAAAGGCTTTTAACTGATATAAGAGGGGATGTTTGAACAACAAATTTAACTTTGTTTGGGTAAGTTATTTTACATAAATTGTTTGAGGTTGCATACTAAAACTGCTTATTTGCTTATTATCAGTTACTTTCTGCTTTTCTGAGTGAAAGACATTGTTTCGATTAATCACTGCTTTAAGTTATTCCAAATCAGTTTTAAATGGGCTAATAAGTATGGTAAGCAATACCAAACACCCCCATATGCTCCGAAGATTGCAGCTTTTTTCATTTCATCTTATTTTTTATTTGATTTGTGTGTCAATTTGATGGTTTGGCAGTACCGAAGCAACCATTGAAGCGAAAATACCCATTTGAGTTTATGGCTTAAATAAGCCATAAGGTTAAGTGGATAAGCTAAAACGCCCAAAAACAGTAACCTTATTGGCTTTCCTGAATCTCAATAAGCCGATAAGACCATAAAGTAAGCTAACCAAAACACCCCCTAAATGTATTTATATATCCCAATTGAGGAGGTAATCAAGAAGTCTGATGGTTGTGCTGGAATCTTGCCTGGTGAGCGTTGTTTATAGTGATAATGAGCGGTCGGGCAACGGGTCAAATTGAGTATCTTTTGCACCCAACTTTAAAATATTTTAAATCTCAAACATTAGCAAAGACATTGAATTTTAATTCCAGTGTGTTTGGGATTACTCATTTTGATTGGTTATTAAACAAACACTCCGCCCATGTATGTCCGATACTCTTAGTATTATCTCACGGATAAGCTATAGAAGTGAAAAGCTAGATTAATCACACATTGGTGATCCAAGGAAGCTAATGCATGTGTAAGCCAAATGAGCTCAGGCCAAAACTACATTTGCTAAGCATGGTGTAAATTTCGATAATTTATCGTTACTGAATACTCATTATTTGTTTGCACGTGTGACCACTGTCACCGTGCTTCCTACAGTATGGCTGTGCAACATCGATGTTCTCTATTACATATCTGATAGGCATAAGAAATATGAAATATTCTTAAAGTATATATATGAATTTTGAAATTTGAGTTATTTTTTGCTAACTTATTATATATAGAACATGAACTATTTCTATTTGAAATACTCCCTAGCTGTTTGGATATTATTAAGCTTTGCAACAACTTCTAAATAGAGTGTTAAGGTTTGATGTATCGCTGCAATTCTAAAAAAAAAAGAAAAACTGACTGATCCCATTTTTGTGCTGTAGGAAATATATTGGAGTTTTCAAGAAACAGGATTTTGGTAAGACGGAGAAGGAAGCATGTACAAGAAGTCACAAAATGGGTCATTCTAGAAATTCCCTCAGCTTGACATGAATGAAGATAATCAGCGGCTGCCAACGCCATGTGTTTCAGCTGAGGGCCTTTCAGAACTAGCCAGGAAACATTTGAGACTAAAACGCGATGCAACAAATAAAAACCGCGATGCAACAAATAAAAACCGTGATGCTGCAAATCAGGTATAATGAGTTCTCAACTATCGATTTAATATCAGGTAGTTGAGCTTTGTAACGGTAATTTCAGGTAGTTGATAGATGAAAGAAAAGAAAATTTAATATCTGCTGTGTTGTGAAACTCAGTTGAATACTTATCTTCACTTATACCGAATTGCAAATTCTTGGTTGGGTGATGTTAGCTACATTAGAAATATATATTTTGCCGGTTATTCGCACGGAATTTTATTTTCTTTTTTTATGCACTGCCTTGATGAGAACGAATCTTTGATTCTGAAAATTGTTGATAGCCAAAATTCTGGGAAAACGACTGCGTATGCAGAACCAGTATTCTTATTTTTTACCCGTATTCGTATATTATACAGATTCATTGTTTGTTCACATTCATTTGAAATCATATGCTATTGATGTAGAAATATCCATTGCTTTAAATAATATATTCCCTTAAACTAGAGTGTTAAGGGGTGTTTGGGTAAAGGTTATGTTAGGTGTATCGCAACCATTCCTTATCAGAATATCAGTGGCACTCATCATCTCTGATACAGATCTTGAGCATCTCATGGACAATTTGGAAGATGAGATTGATGAAAACTGGCAGGTGGTCGCTGGTAAAAGAAATAATTCCCTCTCTTACTTTGTCAAAGTGTTGCGAATCCAAGGTATACCTTATTATCAACGATCAGTACATAACAACCATCCCTTCCTTGATTCTTATCAGCACGGAATTTACTTGCTAAAAATAAGTGGAGCACATGAAAATAACTTGCTTGATACAATGTTTCAAATTTGTTTCTTTTTAACGTAAAATTTAAATAAAAAGCATGTCGGATATTTGCCACTGTTTTCCTACGCTACCAGATATACATAGCAAAAATAGGTTCAAATGTGGTCCTGTGTATAGATGAGTTACAGAACCTGCCTAGCCCAATATAGTGATTCACACAACGGTTTCAAATTTGTGGGCTAGCAAAAGTAGTTTCAACCTACCAGATATACATAGCAAAAGTAGTTTCAAATTTGTTTCTTATACAAGGTTTCAAATTTTTTTCTTTTACTTGTATGATTGTGTGAAAGCATTAGAGGATTAGTGTACGATTGTGTCAAACCTGCATTACCACTCTGGGTTCTATTCCACCCTAGCTAATATTTTTTTTTATCGACTAATGGAGATATATAAAGAGGTGGCAGTGGCAGCAACGATGAGTGCGAGTGTGTGGCTCATTCCGGTGAAAAAGATCCAGCCATCTCTAACAACCACACGAAGGTATATTTGCTTTAATTCTAGCTTTTCTTTTCTATGTTAATTGTGTTTGCTATTATTTTTGGGTTTTCTTTAATAAAATTTCACGTATTAGAAATTCAATAATCTTTAACACCATTTTCTTAACTGCATAAAGGTAAATAGTGTTTTTAGGAAGGACGGCGATAATGGCGAGGCCGAAAAAAAGGAATAAGAAGAAGTACATAAGCGGTAAATTTTGTGTTCTTTTGAATACCCATATTTGCATTTAGCTTAACTTTATTGGAATTTGTGTGTCGCACAATGATGTATGCAATTTCGTTCACTGGCGTACTACTTTAGGGGTTGGGCTTATCGGCTTACTAAGATTTTCAAAATCAATATGCTTACTTTTTAATGCATATGAGCTTATTAGTTTAGGTTTATTGATTTTTTTTAGCCATAAAGTGGAGTTCGTAAGCTTATAAGCTGATGTAAGTGGTTTTTTAAAATTTTAGTACATTGTGCTATATATATAATATAGCGCGAGGATACGGTTAATTTTTTTTTCTGGGCACGTCCAATAAAAATGGTGGGCTTGCGTATTTGGTTATTGTTGTGCCCGTTGGATTTTTGTGTTCTCTTCTACAATTGTTGGTTACAGAAGATAATAACCCACCGATTGCGCGCTTCCAGATTTATGTAGACCGAATCCCAATATTCATCGACACCGACTCATGATTAAAACCTCTGTCCAAGAATCAGCATCGAACAGTAGGATTAAGCTTCTCCGACATGATAAAATAGCAGTCAACCAAGTTTAAGGTTTTGGTTATTGATATTGATTGCTTTATGTATCTTATTTATCATAATAATCAGTTGCTAGATATCTTATTTATATAATCAGTTGGTAAGAAATAACACATGTTTCTTCCTGCAGCCATGTGTGGGAAGGTTATTCAAGGCTTAAAAAGAACTTCTGGAACACATGGGTTGGGTACAAAAAGGGGTCAGATTTATGTGGTTGTTGCCACTTCAGAGACTTTGGGGAGCAATCTTTCTATAGACCAGGTGAACGGGTTTGAAAGCGAAAAGCTTATGAGTTTGAACCGGTACTGACTACCGATGACGGGAGTAGTAGGATGGAAGTTGAAGGGTTGGTGTTTCAATCTTATGGTACGTTTCTTTTCTAAATTTATGCATCAGTCAAATGTGGTGCAAACTAAGCTAATGTTGAGGCGCTCCTGGAGCCATTGTTTTTTTTTTCTTCCATTTGCAACATGATTTTTTCACAAGTATAGATGTGAAGGCTATGGGGGAGTTAATGTAGGTAAGTAACCATACGCTATGGCCTGTTAAACAAACGACTTTTAAGGTTAGCCAAGTGTAATCTTTTGAGAGTTGATGCAGGATTATGGGATCGATTCTAACGATGATAGTCATCCAGTGAAAGCAGTAGTTTGCAAATGAGAAAGTAGATACTGTAGGCAAACCAAACACAAAAACGTAAGTAAACATTTCATTGTTGTTGCATATTCCTTTATAAAAAAATTACACTACATGTGATATAGTGTTACACAATACAATCACCTTACCTGCCATTTGGTGGATTTAGTGAATGAAAACAGTTGAGTTCGTGTGCAGAGATATGAGCTGATTACATACAAGTTTGGCAAATCGGTAGCTCAAAAGTAGTCTAATATGATATCTATAGGCTACTTCTTTTTAGTTTCCAAAACTTTTGTCCTTTTAGCGGTTGCTTATCCGATATATGTTGATAAAAATGTTTGTTAATTTTAGTACAGCCCAAGAGGCATCTACTGACGACAGAGGGAAGCATTTTTGTCAGCTCTAAAAGGCTAATTGCATACAAGATGATGCATCTGATCCCATTGTAAGTAGCATCTTTGATGTCCATGTTTCTTTTTATTTTTAATTAAAATGCCATTGGTCCAATTTTATATTATATATAGTGTGTAATTTTAACATTGGTGAATTTCCTTCAATATATTACTTTTTGTGATTGCAGACATTGAGGGCCTAAAAAACGATACCAAGTGCGTATTTCTCTTCTTTTTTTTGTACATAATTATTTTATGTACAAATTTGGTAAAAAGCACTTCGTTTCAAAAAATATACACTACTATTGACTCTCCTATTTGATCCAGTCAACTTTTACGCTGCTCTCTCGGTATTATGCTTCTCTAATGCTAGACTGACATAGCACTAAAGTGCGATTAATGATAAGATTTTTACCAGACTGTAATGTTTCCACAGAAAAATTAATTGCTCCATTTGTTACAATAGGCATTCGAGCCTGTCTGCATAATTGCTCTAAATCCGCCCTCTTTTTCAAGAGACGGTGGTATATATTCTTAGCAAAATCTGATTGTCATGAGAAAAGAATTGGTTGTTACTAAGGTAGAACTCCAAACAGACATAAATCAGGTTGGATCATCCATAAATATAGGGGTTACTAATATATTTTGTTCAGTTTATATAGCATAAAGCCGTAATTTCCCGCTTAGAGGTTACAATATGCAAGATGGATGGGTTGGGTAACGGGTGATTTTGGTACATGTCTTAAATCTAATGGTTTGCATTGACTAAAAAGTCCAAACATTTTTGGTCATAATTTCAAAATGTATGCTTGAAAAATAGAGTCTAATAGAAAATATCTTTTGAATAATGTAATCTAATGGAACTACTTTTGCAGGCGCGAGAATTGATGAAGAATTGTCTCCACACTAATTGCTCGAACAATGTAAATTTTATCTTACGTTATGTGAGTCTTTAAAATTGCTAATTGAACAGGTGCTTCCATGCTTATTTTTACGCAACTGAGGAGTAGTATTTAACTTTTTAAATCTATATAAAACAACTCATTTTCTTGATTGCATTCACATTTCACAAACATTATTTTATAGAATTTCAGTTTTTGTTGTTTTATTTGTATACTTTAAAACTAAAAGTTTAGAACATGCTTTTAGCTCAACAGTATCCAAGGTTTATCAAAGGTACCCCATCTAATGTTTAATTTGGTACTTTTTTCACCTATGTTATAAACTAATAACCAAACACTATGCAAAAAATGACATTTGTTTATTTCATGAGCATGTGAATAGCGAAAGAGCTTTGTGTCGTGAAAGAGTCACACACAAAACAATTGCACAAGAAACTAACATAACAAGAGAAGGAGAGTTTTTTCCTGCTATGGGGGAATGGGTTAAACACAAAGTACAGACGAATTCAGTTAGCTAACAAGTTATGGATGAAATATGTGTGTATCTTTACTGAAAGATTAAGGATGCAAAAAATGGCTTGGTTGATAACATGAAGTAGGTGTCATAATAAGAGTTACTATACTAAACTTGTGCCATTACATTCTAAACAACTACTAAAAGGTGACCTTCACAGATAATGAAAGCCTAAAACCACTCTAATCCTTTTGCCCATGCCAACTGTAAAAACATCGCTAAAATGAAAGGGGACTCAAGTCGTTCAAAATATAACGAGAGCTTCAATGGCATGAGGTACGTCACTATTAAGTTGTCAGTTCCATTCTTGAATGACTGCACAAGTTATGAGTTCCATTCCAAACATAATACATCAAATGGTTGTTGTTGTTTATTTTGCTAATATTACTTGGTTAGCTGCTGATCTTATATATATATATCTATCTTTACTCCTAATATGTTTTGAGAAGGATTTTTTGGAAAGATTTTCATTTTTTATTGAACAATTGTGTTAAACGAAGGGAAGTTATAGAATACATTAATATCGAGTGCTATTTTAGGGGAACTCGGCCAAAATTACTTATAAGGGTGTTTGGATTAATATTCAGTTAGCTTATATTTGGGGCTTATGGATTAGTGAAAATGTTTGGTTTTAATCATATTGGTATCAGAAGAAAAAAATTAGACTAATGGTGTCAAAATAGTATTTTTTGCAATGTGTTAATTACCTATGGCATGAATACTTTATATTGAATTAATTTATAGGAAGTCTTCTGTATTTTCATGTATAGCTTTTTTTTTTAAATATTTTAATTATTTAGAAAAATAGAAAGAAATCATTTTACCACAAATTCTTTTGTAGGTTTCTCTCATCAACTATTTGCTACATTATCACTTGTCAGAATTTAAACAAGCACGATGTAAAGCTCTGATTGTTGTTAACTAGAGGCATTTATGATGTATTGGCAGTTATGATTTATGAAGATCTTACAGTAGTGTCTTTATCGTCATTTTCAGCTATCTTTTTAAATACATATGGGATTGCATATCTAACAGATATGTAGAAGCACGTGGCACACAACCATTGTTGAAGGCAATGACACTATCGCACTCAATAATATTGATAAGAAGTGGAACAATGAAAATGTAAGCCAATGTGGAATCAGTAATCTTACCGAGTTCTCAAGCTTAGTAAGATAACTGAATATATTACAGTTTGGCAGGTCCTTGCATTGTTGCAAAAAGTCGGCATCACAAAAATAGATGAAGTCTCGGTTGTACCTGATCCGAAAACAGTGAACTGAATTTTGGATTTACCTTTATTGATCCTGAAAACAAAGAGGGATGCCCAAATGGCTTACCGTAAACTTCAAATCAAAAAGTTTTTGGGGAGTACTCAAAAATAAAATTTGCGTAGGCCGAGTCATTGGCTGATCCAGTCGAAGAAGAGATGCATAATGTATGTGATTATTCTCCTTTAGCTCTCTTCATTTACATTCTATCATATTTGGTTTATTAAAGTTCTCATGGGCATTTGTATCAGGGCCACCATGACTTGAAGTTGCAATAATCAGTTTTTTAAAGTTCTCATGGGCATTTGTGTTAGGGCCGCTATGACTTGAAGTTGCAGTAATCAGTTTTTGTCATGGCCGCTATGACTTAAAGTTCTCTTAAGTGGTGTTTAGACTTACATTACAGCCCTTGTGATTCAGTATCACATAAGCACTTTCAAAACACGCATCCGAATACTCTTTGAATAGTTAATATGTCATTTATACCATCTTTTTTCTTATTATTTTCCGTTATGTTTTCTACGACAAACCTTCATTGTTTCGAACTTTCTACAAGTGGTTGAAACCAAGTGGCAAAGTTCTCATTAGCAATTAGTTCAGAAAAGATCGAACTCCATCTAAAGATTTTGCAGAATATATTAAGCAACGAGGATATGATATTCATGACGTAGAAACTTATGGCGGGCTATATATACACTTATAATATACATATCAATAAAAAAACAACTGTGTTTATCGATTTTATTTCACAAAAATGATTTGTGTTTGGCATATGATGAAGTGATAACATCAAATTGTTTGTAATTTTTATTTTACCATATTAACTTACGAGGTGAATTTTGAATAGGAGTGTGAGATACATCACAGAAAGGAGGAAGTTGGGGTACTTTTCGTATGGTACAGGTAACCCTATAACCAAAACCTTTTTCCCCTATTTCTGGTAAACACACAAATATCACCACTTAACAAACAAAGGGTATCAACAAAAAAACTCCACTTGTAACCCTACAATACATACATATTCTCATCACCACAAACATCAAACAAAACCATAAATCCATTCACAGATATTTCAAATTCATCAACATCATCTAAATTTGGTAAAATAACAACTGGAAGCACCAATATACAATAACTAAATAAACATAATTAACAAAAACAAAATAATAATAAGAAATGTTAATAATATTATCAAATGTAAAAGATGTTCATGATTAATATTGTTTAGAATAACATGTTAGAAAGTAGTTACCTCCTTTTAGCCGTTCTATGGATTATGGTAACATCAATTATAGTTCTTAACCATTTAATTTAACTTTTAATAAACTTTTTACTATATATTTGTTCTACTAATTCTTAAAAATAAAAACCACAAATCAAAGTACCTTCCTGCTTTTAGTCGTTTAATTGATTATGGTAACATCAATTATAGATCTTAACCGTTTCATTTAACTTTTAATTTCTTTGTACTATATATCTGTTCCACAAAATCATAAAAATAAAAACCACAAATCATACCCGTCCATCGGACGGGTTTTGACACTAGTATATATATATATATATATATATATATATATATATATATATATATATATATATATATATATATATATATATATATATATATATATATATTACGTCAATTTCAATATAAGTTTCGAGTCGTTACCCGTTTCGAGTCCACAAGCTCGAGTCATGACTTCTCGGCTTTTATACATTCTATAGTCCAATATATACTAAAGTCCATGTTACGGCGTTGTCGGGGTCAACTATGACTAAAAAGTCAAAGTAACACCGACGTTGCGCAAAGTTGACAATTATAATATAAGTCCAAATTAAATAATCACAATATCTCAAATCAATATCCAATAAACCCATATCAATTTCACCATCAAAACAAACTACCAAATACACCCGTAACCAATGTCACGACCCCAATGGTCTTGACACGGTCCCGGTTAAGACCACGTGAACCAAACAAGCTCTAGAAGCTTTTTGGCTCCACACGTCTCATCCAAACACCAACAACAACTACCAATATGCTACCACAACGACCCGACCCGGACCCTTGGTCCTTATGGGTCTCGTACGCCACACCATACCCACGAACGAGTCCCTAGTGGCTCGTTCAACCTACCATCTCCTTCCAAACACCCCCAAATGGCTTCTACAATACCCAAACACAATCAAACAACATCCAATCATCAAACCCATCAACTAGTCATGACCAAGAACATGAAACAATGATAAAAATGCAAAAACACAATAAAATAACACAACACACGCTACCAATACACTAGTTTACATGTTTTAATTAGTTATAAACTCGTTTTAGACCCGTGTTTATCGAACCCAAATCAAGTCGCCATATGTACGTGACATATAGGTCACGTACGTGGCTTAACATGGCTCAAACAAGTCACAACCAAGCTTCATTTACCTTTTCCAAACTCGATCTACAAAAGTATCAAGAAACCCTATATATTCTAATGGTTTTTGAGGGATTTGAGGGTGTTAACGGGGGAGTTAGGGCGCGTGCAATATATGGTTGGAAAGAGAAGGAGGAGATCTACAAAGTGGTGGTGGAGGTGAGAGTCCACTCGCCGGATTTTGGCCGGAACGACGCCGGAAAGGGGCGGCGTCCGTTTAAATGGTGGCTAAGGTTAGGGTTTGGTGGTGTAGAGAGAGAAAGTGGAGTGTTTGTGTGTTTTTAGTGAGAGAAAGTAAAGAGAGATATGAGATTAGGGACCTCAAAATAAATAAAAATGTGGGAGGGGGGCCGACCATGGCATTCTTGGGGCCAAACCCATAATTTTTGTTAAACTACCCTGTTTACCCTTTCCCGAGCTCATATTTTGTCCTACGAGTGTCCCACGACTTTCCTTCGACTTTCTATTGTTTTTAATTACGTTTTTATACGAATTTTGATTATTTATGTGTCACTTTTTGTGTTATGGTTTAAAAGTTACGTTATCTCTCGTTATAGGATTTTATTGTGCCGAATCACATAGTGCTTAACGAAAAGAGCTAATACTCATACGACGACTCATACGATAATAAAATAAATCATAAAAACCAATAAACGATATCAAAACAAGTCATGGTTAATCGAAATAGTTCTAAAGGCAATTACTCGGTTTAACTTAGCGTAATGCGGTTACCTAAAATGGGCTCCCTAATTGCCAGTTGTCACAGCCTCCCAGCCTCAGAAGAAACCCGTCCCGGGTTTCACTCCGAGTTGCTTGATGTTACGAAGAGTTTAGGGTACTTCTTACGGAATATGTCCTCACGTTCCCATGTAAACTCTGGTCCATGACGGGAATTCCAACGAACTTTGATAATCGGAATACGGCTATGCTTCAGCCGTTTAACCTCACGATCCATGATCTCAATCGGTTCCTCAAAGAAATTCAAATTCTCATCTATACGGATATCTCTCATGGGTACAACTAAGTTTTCCTTAGAAAGACACTTTTTAAGATTACTAACATGGAAGACATCGTGTACACTACTCAACTCCGATGGTAGCTCAAGACGGTAAGCTACTGGTCCGATTCTTTTCAGGATTGGAAAGGGACCAATGTCTCGGGGGTTGAGTTTTCCACGCTTGCCGAAACGTATCACTCATTTCCAAGGAGAAACCTTCAACATGGCACGGTCTCCTACTTGAAACTCTAAGGGTTTACGTCTCCTATCGGCGTAACTCTTTTGTCTATCACAGGCAGTTTGCAAACGATTACGAATCTGAACTATCTTCTCAGTGGTTTCTAGATCGAGTTCGGGACCGGTAAGTTGACTCTCGCCAACTTCAGCCCAACAGATCGGGGAACGACATTTTTGGCCATATAATGCCTCAAATGGTGCGGCCTTAATGCTAGTATGATAACTATTGTTGTAGGAGAATTCGGCCAAAGGCAAGTATTTCTCCTAGCCTTTGCCGAAATCGATGACACAGGCACGAAGCATATCTTCTAAGGTCTGAATGGTCCTTTCACTCTGACCGTCGGTTTGAGGATGATAAGCAGTACTCATATCCAATTTTGTTCCTAAAGACGATTGTAAGGATTTCCAGAAGTTGGATGTAAAATGGCTATCTCGGTCGGAAATGATAGATATCGGTACTCCATGACGCGATACTATCTCTTTGACATACAGCCGAGCGAGCTTGTCGATACTATCGACCTCACTAATGGCCAAGAAGTGAGCAGACTTAGTCAAACGATCTACGATTACCCAGATAACGTCATTGCCGCTAACTGTTCTCGGTAATTTGGTAATGAAGTCCATGGTGATTCGCTCCCATTTCCATACAGAGAGTTCGGGTTGAACTAAAAGTCTTGAGGGTATCTGGTGTTCGGCCTTTACCTTGGAACAAGTCAAGCACCTACTGACAAACAGAGCTATGTCGGCTTTCATGTTCGGCCACCAGTAGAGTTTCTTTAGGTCATGATACATCTTATCGGCTCCGGGATGAATAGAATATTTTGATTTATGCGACTCGTGCATAATCAACTCACGGATTCCGCTATGAAATGGTATCCAGCTTCTGTCTCCGAAGCATAAGGTTCCGTCGGAACGCTTCAAGAAGCCGTTTTCACTTTCTACCATTCCATGTAGGTTTTCAAATGGGCGGTTCTCTTCCGTCAATGCCGCAGCTTGGGCGGCTAAGATTGGAGACGGTAGAGGCGAACTAATGGTCATTCTTAGGGATCGAACGAGTAAAGGTGGAATGTTCTCCTTATAGCTGAGTGCATCTGCTACGACATTAGCTTTACCAGGATGATAACGAATCTCACAGTCATAATCACTGAGTAACTCTAACCAGCGAAGCTGTCTCATATTTAGCTTCTTCTGGTCTAAGATGTGTTGCAGGCTTTTATGGTCGGTAAACACTACACACTTAGTCCCGTACAGGTAATGTCTCCAAATCCTAAGGGCAAACACTACAGCACCTAACTCCAGGTCATGGGTGGTGTAGTTCTTCTCATGCTTCTTAAGTTGTCAGGAGGCATAAGCTATCACCTTCTCTTGTTTTATCAAAACATCACCTAAGCCTTTATGCAAAGCGTCGCAGTACACAACAAAATCTTCTCTCCCTACAGGCAAAGCTAGGATGGGCGCACTACACAACTTCTCATTCAGAAGTTGGAAGGCTTATTCTTCATTTTCTCCCCATTCATACTTAACGTCCTTCTACGTCAGTTTGGTCATCGACTTAGCTATCTTGGAGAATCCCTCAATGAACCTCCGGTAATAGCCTGCTAAACCTAGAAATTGGCGGACTTCTGATGGGTTCCTAGGGGCTGCCCATTCCTTAATGGCCTCAATCTTAGATGGGTCAACATGAATCCCTCGACTATCTATCACGTGGCCTAAGAATTGTACGGTCGGAATCCAAAATTCACACTTAGAGAATTTGGCATACAGTTGCCCTTGCCACAACAATCCCAATATGAGCCTCAGATGCTCTTCACGCTCCTCTATACTCTTGGAGTATATCAAGATGTTGTCTATGAATACTATTGATTTGTCGTTTTCAGTATACAAGATATTTTCCGAAGAAATACAAAGGTATGTATTTCCCGGGTCGTTCTCCCAACGAGGGATGAATGGAGTAAACAACTCACGTCGCGTGATTCGGGATTCGAATGGGTAAAAAGGGAATTTGATGATTTCTAAACTACAAGGCAAGCAATAATAAAGGAAAGCAAATAAAACTACTGAATCTATGATGAAAACAAGTTATTACAACTAAACATGCAAACGATAACTAAAAACGTGAAAAACGTAATTAATAAAACGCGAATTAAAATGCAAACTACACTATTTTTAACCCATAAAAATGAACTACTATTTTTCTACAGCTAAGAAAGTGATTTAAAAATTATTTGAAATTTAAAACTAATTTTTTTGGTTTTTCTTGATTTATTTTGAATTAAAAATCAATTTTAAACTTTTAAAATATATTTAAAATGCTAAAAATTATGAAAACTATTGAGAAAATTGAAAAATTATTTTTCAAAAATCTTAATTAACTAAAAAGAATTTTAAAAACTGGAATTACATTTTTCTGACTTTTTCTATATTTTTTATGAATTTAAAACTATTTAAAACTAATTAAATTTCTAGAAAATACTATTTAAACTATGAAAATTCTGGAAAAATACTTTTTCTGACTTTTTGAATATTCTAAACCTAATAAAATTTAAATTTCATTTTTCTGAATATTTTCTGAATTATTTGTATTAAAAGCTATTTAAAAATACTTAAAACTGAATTTAAATGCAGAAAATTAGAAAATGAGCTAGGAAAAATATGAAAAATTCCATAAAAGGCCTAAAAACTACTGAGATGCCATGAAAAATAATAAAACAACTTGTGAGTACATGATATATGATTTGGGCATGCAACTGTTATGGAAAGTACTTGTGAAAAAAGCTAAAAGGCCACTAAAAGCTACAATATTCTACATAAAGCTAAGTTAAGCATAAAATTACTATAAGAAACCTACTACAGCTAACTGAGATCCAAACAAAACAAGCCATAAACAAATCAGCTCAAAATCAGATCTTATTACTAAGTAACCAATCATCCTACATCAGCCACTTTAAGCACCAATTAAACTAGCTAAGAAAAATCCTAAAAATAAACTAAAAATAGCATGCTAGCAACCACCAACCAAAGAACTTATATCCAAAATTTCAGCTAATTTGGACTTAAATTGAGGAGATTAAAAATCAAAAGCATAAGCATATGAGGACTGATAGTGATCTGATGCAGAGCAACTAATGTGAAAAGCAGGCTTGAAATAAGCATAAAGATAAGCTTCTACAGGATTTAAAGGCAAATATGATTTTCCTATATTAAGAACTACCTAATTCAGAAAGCATCAAGTAATTACCACTCCAAAATAAGCTTAAATTCAGCTTTGCAAAAGCTGAATTGGCTACCAGTTATGACAGCAAAACAGTGGACAGATTTGGGTACTATAGCAGGCTAGAATAAGCATAAGAAATTAAGCACTAAATGGCACATAGGGGTAAATCAAACAAACTTAGGTCTAAGGTAACTAGGGGAAGCAGAAAACTTAAAAGTGACAAGTAAATAAGCAATGGTAACAATTCCTAATACATGGAAATTGGACAACTTCTTCAACTGTGAGTGAGGGTATTTATAAGCTGATGCCAAGGCTTTCAGAAGCTCCTAGACGTTTAATTCTCTACCCTTGATCTTCTATCTTGTCATCCAAATTAATCACAGCCCTAGGATCAAACAGGTGATGTGTTTCCTCCAATGAGGCGCTGCTCTTTGTCCACCCTGGCGATCCGTGACACAACCTTCTGACACGTTGTCAGTTTCCTTCCAGAAGCTTTTTTTAATTGTACGGGTAATTGGAGTTGTGGTAACTTGAGGAAGATAAACAGTAGAAGGGTTTTTTTTTTTTTTTAGGCGCGAATGGGTTTTTGGGGTGTTGACTGGGGAGTTGACCATTGGGTTGACCGGGTAAGTATTATTAGGGGTGTGGGCTTGGGGTGGTGTTTTGGGCTTTGGGATTTGTTTTAATAAATGGGTAATGGGTTAATAGAGATAAATTAGTTTTAGTTTTGAAATCCAATTTTAACCATAAGGACCATTCATGTAAAATATAAAAATGTAAGGGTGAAATATAAATTTGGTACAATGAAGGCACAAGGGTGTAATTGGTAAATATGGGAAAGTAAAGGGTAATTTGTGTCAATTGTGGAAAGTTGAGGGGTTGAAATGGGAATTTGGGTAAAGTTAAAGGTGTAATGTGTAAATATGGATAAGTGAAGGTGAAAAGGTGAAAACTCCCCGAACATGTCCAGAATTCCGTAATTTGCACTTTTGAGCATTAAAGTCCATGAAATATCATCCCCAGCATCGGCTTTTGCTTTCTTCTCTCTCTCGTGCTCGGTTTTCCTCGGTTTTGGCTTTCTTTTGTCTGTTTTGTCATATCCGTACCTGCACATGCATAAACATAAGAAACCAACAAATATTAGCAATGAACGGCTCTTTTTCTGGTTATTTTAGGTATATTTTGGTAAAAAAAATGGTATGTGTTTTAGCACATACCAACTATCACAAACTTATCCAAATATGGCTTACATACTCGGTTCATGAGGTCCATTAATACCGCTGGCGCGTTGGTCAAACCAAACGACATCATTTGGAATTCATAGTGCCCATAACGAGTCCTAAATGCCGTCTTAGGGTTATCCTCCTCTCGAACTCTAAGCTGGTGATATCCAGACCGCAAGTCGATCTTAGAAAAGACACTAGCTCCTTGGAGTTGGTCAAATATGTCATCTATCCTAGGTAGCGGATACCGGTTCTTCATCGTCAACTTATTCAATTCCCTATAGTCAATGCACATCCGAAACGATCCATCCTTCTTCTTCAAAAATAGTACCGGTGCTCCCCATGGTGACGAACTTGGCCGAATGAATCCCTTCTCTGACAACTGCTTAGACAGTTCCTCCAATTCTCTTTGAGCAAGTCGATAGGGTGCCCGGGCTACAGTTGCAGCACCAGGTATCAACTCAATTTGGAATTCCACTTGTTGGACAGGTGGAATCCTTGGCAGATCGTCGTGAAACACATCCGGAAACTCTTTGACGATGGGTACATCCTTAAGGTGTCTTTGACTCTTCTTCTCGCTTTTCTTTTCAGAAATTCGAGCTAAGAAAAGACAACCTCCTCTATCGATGTACTTCTGGGCCTTAATACAAGAGATGTTGCTCAACCAAGAGGGACCTCCATAGTCGCACCGATCTCCTTGTATGCTCAGAATCTTTCTATCATACGGTACACACATGATCTTCTCATCGCAAATGATGTGTGCACCGTTCTTCGACAACCAATCCATTTCGATGATGACGTCAAAACTTCCTAAGGTAACTGGCAAAAGGTCTATGCTAAAAGGGTGGTTTAGGAAACTTAGTGTGCAACCTCGGACTACGGTGTCTATCCTTTCCCTATTTCCATGAGCTAACTCCACATCATAACTTAATCCTAAAGGCATTGGGGAAATTCCTAGTAATGGCATAAAGTCGGTAGATACGAAACTCATATCGGCTCCGGTATCAAACAGTATGGAAACATAGAGGTTATTAAGAAGGAACGTACCCGTAACTACATTCGGGTCCCCACTGACTTCCTTCCCAATGACGTATGCTCGCGCTGTTCCCACGTCTCTCTGTTGATTCCTAGCACCATGATTTCCCTGGTTCCCTTCAACCTCTCGCTTCACAGGGTTATGCCCATTACTTCCCACACCTCGGTTAACTAAACCTCCTCCATTACCGGGGTTTCTGTCACCCACGGCTCTCGGCACTCATTCTTGAAATGTCCTCTCTTCCCACATCCAAAACAGGTAACAGCGGCCTTCTAGTCCACTCCATGCGTAGTTTGGGCCACAGCAAGGGGACGAGACCTACAGTCTTTGGCCATGTGTCCTACCTTAGAGCAATTCCTACACACTATTGAGCACTGCCCATGGTGGTGTCGGCTGCAACGATTACACAAGGGTTTGCTACCTTCATAACCCTTCTTCTCTCCATTACCTATAGCATACATCTTGGCAGTCTCTCGCCGTTTGTTGCTATCTCCCTTAACAGTCTCATTCCTCTTCCTCTTATCATTCTTACTCTTGTCTCCTCCTTCTAACACAAGAGAGTCCATCAAACGCTGGGCTATGGTAACTGCCTCATGCAAGTTAGCCAGCTTAGCAGTGATGACATCATTCCTAGTAGCTAGAGGCAATCCATCAGTATACCTCTCAATCCTAAGAGATTCAGCGCGAATCATCTCTGGGCAAAGCAATGGCAACTCTTGGAAACGATGGTTATAAGTCGTCATGTCGCTACCCCTAACCTTATGGTTCCAGAACTCAACCTCTAACTTCTTAACTTCATTACTAGGACAGTAAGTCTTGATCAGAAGAGCCTTAAACTAGGTCCAAGTCATGCCATAGGCTATTTCACTTCCTACTGCTCTGTGATAGTTGTTCCACCAGGTCAACACTTCGTCCTTCAGAGTGAACGTTGCTGATAACGCTACACGCGTCGTTTGGGGTCAAAGGAACTTTCTTTTCTTCGAGCAAGTTTTATAACACCCTAGGCAGTGAACCTAATCGTTGTAGTGTAGTAATTAGGGTAAGCCACGGGTATTGATATCGTTTTCTAGGGGAATAGGAATGCTAGTGAGAAGTTACTACGCTAAGGTTGGGGTTGAGGAAGATTATTTTTTATCTTTTTATGTTTTTTTAGGAAATTGAAATGTACGAATCTCGGGGTTTGGATTTGGGGGTTGGTATTGCTACCGATTACTCTACTTATCTAATTATCTAATCTAAGGTGTATGTAGTCTATGTCTAATTATTGTGTGATCGTATGATAGTTTAAAGATGTGTTTACTTAGGTTTTACTACTCCTTAATTATCTCCTATGGGTGGTTGAATTGTCACGTCCTTATTCCTAGTTGCGTTGTGTGTCTAAAGTTGTAGGGTATGCGTTTCTCCCTAACTCTTTGAACTTACCAAAGGGTCTCGTCTACAAAACCCACTAGGGATAATAAACTCTTACTCTAAGGCACTCTTTGGATGGTTTAGCTTACAACTACTCAATGAGTCATATTCTAAGGTTCACAAAGATTTAATCAAGCATTAAGTACACAACGAATGACCTATCGCATTACTAGATCATTAACAAACTAAGATAAAAGACAACCAATCAATATTCAATAATTAAGTTTCATATTGCCTAAGCAAACACAAAAGTAAATTAGCCGGACATGGGGAACATGCAAGCATACACCCAAATAATCAAAGACATAATTGAATTAATGAAGTAAAACACTTATCTTGGTGTAAGATAGGGTTTGGAACCCTAAAATACTGTACAAGACAGCCTTGGTTCGGTTTAGGTTTTTACTCCAAAAGACTACATACTAATACTGAAAAATTCGGATTCTATATATAAGATTACACATGCGACGGCGTCACCTTATGTTTTGTGACGCCGTCGGATCGCCGTCATTAGGGTTTCATCTTGGCCACGTTAGTCTTGCGACGGCGTCAACTTATGCTTGTGACGCCGTCCTCTTCAGCTTTTGACGCCGTCTGGATTGAATCTAGGCCGTCTGAGTTGCGACGGCCTACTCTTTTATAACTTGACGTCGTCACTTGAAAATAAGAGTTTTGGTTTCTGTCCCGTCACAAAATCCTCCGACGGCGTCGCAGATAAGCAGTGACGCCGTCACCTTATGTTTTCAGCAGCTGTAGTGTCTCGATTCTTGACTTTGGCCATTTTCTTCGTATATCCGCGCCTTTTCGTCCAAATAAGTGCCATTACAGCAATTTGCCGTCAAGAGACCTAAAAAGTGAAAAGGAACGATATTAAGTAATAACGGATACAAAAGTGATCAAATAAGGGCTTAAATGACCCCTCAAAAAGGTACATTTTAAAACCTTATCAAATATCCCTACACTTGGTATTTGCTTGTCCTCAAGCAAATGTGCTTTTAGCCAATTAATTTATAAGTTAGGGGTCATGAAGCATTAGTTTAAAACAGTCCACAACACATATAAGCCCCGCAAAAGTCATAACAAGCACGGAAATTACATACTAGCACCTCACATGGGGTGTTTGGATACTCACATCTCTCTCGGGTGTATATAAAATATAACAAGTTGGAAATGGAAGATAAACACTCATTAACCGGTCCTAGTACATAGATTACCATAGGCTTGAGAATAGATCAAACCTCCATCGCTTTTGCGTAAGCACCTAGGAAAGACTATCAAAGAGGTCTTTAAAGGGTTGTAACGTTAGGCTTACGGTAGGGAAACAAAGGGTTTGGTGGGATAGGCTTTTTAGTGGTGGCAAGTCAAAAATCTCTATGTTGCAAGTATACGAAGAATGGCGTTGCTAAGCCAAGACTCGACACTCTAGACTTCAGCTAACTGAAACAAACAAACATAAATTTAAAGGATAGATGTAGGATGGTAGCCCGTATGTTTTTTTTTTATTATTTTTTTTATTTTTTTAACACTATTTTTTTTCTTTTCTCTTTTTCTTTTTTTTCGATTTTTTTATACACTTTTACTCTACCATCCTCTACGGTAACATCAAAATGATAGGGATTTATAGGCACATCCCTACACTTGAGTTTTTATTATTCTAACACTAATTTGACCCGAATTGAAAAGATCAAAAACACTTGGGGTACATTATTACGCAAACAAAGGGAATTTGAATTTAACGTTCCCTTCCCGTCATTTCATAAACTTTAACTTTTCCCATGAATCCCAATCGTCCCAAAACTGTGTACAAAGGATATGACTCGACTTAGCAACTCATGCAAGCAACCAGATAATTGAACTAAGGGTTTAGGGTGATAACAAAAATGCACTAAAAGTGAGTGCATACTGGGTAGGCTAAGGCGATTTGGGTGTATATTTGGGGGTGGGGTGTAAACAATGCTCTTCATTGATATTCCGGAAAAACCAAAACATCACGAGAACCGCGAAAAGGATAGGCTCTGAGGGGTTAACTAGGGGTATCGTGTACTAAAGATGAGTACAACGCAGAGGGTGTGGGGGAATTACTCAACCGATGTGGAAGAAGTAATTATATTACGGGTATCAAACAAGGGTTATCCTAATGCCTCTTATCATTTAGTTATTCCTAACTACACAAGTGTAGTCTTACTAGCGATCTCGAAATGCATCACAAAACAAGTTCTAGAATCTAATATACTACCGGTTCACACTCTAAGCATTAAAGATGAATGCTTTAATTCCTACTAATCTAAGGGCGATCCTCACATTTTGGGTGGAATTTAGGTGGTAAAGGGTTTTTGTGCTAGTCATGCAACTTCCTATCCGTGAGACGCTTTTGTTAAAACTAATGGCCCACTCCTATATGTCATGAAAAATTAAAAATTTGGTGCCAAAATTACCTTAACCGACATTTTCTCATGGTTTATTACACAAATACACTTGGACAAAGCAAATATTCAAGGATAAGCATAGTTTCAAAGTTCCCGTTTTATTTTTCCTCCCTACACTTAAACTGAACATTGTCCCCAATGTTCCCCGAAAGTATCAAAGTTATGATAATGGAAGGTAATTAAAAACGAAAGAAACTAGTACTCCCCTGATTAGCTCGGTAGGATCCGTGTGTGAAGTAGTGGTTAAATCCTTTCCAAGAAGAATTTATGCGTGAAAAGCTCATTCCAATCTTATGTAACTTCTTCTTGATAAATTAAACCTGCACACTTGAAGAAAACAAACGAAACCTTCGCGTAAAATCGGCGGTAATAATATATATAAGACTCGATTTAAACTAGGATATAATGCTTGTGGAATGGATGTTTACAGAATTTCTGGAAAATTAAGACATGGAAAATTCCAAAAATTTATAAGTAGCTCAGAAAACGAGAAAAAAGTAATCTGATGTTTTTACTCCTTCCTGACGCCGTCAGGTTGCGATCCTGACGCCGTCAGGTTATCCTGACAAAAACTGGTCTGCGATTTTCTGGAAAAAATTCTGGAAAATTTACATCTTTAGAATCTGGAAAAATTTCTGCAAAACATCCATTATGACTCGATACAAGCATTTGACTCGAACAAACACACATATATATCTTTTAATGAATTGCTATTCTCATGTTTACGTTTCTTTTGAAAACGTGTGTAATCCTCCCTACACTTATCCCTTATGTAAAATACCTTTATATGCAATTAAGACGAGGTTAAAAACAAAATAAAGCATTTTTACAAATTTAAACATGAGAATAAACAATCAATAAAAGACATATGACACTAGCAAGCAAACAATTAAGCATGGGTTGCCTCCCACGAATCGCTTTTCTTTATTTAAGAGTCTTGTAGCTAGACTCGTAGTCGTGCCCTCACGTTTTCCTTCTCTTAGAGGCCCATTCTATTATCTCAACTCTATTTTCATCACGAATATAGTCAGGGCCTAACTTTAGACAAGCAGTATAGTGAATCTTGTCTTCCCAATCAACTTCAAAGGCCGGAATGCTGTCTACATCGAGATCATCAATACCCTCGAACTTCTTATTTTTGTAGGGCATTATATACTTAACACATTTGGTCCCATTTGAGAATTTGACTATTCCTTCCTCTTGATCATAAACCATCCTAGACTCTTCAATAAATGGTCTCCCAAGTATCACATCTCCTAAAACTCCATCGATAATGCCCTTAACATTTTCTAGCATCATGAAATCACACCTATATATGAAGTTTCCTACGAAGACATGCAATCCTTTAACCCTCCCAACATAGTTACTCACCTTCCTAGGGTAAAAGGGATCCCTCATGGGTCCTAACTTTTCACTCATGATCCAATTGTAGTAAAGCCCAGACATTATGTTCATAGGTGCCTTATAATCTATGTAAGTGTGATCCCTATATAAGTATCCAATCATCCATGGTATCTTGATATTTTTGGGGTTACCACTTTTTATGCATGGGTCGAAGGGTGGTCGTGGAAAGTTAACTACGTTATGGTGATAAGCAGTTTCCTTCCCATTAGGGTATGAATCGAAATACTCCCTAAGTTCCTCCTCCTCCTTACTTCCATCCATAATCTCCAGAACCTTATAATCTCCTTCCACAATTTCATCTTCCGAATCACTTGAGGTCGAATCACTATCTAGGGTACCAGTGGATTCCTCAAGGGCTTTTTCAAGTGCACTCTCAATTATCCTATTAAGTTTTTTAAGTTCTCCAATTTCACTAACAATGCGAGCTCGGAGTTGGTTGGCAAAAGTTGGATCGAGTGGGGGGTATTTGTTTGATGGTAAAGTGTTGTTTGGTGGTTTATCACCTTCCATGATGGAAAGTGATGGGATTACGAACAAAGGTCACGAAGAAGGGGGATAGACTATGAGAAAGCTAAAAATGAGAAAAATTTACTTGATAGGAATCAAGCAAAGAAACCTAAACGAGGTGGACTACTAACTAGCTATTCTATTCCCCGGCAGCGGCGCCAAAAACTTGATAACGCTACACGCGTCGTTCAGGGTCAAAGGAACTTCCTTTTCTTCAAGCAAGTTTTATAACACCCTAGGCAGTGAACCTAATCATTGTAGTGTAGTAATTAGGGTAAGCCACGAGTATTGATATCGTTCTCTAGGGGAATAGGAATGCTAGTGAGAAGTTACTACGCTAAGGTTGGGGTTGAGGAAGATTATTTTTTATCTTTTTATGTTTTTTTAGGAAATTGAAAGGTACGAATCTCGGGGTTTGGATTTGGGGGTTGGTATTGCTACCGATTACTCTACTTATCTAATTATCTAATCTAAGGTGTATGTAGTCTATGTCTAATTATTGTGTGCTCGTATGATAGTTTAAAGATGTGTTTACTTAGGTTTTACTACTCCTTAATTATCTCCTATGGGTGGTTGAATTGTCACGTCCTTATTCCTAGTTGCGTTGTGTATCTAAAGTTGTAGGGTATGCGTTTCTCCCTAACTCTTTGAACTTACCAAAGGGTCTCGTCTACAAAACCCACTAGGGATAATAAACTCTTACTCTAAGGCACTCTTTGGATGGTTTAGCTTACAACTACTCAAGGAGTCATATTCTAAGGTTCACAAAGATTTAATCAAGCATTAAGTACACAACGAATGACCTATCGCATTACTAGATCATTAACAAACTAAGATAAGAGACAACCAATCAATATTCAATAATTAAGTTTCATATTCCCTAAGCAAACACAAAAGTAAATTAGCCGGACATGGGGAACATGCAAGCATACACACAAATAATCAAAGACAAAATTGAATTAATGAAGTAAAACACTTATCTTGGTGTAAGATAGGGTTTGGAACCCTAAAATACTGTACAAGACAGCCTTGGTTCGGTTTAGGTTTTTACTCCAAAAGACTACATACTAATACTGAAAAATTCGGATTCTATATATAAGATTACACATGCGACGGCGTCACCTTATGTTTTGTGACGTCGTCGGATCGCCGTCATTAGGGTTTCGTCTTGGCCACGTTAGTCTTGCGACGACGTCAACTTATGCTTGTGACGCCGTCCTCTTCAGCTTTTGACGCCTTCTGGATTGAATCTAGGCCATCTGAGTTGCGACGGCCTACTCTTTTATAACTTGACGTCGTCACTTGAAAATAAGAGTTTTGGCTTCTGTCCCGTCACAAAATCCTTCGACGGCGTCGCAGATAAGCAGTGATGCCGTCACCTTATGTTTTCAGCAGCTGGAGTGTCTCGATTCTTGACTTTGGCCATTTTCTTCGTATATCCGCGCCTTTTCGTCCAAATAAGTGCCATTACAGCAATTTGCCTTCAAGAGACCTAAAAAGTGAAAAGGAACGATATTAAGTAATAACGGATACAAAAGTGATCAAATAAGGGCTTAAATGACCCCTCAAAAAGGTACATTTTAAAACCTTATCAGTTGCGTACTTAACCTTAGAATCTTCATCACAGTTGCTAACGGTAAACACAGACTCAGTTTTCTCCATCCACCTTGTTAGGTAAACCACTCCCTCGGTTCCTTCAAACTCGATGGGACCACAGAATCAGAACTCTTTGTAGGTACAACCACTCGAGCTTAGGTTCCACCAGAGGTGTTTGAAGGATTGGACTCAACTAGCAGCTCAGCTAAGCGCTGCGTCACGAGTTGGTCGATGTGGGCTTGATCTAGAGGCGGAGGGTTCGGTGGGACATGAGCATTCCCAGCTTGGTCATTAGCGTCCGGGGTCTCAACAACGTGGTTATCGTTGTTCTAGTTCTCAACAGGTGGAGTGGTCGGGGTCGGACGACGGCCTCGAAGAACAGGAGTAACCACAGCAGCAAGGGCTGCTCGGTTGGTTCTAGGTGGGTTTCGTCTTGGTGCCATTGATCTGAAGGTTAACACAAGATTTCCATAAGTTCACAATTCACGCTCTATAAGACTGGGTTTGGTTCCAAGGATTATCGAATACCGCACGAATACGTAATTAAGCTAACAAGGATAATATACATCATGATGAAAGAACTAGAAACTGAATCAAAACTAAAGGATGCACTTTCTAATAACCATAACTCATAGTTTTCGAAATGGAATACATGAAAGGATATAGAGTAATCAAAAACGATCCTAACGACGATACTAACAAGATAACTAGGATAGATCTACATCTCGAACCGAGGACTACTCACTTTCAAGATGGTACAATGCTATGAGCCTAAAACAATCTAGCCATGATCACGAACACTCCTAACTGATCTCCTAACATCATCAACCTCCCTCCATAGAGATCAAAGCTCAATACGTTGAGCGTCGCGATCACTCTTCAGATCCTCGACCTCCCTCTCCAACTCGCCTACCTTGTGCCATAGCGCTCGGTCTGCCTCTCTGGCTGTCGCGAACACTCTCAGCAGGTCCCCTACCTGCTCATGGAGCTTCGACATGCCCTCTCTCATAATCGTAGTCCTCCTAACTACAGAACCCATATCTGCTCTCAAATCCTCTACACTAGCCCTCGATACTCCAACTAGTCGATTGGTCAACTGACTAAGCCTAACACCCTGAGATGTAATCCTCTCCCAAATCAGACCCGTCTCCCCATACTCCCAGGCTCTGAAGCAATCTCTGATGGTATATCTGGACCTAGTGGGCTATCTATCTCAGGTGAGTGAGGAGGTGAGCCAAAGTCAAAAGGCTGCCCAGGAGAACCAGGCTTAGGCAATGTAAGGGAGAGCCTGGTCCTGGAGAATGCGCTGAATGCGCAGGACTCTGCAATGGTGGAGTACCCCCATCTGGGATATCCTCATCATCCTCCTCCTGAGGATCCACATCCTCCTCTACATACTCCTCCTCGTCCTCATACTCCTCCTCATCCTCATCTACAGAGGGGGAGTCCATGAGTCGGCGTCTCTGTAAAGGTGAATCCTGAGGTGGTACAGTAGGGGATCTAGGTCTTCTATGGGATGGTGATGCTGGTGGTAATGACAGGAGAGAGTGAGCTGGCAGGTGTATAGGTGATGATGGTGGTCGTACAGACATACGAGCAGTACTACGAGTAAGTCTAGGAGTATGGGCTCGTGCTAAGACCTGATGCAATGTGAGCTGCCTAGATGAGCTAGGGCGATTAGATGATGATGAAGTAGAACTAGAATGTCGGTCAATCACATAAGGATCACTCTGCGCAACAGTCATCAAAGTCCTTGTTGGGGAAGTAGCAGCAGCAAGGACATCCTCACACACATCATAAGCTAGTGAAGGCATGGTCTGTGACAAAGGCATAGGGTAGGTATAAGTGTTTGAAAACGACTAGTTCTAAAAGCGCATCAACTTAATCAAAACATATATCTCGTAATGAAAGCTTTAAAATAGAGGTACCGCATTACACAAAATACGCATTTAAACAAAAACACGTAAGTTCTATTCTATCACATAATCCACGCATCATATAATCCCGAGTCACATCAATCATATAATAAGCTTGTAATCTCCCAAAATCAACGTCAATAATTATATCCCAAAACATAACATCTCAATAATCAAATCACAGTTCATACCATAATCAAATCAAGAGGCTTCGGCTTGGCAGGCTGGCATGCGTTGGTCGAGGATCAATTTTTCTAAAAAGTAGTTATAGTTTAGGTTTTATTGAATACCTAGTTCTCTATAACCTTGGCTTTGATACAATTCTGTAACACCCCCAAATCTAGGTACAGTAGAAGACTTAAACAAGTTTTCGGGGCGTTACTGGATTGGCACGTCACACAAGTATAGCAAACAAGACAGTCATATTATAATTCAAAAACCAATCCCATAGTTAATTATCCAAATATAATCATCCCAAATAGTCAAATGTAAGGCCCAACATGATTTATAAAATAGATCCGCATAATATCATCAGAGTTTAAATATGATCCTCCAACCATGCCTCATTGCTAAGCCTTCACAGAACAAGCATTCCATACATCAACTTAATTATCTAAGAAAAACATGCTAAAAGGTCAGCTAACGCTGGTGAGTTCATAGGTTTAAATATAAGTTTAGTAGTGGGTTTATTTGCTATGCGAGACTAAGATAGATACACAATAACACACCATTCACATACCAATACCACAATCAATAACACCATCAATAACATAATTAATATCAAAGCAGGGCCCCAGGTGACTCTAGCCAGCGCAGTCGTAGCAAGGCCTATAACAAATGCTACCCTGGACTAGGTCGGGGTAGAAGTCTATACTTAGCTAGGCAAGTGTCATAGAAAAATAATTGCTACTCTAGACTAAGGCAACATCTACCACATAACTATCCAAACAGTCAACACATAAGCAAATCAAAAGAGTTTAAAAAGGTCCGAAAGAGTAGCATGATTTCTAACCCCAAATTAATTAAAAACAAAGATAAAAGTGGGGCTATGAAACTCACCTCAAGCAAGCAAAGCACAAACGAACACTAGCAACGAAGATAAAAGGTAACACGGCTCAACAACTACTGACTCGGCACAACCTATTAATATAAACCAATTCTTAATATATAATCCCAAATTCAACGTTATCTACCCCAATGTATTCCTTTTCTTATCTCCAAAATATCTTGTTTCACCGTTTAGTCCTAGTGTTTAGTATCGTCGTGTGTGTGTATCGACTCAACAAGATACAATGAATGCACTCAAATGACCACAATGCAACTCAATTACGACAAAATGAGACGTTTAAGCGATAAGATCCATAGTCCAATAAGTTTCGGAATAAATAGTTAGACCTTATCGAATTCGTCAACTCGATAAACTCAATTATTTATTCGTGTCGCTTATTATTCCATAAACCATTCGCATCCTAACGAGTTATAAGGATAAATCACCCATTAGTAACGTTATCCTACTTGCCTAACGGGCTCTTATTAGATTCGTCAACCTAATAAGTCCGCTATCCACGTGGATTGACGCTATTAATGTTAGGTCATCCGTAACCCATGCACAAGACGTAAATAGTATTAAATGCTCGAAAATGGCATTAAATGCTCATAAATGGCACACATTTCAATAAACGTGCACTCGAAACATAAAATACTCATTAATTAGAAAATATATCCATTTTTAGACGTTAGTTTCCATTTAAAATAGCGAATAACAAGGCGAGTCTTGTTATCGAAGGTTTAGCATAAAAACTATTTATTATTTATGTTTCTTAGTTTTATTAACATGTTTATATATATATATATATAGAATCCGGATCGATTGAGAAGGTTTTTATTTTGAGAAGATTGAGAAGGTTTTTAAAAATGATAGATTCTTAACTTTGATTCATGTTTTTCAAGCGTAAAACTCATTTTAATGTGATTCAAATTCGAAATGTGTAAAAAAAAATTGAATCAATGTTAAAAATCTCTCGATTTTGCGATATATGTAGAGTACTGAATCATCTGTACAAATTTAATAAATCATCATCATAACTCGATTTTAACAATGATTTGTGAATCAAATTTGTGATTTATAGATTCGATTCACCATAAAATGATGTTTACTTGTGAATCAAATCAAAAACATGAATCAATTTGCTCAAACGAAGATTTCTCAATCTTCTCAAAATAAAAACCTTCTCAATGGAACCGGAGCCTATATATATATATATATATATATATATATATATATATATATATATATATATATATATATATATATATATATATATATATATATATATATATATATATATATATATATATATAGTCGGCGGGTTCGCTCCATAATATTACTTGATGAAATTTAATCGGACGTAAATGAATAATGAATAACGAAAAATATCATAAACACTAAAACGGAAACAAAAAAGAAAGTGGTGTGGATATAAGAAACGTTGATAAAACAACTTCCCATAAAAGATAACTTTACCTAATTCTTAAAGTACAAATAGGAAAAAAAAAAAAAAAAAAAAAAAAAGGGCTCGGAGACATGTACTGATCAAGGATGCATACAAATATACATAAAAGTGGAACATTATAGTATAGTAATTTTGTGAATTCATGATTCATTTCCAATGGAACAATACAGTAGATTTCTTTCATATTCATTTCTGGCATTGTGAAATCTGCACCATAAAGAGATGCACATTGTCATCTATTTTTAGTAGGGGAAGTCAAGTAAGAGATCAAAATGGATACAAAGAGTCATATGATCATTAAGTCCAGAATATCGTTAGAATTCTTCAGATCAAACAGAATTCTTTAAAGTGAAAATAACCCATATAATAAATTTTTACGAGATATAACTTTTGACTAAATGACACTCATCTTACCTCATATACTCTTTGTTTTATAGCTGCTTCAAGACATATACTCTTTGTTTTATGGCTGCTTCAAGAAATTGGATTACTCTTTGCGTCTCGTTATCTGATTTCATAGGGGATCCATCGCTATGTCTGATACTTTCTGTAATACAAAACTAAACAGTAGCATAATAAAATTTACGATAACAAACCTAAACCAAGCACATCTGACTTCATGGTGGATTTCAAGACCTATAAAAAAATATGTATTCAGTATCTGTTGATGAATTTGGTCAAAGAACGGCGATGTGATGAGGCTGCTACTTGTTTTCACTACTATATATGGGATATAAAAAAATCGACTTGTTTTTTAAGGCTACGTAAGTGATTACCCGATTTGACATTTTTTATTCCACTCAGTTGTTCTCGTTCTATGGTAACTGATTGCAATAGAGCTATAGATTTGATTGATATGCTAACTAAAAAACTAATTATATCATATATCTAAGAGTCGCGTATACTTACAAAAATCACGGGATGTTGAATATCCACTTCAAAATCTTCTTAATTAGAATCACCAACAGGATGTTAAATATCCACTTCAATACAATCTTGATTACAAAATGATGTCTTATATGTATGTAATGGAATTCCACATTTCGATGTGTTACATATGAGTATTTTTACCATTTCGAGAAAATGCAAGATTTGAGTCTGAACTACAGATGTATACGACAGATAGACCCAAAGGTTTATATTGTGTATAAAATGGAACATGGGGTATACGAAGTATACGCTCAAAGGCCTATATGGCGTATACACTATTAGGTGTCAAAAAATAAATAAAAATTTAAAGGCTTTTCAATTACCTTGACAATCATCTGATATAAAAACTTATGTGACTCCTCTTGTACCTGCATATAAAGCAATATAGAGATATATCGACTAAGCAAATCATTTTTTATGCATAAATAATATTTAAAACTATTTAAATTTATATATTGATAAATGCAAACAAGACATCAGAGTCCCATGTGTGGAATAATATCAGATCAAGAAAGCAAACAATACACAGTCCTAGGTCAACGTAGCCATTGATCAACTTGTCGTTCGTAATCTTACTGATTATAGGAAAGCAAAATCTGTGATTGTACTATCCTTAGAACTTTAGCACCAGACCTCACCAATTGTAGCAATTCGTCTTTGTTTACAACTACAAAATATGTAAAATTGATAAAAAAAAAGTTATTCGAACGTTCACAGCCATAAAGATCACATATGTTAACTGTAACTCTCATTATTTTCAGCCATATGCTAAAGATATGACAACATTTAAAATACTATAAGACATAGTGTGCGACCCGTTTAGGTAATAAGCGTGTTAAAAATAACATTAAGTAACAATCACATAAGCTAAATACAAAACAAAGTGATACTGCCATTCAGAGATAAGTGCATAAACTAAAGAATAAACAAAGCTAACGGTATGTTTAAGTAATAGGTATGTTAAAACCAACACTGATCGGACATTTAGCATGCATATTATAAATCTAGAACTATAATAAAGTACACGTAGAGGGAACTCATAGAATATCAAAAGTAGAGGCAGAATTCTTGTTGTACAGAAACATATAGTTGTGTTCGATATATTAATACTCATTTTCCTTAATCTCTTTAACAAATCTGCTTGTAAGGTTGTCTTACAGAACATGGTAGAACATAATTCATGCAAACCCATGACTCACGGACATGATGCAACAAATAAGTAGACAAATGAACTCCATAATACGAATCACAGATAGTCCCATAGTACCAATAATGTTTTCAATAGCGAAACATTCAGGGAGCGCATTGTAGAACTCATCATTACAACTCACTTTTTGAATACATTCTTATATCTCCGCATATTTTTTAAAGGAAAATGCACGAATACTTCTTATATTTTGATCAACCTCAATAATGAAAGTCAAAGTGCAGCATAGGTAGCTGAAATATCTACCATTGCATCAAAACGTCGGTAAAAAGCAACCCAAATCGTCCAAAAAATTAGACAAAGATGTAATAATTTAAGAAGGTATATTAGGCTATCAACATATATGCACTAACAGTATATTTCACAGTAATGTTTTTCCTTTTTCTTATAGATTATGAGAAGAAACATACCTATTAAACATCAAGTCTTGAATTTAAACCACATCAAGTGTCTTGATTTCTCTGAAGATCACTGCTTAAAATCATTGCAACTAAATGAGATCAGATATTTGCATCTTGTTTTTACATGGCTGCACACATACAAATAATAAATAATTTTCAAATTGATTTGACCAAATTTTACACAAAAAGTAGCCGAATAGTACTTGGTTGTAATCCCACTACAGTAATCAAGAATAGTACATGTCTCTAAATGAACGACTATTCTCCATGGTTGATCCATTTCGTTGTTTAATCACCACCAGAAAGTACTCATTTTGACTCCCAATAAGTACCCGTTTTGACTTGTTATGCTCCTCATTAATATAACCTATACACATATCGTATTTTTATATAGGCACTTCAAGTACATAGACACACAATTCTAAATCAATAAGCAGCCATCATTTACTTTTTTGTACCTCGTTATCAGTTTCCTTTATCTAATTACGGAAAGGAAACCAAAACCCGTTATCCAGTTTGACCCGTTATCCTAACCCCTTTTACCGCATATAATAATTCAATAGAATAATCTGATGAATAATCTGCATATTTGTTTTAGGTGACATGAACGCATATTCGCTTACAGATCATAACTAACAAAGCAGTAGCAGATCATTAAGCAACCATAACCCAATTTCACCTAATCCTTTTAGCTATTGTTTCCTAATCCACAACCATTAAGCAACCTTAAGCTTATAAATTTTATAACTACTATGACCATATCCACTAACCAAACTGAATAAATGCCGAAATATTTGTTAGGATACCACTGTAAAAATCTTTAGTTAAGAGGTCTTACTGGTTCTTATCTTTGATGATCATATAAAAAAATTGCATGAGTTTATAAAAAAAAATAAATGAATAAATATATTAGCAAGGGTAGTTTGAAAGGAAATATTTTACCAATTTACATCAACTATCACATACCTTGAAATAGCATCATGTGCTAACAAAGAGTACAAAAATGTCATCAAATCTGCAACAATAGAGATCACATAACTTAACATAATCAAATTCTCCGCAATATAGAGAGAATTACAAAGTAAACTTACCAATGGCGTCACATTCACAATATTACAAAGTAAGGTCAACATGTAATAGCTAGTTTACTCATGAGGGGT
The DNA here is from genome assembly GCA_910596185.1 of Chrysanthemum makinoi. Classification (NCBI taxonomy): domain Eukaryota; kingdom Viridiplantae; phylum Streptophyta; class Magnoliopsida; order Asterales; family Asteraceae; genus Chrysanthemum; species Chrysanthemum makinoi. Next base: position 242,523,768 of record OU343217.1, on the reverse strand, counting down.
AAAGCTAATCAACTGTGTTTGTATAAATAAGTGTTTGCTGACCCAATATACATTACAAAGCAGATTATCTTTCATAGTTATATAATATTAAAACAATTAAGTTTATTGTTTGCATTAATGTATAATTTATGTACAGCAAACAAAAGGGAAAAATCCAACAACAAACATAGTTCTCCACCCCGAAAAATATATAGATATAAACAAACATGAAAGAGATGCATGCATTTACCATAAACACTTCTTAAATGTGGAACCATCGAGGCCGAGTTTGCAGCTAAGGGTAGTCCAACTACCAAATCTGTGAGGATTCCGAAACAAATAAATACTGGTTTAATAGATCCAAGTGTGCCTTGAATTTTCAGTTACTAAAAATGTGAAGCTAAACCGAAACAAAAAACCAAAAACTTTTATGGCTGGGTACAACCAACCAAATCATTATGGTTTGTTAGTTCTTGTAATGGAATCCAAACTTCATAAGCTGGAAACATAAAAGGTATAACTAAGACTGTCAAAATTTAACCACTCATCTCGGACCTTTATCTCAGATATTAAATGAACTATGTTCATCATTCATTTTACCTTGCACATTGACAGATTGGTGCAACTTGTAGTTAGTTATAGAGGAATCTGCTTCAGCCATACGAAAAACTACTCCATCCCCTTCACAAGCTGCAATATAGCAAAGCACACAAAATTCATAGTCAAGTTTGAGAAGCAATATGAGCATAAATAATCGTAAAATATATATTACCACCTACATATAAACAAAAAGGCCTAATCTCGAAACTTATTTTTTGGAAGCTCTAATAAAAATATTCAACAAACTTATTTACTGCATTCTAAGAAGTCAAGTATTCATCTTAGCCCAGGTAAAACCTAAAGTGACCAAGATAGTTGATCTACTTGAAGCAAATAAAAGTAAATATGATTTAGAAAGATTATACAATACCTTTTTTCACTTGAGATTGATCACGCAGATCCATAGATACTCAGTGTGCACGACCTATTCGTAAAGCTTGACCAAGGCTTCCCTCTCCTCATAGGTTTTGAGCTTCATATGAGCACTCCTAAAACCTAAAGTGTGTCATAGAAGTAACATCCTTCTCAAACTTGATTAACAGTGAGTAACATCCTTTTCTTTTCATAATTTTAAATATTGAGTTATCCAAATCACTCGATAAAAAGTTAATCATTACAACAAAAGTCTCACATGTTGACAATGTGTTGCCTTGCTATTCTGACGCCCAAATAGAAGATTGGTTAATCATAGTGATTGTGAACTATCCATAAATATTACATTGGGTTTAGATAACTAACCTTGTAACTCGCAGGGTAAAAATTTTGCATAGGAATAAAACCTTATAAAGTGAATATTCTCGCTCCATCATCTGCAAACTCAACTTTTATACTTAATCTGCTCCCATAGGATGTCGTCTAGCATGCCCACTTTATCATTAGCCAGAACAAATAACGTCGGATAAAAGTGTGTCACAGAAGTGTCCATCAAAAGAGTAGAAACCTGCAGTGTGAGGAAAGATATATTTAATGAAAAAATGATATCTGGCTTAAGCCCACTCATGATCCAACAACATTTTATCTAATACTTCAAGACTGAAAATAATTGGCTCTTTCAATATTGAACTAAAGAATTACCTTAATTGTCAGATATAATGATATTACATGATCATCTGAATTCCAAGACCGCCTAATATCATTCAGTTCATCTAACTATTTATTTGCTTGCAGTTCTCCGATTATCTTCTTGCCTTTTAGAGTCTTGCTCGATAACTGTAGTGAAAAATAAAAGTTTAAAAAATTCACATATGCTTAAGCACTGTAGTTACCAAGATGTTTAAGGAGAGTTACTGCAGAAGCTGATATCATTTTTGGGACTGAAAATCTTTGCATTGATAAAACGCAAAAAAATCATACCTAACATAATTTTGGCATATATAATTATGTGAAGTGGCTTGAAAAATTAGCTTTTGAACTGGTCTTGACAAACCATGATCCACCCCACGTACATCTCTAGATAATCAGATAAGAACAACAACAAAAAACTCAAATTATGAGCTATTCCCAAATAATACATGTGTCAAAGATTACCTTCGTAAGTGTGTTTAGAAGCAATGTAACATTGCGATTAATGAAACATGAAAACCTACACAATCAAACAAATGAACACAAAAAAAACCTAATCACATAAAAGTAACCCATAAAGTGTTTTGGTTACAATATCTTTATTCCATCTTCAGAATCAATCGTTTCGTAGTTCCATGTTTTTCCAGACTTAATGATGCTTCGTATAACCTACAACCGAATAACCTACATACATTTATTGGTTTTTCTTTGAAGCATTTCATCGAACACTTCGCGAACTTTTCATCAAAACTGTGATAATTGAAGTCAAACATAAAAATAAAATTCCCACCATTCCCACCAAACATCACATATTGGTGAATAAAATCCAAAGATCAGTTTTTAACAAAGTTAATTTAATATCATTTTATCAAACACTTAGTGTACATAGAATCTCAACATGAAATTGATTATGAACCAAAATTATAATCACCACAAAGTAAAAATAAAAGCAAATCAATCAATCTACTTGTCATGATATAAAAAATAGTAAAAATCAATAGAATACATATGTCATAATCAGTAAAAGCATATAAAACTAATTTCTCATTCATCGTACCTTAAATTGATCGGACTGTATTGACTTTTGGTATGGTGGCGATTAGCTGAGCATCAACTTCTAGTATATTTCAATGATCTGTAGAAACATAAAAACCGGATATCAGTTATCGATCATTGATCCACAAAACACCTTTTTTCAAAACATCATGATCACTTTTTCATCCAAACTAATTAGTAAAAATAGTTAAACATAAATTGATAAATAAACATACCTTACTTAAAGAATCATGGGGTGAGATCAATAAAACTAATGATCAAATTGATGAATCTCAACCATTCATTTTTAATCAAATTAATTAAAATTCATTTTCACCTTTATATTTAAAAATTAAATATCTCACAAACCGTTAATAATTAGATAAAACTAATTATACCATTGCGACAAGAATAAAATTATCTTTCTATAGAGATCAAATATTGTATACTTTCGACGAACTTATTTTTTATCGTTTTTTACGGGTTTCGATATATTACACTATAAATGAAAATTTATAAAAAATACTATTTTGTGTTAACACAACCCCAAAACTACAAACCCTAAACCCTAAAAACCTTAACCCCTAAACCTTAAAAAACCCTAACCCCTACCCTAAAACCCCTAACCCCTAAATCTTAAAAACCCTAACCCCTAAACCTTAAACCCCTAAAACCCTAACCGCTAAACAAAAATACCTAAACCCTATCCGCTAAACCCTAAGAAACCTAAACCCCCTAACTCCTAAAAACCTTAACCCAAAAAAAGTCAAACCCTAAACCCTAAACCCTAAATACCTAAACCCTAACAAAACCCTAAACCCACAAAAAAGTCGGAGAAAAAAATTTCGTCGAAAGTATATGATGTGGGATATCAAATTAAAGATAATTTTATGCTTGTCGTGATGGTATGATTAGTTTCGTCTAACGATCAATGGTTTGTGAGATATTTAGTTTTTAAAAATGAAAGTGGAAGTTTATTTTATTGTTTTGATGAAAAAATGAATGGTTGAGAATGGTTTATTTGATCTTTAGTTTTTATTTGATCTTTATTGAACCAAACTCAAAGAATCATATGGACAAACACGTAAATCATAACATAGTGACCAAATAAACAATAAGAATCATATGAATGATTGATCTAATTTCTCAACATGAGAGCAGAATCATAATTGAAAGAAGAAAATGAGATTGAACAAACCTGAGTCGGGGCTGATTTCAAAACTGGAATCAATAATCAAATCTGTAAATGTGATAGCCGAATGAATTTTTGATCAATCAAATTAATTGTAGGTGCGTAACTTTTGGAGGAAGGATTTGAATTGTGAGTAATTTTAGGGAATGAGTTACAAGTTTATGAATAATCATGGAATGGAAAGGATTGAGAGGATTGTAGTTAATTTAGGGTGTATCGGTATTCTTATTGCATGTGGATTTGGTTTTGTATTGTCTAACACTAAAAACCAGTTGCTCTAGTGGTAGGAGTGTTGGTATTGGTTGTAGTGACCAGGGTTTGAATTTCGATAGTGTCATAATTGTTTTAACAAATAACACACGACAAAGCAACTTAGGTGGCATTGTATGTGCTTAAGTGGCATTGAGGTGGTATTAAAATTGTACATATGGCATTGAGGTGGCATTTCCATGTCATTGTACATGCTTTCAAGCATCAAGTACAACTCGTACTTAGCTTCATATATAAGTAAATATTACGTCAATTTCAATATAAGTTTCGAGTCGTTACCCGTTTCGAGTCCACAAGCTCGAGTCATGACTTCTCGGCTTTTATACATTCTATAGTCCGATATATACTTAAGTCCATGTTACGGCGTTGTCGGGGTCAACTATGACTAAAAAGTCAAAGTAACACCGACATTGTGCAAAGTTGACAATTATAATATAAGTCCAAAGTAAATAATCACAATATCTCAAATCAATCTCCAATCAACGCATATCAATCTCGCCATCCAAACAAACTACCAAATACACCCGTAACCAATGTCACGAACCCAATGGGTCTTGACACGGTCCCGGTTAAGACCACGTGAACCAAACAAGCTCTAGAAGCTTTTCGGTTCCACGCGTCTCATCCAAACACCAACAACAACTACCAATATGCTACCACAATGACCCGACCCAGACCCTTGATCCTTATGGGTCTCGTATGCCACACCATACCAACGAACAAGTCCCTAGTGGCTCGTTCAACCTACCATCTCCTTCCAAACACTCCCAAATGGCTTCTCCAATACCCAAGCACAATCAAACAACATCCAAACAATATCCAATCATCAAACCCATTAACTAGTCATGACCAAGAACATGAAACAATGATAAAAATGCAAAAAACACAATAAAATGACACAACACACGATACCAATACACTAGTTTACATGTTTTAATTAGTTATAAACTCGTTTTAGACCCGTGTTCATCAAACCCAAACCAAGTCGCCATATGTACGTGTGACAACCCGTATTTTCAGGTCATTTCTTGACACAATTTATGCCTCATTATTTCAACATTTATTGTAAACTTGGTTTACTTGTTCCAAATTTCGCGTAACCTTTATGGTTTAGCGGCGAATTCATGATCATAACATCACGTACATTTCATATGGACTAAGATTAGTCTACATTCCATTGATATCATTTGCATCTCATTAGTTCATTCATGACATTTCATTTCACATTTAACGCGTAAATTTTATATTAAATAAACGTTATCGCGTGAGTTATTATTTTAAATATTTAATCCGTTACTTTCAAAAATGATCCCGATGTATTTTAAACTTACATTTAGTTTATAAAAACTATATTTTGAGTTTAACTAGTGTTTTGAATTTATTTTGTACATAAATCGTTAAAGTTATATTATTACGACGTGTTTCTTAAAAAAAAACTATACGATAATTATTTTATCACTCAAATTTCACAAGGAACGTATTTTTACAATTTTTATTATCTCATTACATCCTACTTTGATCTATTAAACATCTCTTTTACTTAAAAATTTCCATTTACCTATACTTGTACATTTTCTTACACATTTACTACACTTTCTTACAAATTATATACAAGTAAATGTTTACATTATACATTTGATAAAAAAAAAAAAATATTTGGGAAGCAAGATCTCCCCAAAATCCGGCCCATGGGGGGGGGGGAGGATGATTTCATTTATTAAGTTGGTAAGAAAATTTTGATAGTATAGATTTGTACTCAAAGACATTCATCTCATTTATTCTTCACAATTATTCAAGTTAGCAAAAACATTTCTCTCTTGGTTTCTCTCCTCTCAAAACCGGTTCATCTAAAGGGTGTTCAAGGGATCACAAAAATTTTCTCAAGTCCAAGTTATATACAATCTAGATCACTCTTTATAAGGTTTTGAAATAAAAACCAAGAGTGTTTAGGCTAAACCTTGTTCTTTGCACCTCATCATAATACTTGTAAGCATATCATTTATATTTTCATGTTTACTTTTCATTTCATAAGTATCTCTTTATTTTTGGAGCAACATGCAAGACTTGTGTTGTTTATACCATTTTTACATTGATTTTAGAGTTTATATATATAAAGTCATCCTATAATTATTCCCTTGTTATATTTTGGTCTTGATGATGATTAGGAACCCATGACACCCTAAGAAGGTGTATGGTAGGATTAGATTAGCTTTGGAGTTGATTTGAAGGGATTGGAATAGGTTTAGTACGAGAAAAACTATTTTCGACAAGTATAAAAAGTGGTCTGATCTTATTTTGTTTTTCTGGAAAATCCGACAGTAGGCACGAATTTTTGGCCTAGATATTTAGAAAATATACTTTAAAACGAATCCGTGGCCGCTTGAACGGAGTAAAACGGAGTTATAACGAAGAAGTTATGGATTTTACAAGTTTGACGACGAAATATATATTTTTCTGAAATTTCAGCAAAGTGTTTTTGTTTTATACGAGTCAAAAACGAGTCCTAAGCTTTACAAATTATTTCGACTTATCAAAAATATATTAGTATACTTTGATACGAAGCTAAGGGCGTATAATACGTAGAAAACGGATTTGAAACGACTAAGATATACACGTTTTCATAAACTTGCCGTAACTATTATTTTTAGAAAAACTATATTATTTTTACGAGATAAGTGTTACGGTAACTAAAATCACCATCTTTAACTCTTATTATCTTTATGTTCGAGACCTTTTGGACAAAAACTCCTGAACTGAAACTTTTAGATATCGATACAAACTTTCCAAAACCGTCGAGTTCGTTCTCTAACGATCGACGTACACCGTTTTACGACTAGTTTTCCAAAGCCATTTTTGTTAATTTCATGAAAATTCTGACGACATTGTTTTGCGACGAAAAGTGATAATTTCACTATAAATCATTATAAAACCATTGTAGGATGACATTTTGACGTAAATACTTGTAAAGTGATTTTTGATTGGTCAAGACGTCAAACGAGTATTTTTCGACGATAAGTAATATTTTCAAAACTCGCAAATGGTATAAATAACATACTGAAATGTATAGCATTACATTGCAACTCATTACATATCATATCATTCATTTTAGGTCGCGGATAGTTTCCGAGCCTCATTTTCTTGCACTTCATTTTGTTAGCATATCAATCACACCAGGTGAGTTCCATAGCCCCACTTTTCTTGTTTTAATGCTTTCATAATTGTTTTGGGGGAGATACATGCTCAAACTGTTTTCATTTACTTTCACAAGTACTTTAAACTCTTACATATTACTGTGAGTTTCATGGCCCCTACTTTTACTTGTTTTCATAACTATTTTGGGGGAAATACATGTTCGACTATTTTTCACAAGTACTTTATATTATTAAGGATAATTTCTATCATGATCACCATTGTTTTAAAACCGAATGTTGTACTATATTAATTGTTCTTGTTTATGTGCTATTGTTCTACGTCGAGTTAAGTGCTATTGATTATGTGCTATTGTTCTACGTCGAGTTAAGTGCTATTGATTATGTGCTATTGTTCTACGTCGAGTTAAGTGCTATTGATTATGTGCTATTGTTCTACGTCGAGTTAGGTACTATGGTATATTCATGGGTCTAACGGTCTTGGTATAGCATTGGGCTAACGGACTTGGTATATTCATGTACTAACGGACTTGGTACAATCATGGACTAACGGTCTTGGAACGATTTGAACATACACTATATACATTTCGGCAATGGGTTGTGAACACACAGGTTGCAAGTTTTGTATGGGCGGGACTTGGAACTGAGTGGATTCACAATGCCTTTGCTGCATAAACGATTTCGATGCATTGAGCCATGCACTATTTTGTGAATTCATTTGACGATTTCTGTTTGAACATAAGCTATGCATATTCTGGCAGTGGGTTGTGAACACACAGGTTGCAAGTTTTGTATGGGCGGGACTTGGAACTGAGTGGATTTACAATGCCTTTGCTACATAAACGATTTTGAAAGTCTTTACATTTCAACGATTTACAATGCCGTTGCTGCATAAACGATTTTAAAAGGCTTTACATTTCAACTCAAACTCTATGAACTCACTCAACCTTTGTGTTGACACTTTTTAGCATGTTTTATCTCAGGTATATAAGGCATTCACTTCATGGCATGCATTTGGACACCTCATGGAGTCGTGGTGACGACGCGTCTCACTTGGGTTTTACATACTTTAAAACATCGTTTGAATTGTAACAAATTTATTTCCGCACAAGTTGATTTTCATTTGGGACCTATTTTGTAAACTCTAATTGTTTTATTAAATCAAACGATGTTCTTTTCAAACGACACTTTAGGTCGTTCAATATAACTGTGATTGTGATGCTATGACAGTCAATCCCCAGGAATTCCATTCCGCTGCAAAACAGGTAATTTGGGGGTGTGACAGATTGGTATCAGAGCTTCGGTTATAGAGAACTAGGTTGCATCATTGACCCTAGACTATAACTACATTATCATAGCATCTCATCATTTCATCACAAGTGCATGTTCACTTTGCATGCGATTTATACGTACATTTTTCGAGTTATTTACTTTCATTTCATAACGATTGTCACATGGATGCCCTGTCATTCCCTATCACAATTTTTACACCGGTTGACTTAGCACCAAACATCATATGAGTCGATTAGTCCAAGCATTGCATAGTTACTCCTAAATTATACATAGCCTGATCACCTATGTCTAATTCAGGAAGAATCATGCAATGAAGGGAGTAGTAGGCTTATATGTGTAAGCAATTCCGTAATCGAGCTAAATTTTCAAAAGATTTTCTTCAAACCACTTGTTTCCAGTTTGATCCGCGTGGCAGTTCTTGTTTGATGAGTTGCAAAGATCGAGCTAGAAACAAGTTGTTACCTAAACCGATTTAGCCTAATCTCATGACAGTTCTTGTTTGATGAGTTGTGAGATTAAGTAAAAATCGGTTACCAAAAAGTCTTTTGAGGGTTTTGCTCGAGAATGGGCAGGCTTGCCTCATCAAACCCTAACCCGAGAGACCAACACGAACTGAATTCAGGGACTGAATTCCTTTTTGGATGGGCGAATGTGACAACCCGTACTTTCAGGTCATTTCTTGACACAATTTATGCCTCATTATTTCAACATTTATTGTAAACTTGGTTTACTTGTTCCAAATTTCGCGTAACCTTTATGGTTTAGCGGCGAATTCATGATCATAACATCACGTACATTTCATATGGACTAAGATTAGTCTACATTCCATTGATATCATTTGCATCTCATTAGTTCATTCATGACATTTCATTTCACATTTAACGCGTAAATTTTATATTAAATAAACGTTATCGCGTGAGTTATTATTTTAAATATTTAATCCGTTACTTTCAAAAATGATCCCGATGTATTTTAAACTTACATTTAGTTTATAAAAACTATATTTTGAGTTTAACTAGTGTTTTGAATTTATTTTGTACATAAATCGTTAAAGTTATATTATTACGACGTGTTTCTTAAAAAAAAAAAAAACTATACGATAATTATTTTATCACTCAAATTTCACAAGGAACGTATTTTTACAATTTTTATTATCTCATTACATCCTACTTTGATCTATTAAACATCTCTTTTACTTAAAAATTTCCATTTACCTATACTTGTACATTTTCTTACACATTTACTACACTTTCTTACAAATTATATACAAGTAAATGTTTACATTATACATTTGATAAAAAAAAAAAAAAAATATTTGGGAAGCAAGATCTCCCCAAAATCCGGCCCATGGGGGGGGAGGATGATTTCATTTATTAAGTTGGTAAGAAAATTTTGATAGTATAGATTTGTACTCAAAGACATTCATCTCATTTATTCTTCACAATTATTCAAGTTAGCAAAAACATTTCTCTCTTGGTTTCTCTCCTCTCAAAACCGGTTCATCTAAAGGGTGTTCAAGGGATCACAAAAATTTTCTCAAGTCCAAGTTATATACAATCTAGATCACTCTTTATAAGGTTTTGAAATAAAAACCAAGAGTGTTTAGGCTAAACCTTGTTCTTTGCACCTCATCATAATACTTGTAAGCATATCATTTATATTTTTCATGTTTCCTTTTCATTTCATAAGTATCTCTTTATTTTTGGAGCAACATGCAAGACTTGTGTTGTTTATACCATTTTTACATTGATTTTAGAGTTTATATATATAAAGTCATCCTATAATTATTCCCTTGTTATATTTCGGTCTTGATGATGATTAGGAACCCATGACACCCTAAGAAGGTGTATGGTAGGATTAGATTAGCTTTGGAGTTGATTTGAAGGGATTGGAATAGGTTTAGTACGAGAAAAACTATTTTCGACAAGTATAAAAAGTGGTCTGATCTTATTTTGTTTTTCTGGAAAATCCGACAGTAGGCACGAATTTTTGGCCTAGATATTTAGAAAATATACTTTAAAACGAATCCGTGGCGGCTTGAACGGAATAAAACGGAGTTATAACGAAGAAGTTATGGATTTTACAAGTTTGACGACGAAATATATATTTTTGAAATTTCAGCAAACTGTTTTTGTTTTATACGAGTCAAAAACGAGTCCTAAGCTTTACAAATTATTTCGACTTATCAAAAATATATTAGTATACTTTGATACGAAGCTAAGGACGTATAATAAGAAAACGGATTTGAATCGACTAAGATATACACGTTTTCATAAACTTGCCGTAACTATTATTTTTAGAAAACTATATTATTTTTACGAGATAAGTGTTACGGTAACTAAAATCACCATCTTTAACTCTTATTATCTTTATGTTCGAGACCTTTTGGACAAAAACTCCTGAACTGAAACTTTTAGATATCGATACAAACTTTCCAAAACCGTCCAGTTCGTTCTCTAACGATCGACGTACACCGTTTTACGGCTAGTTTTCCAAAGCCATTTTTGTTAATTTCATGAAAATTCCGACGACATTGTTTTGCGACGAAAAGTGATAATTTCACTATAAATCATTATAAAACCATTGTAGGATGACATTTTGACGTAAATACTTGTAAAGTGATTTTTGATTGGTCAAGACGTCAAACGAGTATTTTTCGACGATAAGTAATATTTTCAAAACTCGCAAATGGTATAAATAACATACGAAATGTATAGCATTACATTGCAACTCATTACATATCATATCATTCATTTTAGGTCGCGGATAGTTTCCGAGCCTCATTTTCTTGCACTTCATTTTGTTAGCATATCAATCACACCAGGTGAGTTCCATAGCCCCACTTTTCTTGTTTTAATGCTTTCATAATTGTTTTGGGGGAGATACATGCTCAAACTGTTTTCATTTACTTTCACAAGTACTTTAAACTCTTACATATTACTGTGAGTTTCATGGCCCCTACTTTTACTTGTTTTCATAACTATTTTGGGGGAAATACATGTTCGACTATTTTTCACAAGTACTTTATATTATTAAGGATAATTTCTATCATGATCACCATTGTTTTAAAACCGAATGTTGTACTATATTAATTGTTCTTGTTTATGTGCTATTGTTCTACGTCGAGTTAAGTGCTATTGATTATGTGCTATTGTTCTACGTCGAGTTAAGTGCTATTGATTATGTGCTATTGTTCTACGTCGAGTTAGGTACGATGGTATATTCATGGGTCTAACGGTCTTGGTATAACATTGGGCTAACGGACTTGGTATATTCATGTACTAACGGACTTGGTACAATCATGGACTAACGGTCTTGGAACGATTTGAACATACACTATATACATTTCGGCAATGGGTTGTGAACACACAGGTTGCAAGTTTTGTATGGGCGGGACTTGGAACTGAGTGGATTCACAATGCCTTTGCTGCATAAACGATTTCGATGCATTGAGCCATGCACTATTTTGTGAATTCATTTGACGATTTCTGTTTGAACATAAGCTATGCATATTCTGGCAGTGGGTTGTGAACACACAGGTTGCAAGTTTTGTATGGGCGGGACTTGGGACTGAGTGGATTTACAATGCCTTTGCTACATAAACGATTTTGAAAGTCTTTACATTTCAACGATTTACAATGCCGTTCTTTGCATAAACGATTTTGATAGTCTTTACATTTCAACTCAAACTCTATGAACTCACTCAACCTTTGTGTTGACACTTTTTAGCATGTTTTATCTCGGGTATATAAGGCATTCACTTCATGGCATGCATTTGGACACCTCATGGAGTCGTGGTGACGACGCGTCTCACTTGGTTTTTACATACTTTAAAACATCGTTTGAATTGTAACAAATTTATTTCCGCACAAGTTGATTTTCATTTGGGACCTATTTTGTAAACTCTAATTGTTTTATTAAATCAAACGATGTTTTTTTCAAACGACACTTTAGGTCGTTCAATATAACTGTGATTGTGATGCTATGACAGTCAATCCCCAGGAATTCCATTCCGCTGCAAAACAGGTAATTTGGGGGTGTGACAGTACGTGACATATAGGTCATTTACGTGGCTTAACATGGCTCAAACAAGTCACAACCAAGCTCCATTTACCTTTTACAAACTCGATCTACAAAAGTACCAAAAAACCCTAGATATTCGAATGGTTTTTGAGGGATTTGAGGGTGTTAACGGGGGAGTTAGGGCGCGTGCAATATATGGTTGAAAAGAGGAGGAGGAGATCTACAAAGTGGTGGCGGAGGTGAGAGTCCACTCGCCGGATTTTAGCTGGAACGGCGCCTGAAAGGGGTAGCGGCCGTTTAAATAGTGGCTAGGGTTAGGGTTTGGTAGTGGAGAGAGATAGTAGAGAGAGAAAGTGGAGTGTGTGTGTGTTTTTAGTGAGAGAAAGTATAGAGAGATATGAGAGGGGATGTGGGTATTTATATTTGGGATTAGGGACCTCAAAATAAATAAAAATGTGGGAGGCCATGGCATTCTTGGGGGGCCAAACCCGTAATTTTTGTTAAACTAACCCGTTTACCTTTTCTTGAGCTCATATTTTGTCCTACGAGTGTCCCACGACTTTCCTTTGACTTTCTATTATTTTTATTTACATTTTTCTACGAATTTTGATTATTTATGTGTCACTTTTCGTGTTACAGTTTAAAAGTTACGTTATCTCTTGTTATAGGATTTTATTGTGCCGAATCACATAGTGCTTAACGAAAAGGGCTAAAACTCATACGATAATAAAATAAATCATAAAAACCAATAAATGATATCAAAACAAGTCATGGTTAATCGAAATAGTTCTAAAGGCAATTACTCTGTTTAACTTAGCGTAATGCGGTTACCTACAATGGGCTCCCTAATTGCCATTTGTCACATTGGGGATCTATCCTTTCAAGATTTGTACAAAGTTAGATTTGAGGACTCGAATGTCAATACAGGTTTGATCAAACAGCTAAAGCTCGATTACAATGAATATCATCTTCAAGATATGAAAACTGCTGATGAAGGATCAACCATGAGTGCCACCCACGATAACAATACTTCTATGATTGAAGATAAAGACTACGAAAAGTCGTGTCTATCATTAAACGAATGGCTTTTGTAGAAGTTTGATACCTGCAGCGTCAGCAACACAGTCAGAAAAAGAGTTTTTGCCAAATGGATGAGTGAATGTCACCAAGAAACAGAAGAAGTTAGCCAAGTTCGAAGGCCACCATAAAGTCCCACAGCTTTGAGTCTAACTTAAATACTCGATAATAAAGAAAAGTGCTCTTTCGGGAGACAACCCAAATTATCCTTTTTATTTCTTTTCTATTGTTGTTGGGTTTTGTGTTTTTAACATTTTTTCAGGAATTGGAGATGAATTCACAAGTTATTAAAACGGGGACCTGTTCTGTCCAACAGTTACGGCGTAACTCATCCTCATGGTTACGCCGTAACTTATCCTCAGTACGGATTCTCTCTAAGACATAAACCATTACGGCGTAATCCCATTCTATGGTTACGCCGTAGCTATTCTCCAGTAGCCAATTGCCAGGTTTTACCACAATTACGGGGTAACTCCTATTTTGGGTTACGTCGTAATTCTCCTGTAGTTCTAATTTTTCCAGTATTAACGCAATAACCTTGTATTAGTTTTGAAATGAACTTTGTGGGTATGTTCTTTGTAAGCCCTCACAAGACTACATTCGTCTACTTGGGACACCAAGTGGTTTAAAAGGCTTGTTGCATATGCTAAATGCAACCGTGATTCCTACGAAAGTGAGTTAGATTTCTTTATTGTTTTTATTTTTCTTTTTTTAGAATTATGCTTGTTGGTTAGTGTGATTTCAGGGAATGAAGTTTGCTCGTGGATGCTTAAGCGAAGGTACGATTCTCTTCGTGGGCCTTCTTTCTTTTTAGGAGCGAATTTCAGGGAAGTTCTCGCTATAATTCTACTTTCTCTTCACCTTTATTTAACATTTAGTACAAAAGGGACTTTGTACATCTCAAGTGGGGAGACGGGAGTAGAATTATTACTTGAACTTATTTGTCCTTGTTTTTCTAGTTTATTTTGAAAGAGTTAGGATCAAATAAGAAGAAAAATTAAAATAAGAATGATAAGAAGAAACTACAACCACTCATTTCAGATGCATCTACAAAAATGGATGCATCTCCCCTAAAAATTCTCCCCCCTATTTAAAATGTGTGGCTAGAAATCCTTCTTATTCTTCTCATTTTAGTTTTTTTTTTCTTACTGGATCCCTTCCCTATTTTGAAAAATATGCCATTTTTGAAAATTTGACATGTTTTTCTTAACCTAACTAGATTAGACCTTAGCCGAGCACATTATAACCCTTGATATTTTACGGTGAGATTAGCCTTATCCGTTTCCAATTATTTACCCAAATCCACTAAATTATGAGTGTGCCGGTAGCTTCTAAACTTTAGAACTTGGCCTTTGCATGATTTCAAGACCATGGACAAGGTATGTTGAGTTCGCTTAATGTATATGGAATAATCAGTTTTAGAAGGCAATATTTTTAGGATTATCACCCAAATAGCCTATCCTTGTGTGTCTATCGATTAGTCACCTCGACTTTTCAACCCCCATGTTAAACCCTTTTGTTGCACTCACCTTTAGTGCAAGATACCCCTAGATACACCCGTCTGAGCCATTCTTTTCATTTCATTCACCCAATATATATTGTTCCGTTACACCCATTCGCCTTAGCCTACCGTGTAGTCTTAATTTGTGATCGGGAAGTCATTGTTTGCCTAAGTTCAAGGTTCAAGTAGAGAGGTTCGGAAATCACGATTTCGTCAAAGACTTATATTTGAAGATCATTGAAGACCCCTCAGATTCTCATTATATGTTCATCTCAAGTGGGGGGATGATATGTTTAGTTATGATTCAAAAAAAATAGTAGTTGATTGATTATTGTAAAGTGCAATGTTATCAGCACTATGATTGGAGCTCATTAAAGATTAAGCATCGAGGAGGCTACCTCGGTCACATTTGAAGAATTGAGTTGGTAACTATTGAGCCAACAGTTGAAGAACAGGTAATGTGCCCATCATGACGTCCGCTAATGGCACATCTACTTGTCAGATCATGATCTGGTTTCTTCACCTTAAAGCTTGGACTTTGGATGAACGGTAGGCGGTGATAACTTGGTTATAGGTTAAGACTATCTGCTTTGTTACTTTTATTTTACACCAATTATTTCCCATGTCTTATCTTACCCTTTAGTCATGAAGCGTGTCTAGGTGATGAAGCGACAATCTTTAGTGTCTTGGCCATGGATTTGGTCATGTATCATTGATTTTGTCCACTTTTCTGTGACACGTTAGTAATGACATTTCACCCTTAACCCATGTTGTGTCTACCCAAATTGCCTTCAAGAATTGTTTAGTCCTTAACTCTAGTGGTGGAGATTTGTGTAACCGCCAAGCTTATGATAGAATACATGTTATGATTGTGCTTTGAGTAATCACCCTGAAATTGACACTTAGACTAGTTGAGAGAATTTGAGTGTTTTGTTCCCATTTCGTGAGGTGTTCGGCTTTGATTTATTCTAGCATAAGGAATTTTTAAACTCATATCTTTCAGGTAATGGGGGATATCTTTTTAGAAAATTTTCTAATAAGGTCTACTTGAGGGCAAGTATAGTTCAAGTGGGGGATATTTGATAACATCAAATAGTCCTGAATATTAAGTGTCAATTTCCCAGATAATGCTCGTATTTTATATCATTTATATGGATTTATGCTTTTATTCTTTTATATTTCACTTTCAGGTAAATTACGAGCATTGGAGCTTATGAGACACGGATTTGGAGATTTTCCTAACGATTTATGATAGTATGCCAACTGTGAAGAAGCTATGTCGTAACTCACTCTCTCACATTACGCCATAGCTAGTGCGTTGACTCAGAAGACCAACTTTACATTAATTACGGCGTAACACCTAACTAAGGTTACGCCGTAATCATCTAGGTCAAGAAATGTTGTGCGCCTCCATCAACTACGTCGTAACTCCTCACAAGGATTATGTCGTAGTCCTTGTAAAATTAACATGTATTGAACATACGGCGTAACCTGCTTAACCAGAGCATTATTTGAGGAATTATTGAAGTTACGGCGTAACTCTCAACTCAAGTTACGCCGTAACTAGGATCGTTTGTATAAATACCAGCCCTAATTTATGCATTTAACATCATTCACTCACAACCAAAAGGCAGAGGACATGAAGAGGGGTCCAAAAGCATATCATTCAGAGCATACGGAGCCATCTCCAAGGGAGAAATCACTCCATATCGATAAGCATTAGCGATCATTTTATCTTTTACTTTCGTTTCATGTATTTCATTATGTTAAACATTGAATTCTTTGTTTCTTTTAATATGATCGGCTAAGCACCTTTGGTGCTAGCCTAGTTATAATTCCTTGAATGTTTTGTTTATGTTTTCATGCTTTCATATAATTGTTTCTAGTGTATGCATGCATAGTTCGTTGGTAGTTACCATAGCTTCGGTAGTTTTGAAATGCGGTCGTATCTAGTTGCTTAGGAGAGTTGACCAACTGAACCTAAGTAGTTAGGTAGAGTTGGGGAGGGTAAGAATTGACCAACTGACGACCCTCGCTCGCTTGTGCAAACTGACCAAATGATCATCGGTCGTACGGATGAACTTAAGAAGTTAGGGATGAGTGTCTAAGATGCTAGCGCCAGGGCACTCATTATTTCGAATCTTGCATGTAGGGTACTTAATGACTTGGCTTAGGCGACTAAAAACCACTCGACTATCAAGGGTAGAATCTTGACCTCGGGTAGGAGCCTTTGTTGATAGGTTAGAATGAATTGACCAAATGATGTCCTAGCGACTTAAACCCCCACTTGAATCAATTGGAAGTAATAAAACATGAACATTACATGATAGGATGAGTAATTAGGTTAGCACATTTTCCCTCTATTGATCACAACCTCTATTTATTTTACTTACTTTTATTTCTTGTTTATTAGTTTGATAATCATTTCTACTACAAACCAGTTAAAAACCAGTGACATCTAGACTTAATTAGAATCCGCTCACATAGCTCTTGGGACGACCTCGGTTTTACCGATTACTACACTACAGACGACTGGGTACACTGCCCGTGAGTGCATAAGGTGGACAATAGGTAAACAAGACACTATAAATATTAAAACCTGGTCAGAAAACATGCATTAGATATTGATTCTAAGATCATTTTACGAGGTTGTTATTTTCATCACTATGAGATTAGTTATCTCCTTCTCGGGGTTACTATTTAAATTTCTGTTACTAGGTAGTGTTTTCAAGAGAGAGTATTGTATTTTCGTTACGTGGTAGCAGTTACGAGATTAGTTCTTATTGGTGAGATTTAAAGACAGTATATTCACTTTTATTACGAAGTAGATTTTGAGTTAGAATTTTTACTTTGTTGCGAGGTTGGGTGTAAAGATTGGATCACGAGATTGTATCAAGATTTTGTGTTACAAGGTTGGTTACAAGTTTCGTCTTACGAGGTTGTTAAGATGTTGACATTACGAGGTTGTCTTTTACTGTCAATTACAAGATTCACTCCTATCAAATTAAAAAGTTTTGATCACGAGACTGATATTATCACTTTGTTACGAGATTCGTTCACATCATCAGTTACGAGGTTATTTTTATCACGAGATTCACTCTTAAATTTTTATCATGACTTTGTTAGATTATTGGTGTTACTAGATAGATAATTTACTTTGTGGTATGATATTTGTGATACGAGATTGCTTGTTACGAGATTCAACTACTCATTTGTGATACAAGATTGTGTGATGCGAGATTGTGTGATCTTGAGATTGTGTGATACGAGATTCATATAGTATTTTTTTTATTACGATTTACCTTACTCACTGCATTTCATTTAACCATTTCCCACACTAAACATATGTAATCAAGATTTTCTTTACAATGTCGACTTCTAAAGATGCTTTGGCTTCTGGTTCTGATTCAATATCTCTTATGATATATAGAGGTAATTATGCTCAATGGTCATCTCGTTTCCTCAGCCACAATCATGAAAAGAATAATTAAAAGTTGTTAATTAACTCCATCAAGAATGGACCGTTGGTGTTCAAGAAAATTCAAGTTCCTACTAATACTATTGTTTCACCACCGATGGCTGCATATACGAAGGATAAAGACATAGAAGGCTTAAATGAAGTAGAGTTAACAATCCAACGCTTACTTAATGGCAAATAATTTGTCGATGCAATTGTTACCTGATGATATCTATAATTTCATTGACACTTACCGGTCTGCTCATGAGATGTGGTATGCTTTGGAGAGGTAAATGCAAGGAGCAGAAGTTGGATTTCAAACTAAACAAACTTTGATTATTTGGAATTACCAATCCTTCCAAGCAAAATCCGTTGAAACTCTTGAAGATTCATATATCCACTTTACCAAGATGGTCAATAAGATGAATCGCTAAAACTGGAAGAGAACAAACATTTAGCACAACATTAAGTTTCTTCAAAGTATTCAACTCGAATGGAAAATATTTGCAACACAAATCAGCCTAACAAAGACTTGAATCAGATTGATATCTACATTTTGTTTGATGCATTGAAGCATAATCAAGATGAAGTCAACGAGATCAGGGAAGAGTTAAAGAAAAAACCATAAAGACCCGTCAACGACCCCTAACACTTATTGCATCTTCAAGGAACTACCGCACATCTTATTCTTCAAGGAAGAAAAAACCCAAATATGCTTCACGATCTGAATATGAAGATGAAGAGTCCTAAGCATCTGAAACTCCAAATTCATCTAAAGCAATTGTTGAACTTCTTAATACAACGGCTTTACTTGGAAAGCAAATTTAGTAGTCTTACTACAATAAACCCACTGAAAATAATCTTTGTACTACTTGAGTTCCCACTGTTATCAACAAAAGACAAGACTTCAAACCAAATAATGAAGTTAAATGTCGGGTTGGTATTAGGATTTATCATGTAAATAAGGGTAACGATGTTGTGAACATAAAGTGTTATGGTTGTGTACAAGAAGGTCACTTCGCCAAAGACTGCACGAATGGAAAAGTTCGCAATCGTATGTACTTCAGAGAAAAGATGTTGTTAGATATAAAGAAAGAACAAAGTCATCAGTTAACTGTTGAAGAACATGACTTCTTGATGGATACTAGTGATGAGGGTGACACATTTGATGCAAATTTGGGATTCATGGCAAAACAAAAAAAAGGTGGATTTAGAATCAAAAAAGCATGAGGATGGAAGTGGTCCGAGTTACGACACGGATGTTGATGCTTCTCTACTTGGTGAGGTATTAAAAAAAACTGGCGATGAATCCGTCAACCATCAAAATGAAATTAATTCATGATGAAGAATAAACTGTTAATGAATCACTTGAACTTGAACCAAGCGGCTCTAAACTTGCTTGTGTTGAAACCTAACCGAAGAAGGAAGATGACGAGTGTTACGCCCATTACCCGATTTGACCAAAAATTTTGACCTTTAACTTTACTATAACGGACTTTTTGTTACTCATTTAACAACTGATAAAAATATATTACCAACCAACCCTTGAAAGTATTTTTAAATGAAACTAGACTCAATTACCTTCGAAAATATGGGTGGCACGACCTGTGACGACTTACAGTTTAAAAGATATGAATTTCCCAAAATTGACGAAATCTGCCCAGATCAATCTAGCCGATCGGCATGCCATCCATCCGATCGGATGAGGCCTGTAGCCGATCGGCAGAACCCTCCAGCCGATTGGCTGGAGCCTTCTGGCCTCCATAACTCATTTCCAAAACTTTTTCTTGGAAACCCGACCTTGCGAACTCGATAATTCACCAAACTTCTCAAAATACTTTAATACATTATAAATATTGTGGAAAACTAGAATGGGGGGTTGAATAGTTTAACCGATTAAAACTTCATTTTAAACTATTTAGATCGACCAATGTCAATCTATTTATTATGTGTGTTGGATAATGATAGATAAGCATATAAGTAAATAATGTAAAGATAAAGAGTAAACGAACACAAAACTACGACATGAGTATTTATAGTGGTTCGGCTACAAGGACACCTTCTTTCCCCTACTCCACTCCCCGAGTACCCCACTCGAGAGTTCGTAATCACTACACAACACAACCTCCTTAATGTGGCGGAGAAGCCTTCATAACGTCGCCTACTCTTTATCCGGTACTAGGCTAGACATCGAGTTCTTCCACGAGGTAGAACCACACCTATCACATCGCCTACACTTTATCCGGTACAAGGCTAGATACCGAGTTCCATTACAAAGGAGGAACTACTACCCAACACTACACCACAGCACAACTACCCCAAAGGAGACACACTCCCTGTTACAACACTAGAAGGATATCAATATCCTTTAACCCAAACTATCTATCTTGTACATCGATGCACCATATCGAATATACACCCTTGGCACATTTCACTAATGCCTTCGACACCTTTCACTAGTGCCTTCGACACCTTTCACTAATGCCTTCAACACGACCCTTCGGTACCTTTCACTAATGCCTTCGACGCGACACTTCTATTGAGGGAGAAAAGAACTATCAACATGATACACTTCAGTGGTCTTGATGATGACGAAGCTTAGCAACTCATGACCTTGAGCTTGCACGTCTTCAAGAGGTGGTGATCTCGCCTTTAAGAGGAACCTAGAGAATTACACAAACATAAAACTACATAGAATGATCCTTTGGATCAGATGTTAGAGATGTTACAATACTGAGAGAGGGTATGTGTAAAAGTGGTGGTGAGCAAGAGAGAAATGGCTCACTATTTATTGACAAAATTGTCTACTGTCCCACGGTTCCCACGGATACCTTCCCAGAGGGATCCGGCTAGTGCAATCCTGGGGATCCGGCTACTGGGTAAGTTTAGTCCGGATTTCGGGTTGCAAACCGGGTTATGGGTTATGAGTTATGAACCATGGGGTTTGGGTAATGGATTATGGATACCCAACAAGATGCAATGTACCTATACAATAGGTTATGGTTCTTGGGTCATGGGTCATGGATCACGGATAATAACCAACATGACTTCATGCATGATGTCATGCAATGGGTCATGGGTTATGGATCATGCTCCATGGGTATGGGTTATGGACTTAGGTCTTTACCCAACAACATTCATTGTACCTATTCAATGGATCATGGGTCAAGGACTTTGGTTTTTACCCATTACATTACCCATTACAATATATACAAAGTATATATGTACATTTCTATATTATGTAAACACTAGCTGTTATACATATGCATTTCTATAAGATGTAAATAATATTACTTGTTTAGCGTTTATATGAAAATATAAGTTTGTTAGTAAACTATTGGCTCAAACCTTTTTACGTATTTTATTTGTTTCGTTAAAATGATTTTACGTTTGTTATTGACAAAACATTAGAAGATCGTAAAATATAAATAAACGTTTTTATGGTTTATTTTTATTAACAATCACCCCCTTTTTGTTGATGACAAAACATAAGATTATTTTAAGAAGCAAATAAAATTCGTAAAAATTTGAATTGGAGTTTTTACTCTCTTCTCCCCCTTTTTGTCGAAACAAAAAGAGCGTCGAAAAGAAACTAACACATTGTTTTGAGAAAAACGTGTGAAAAGTAACAATAAGAAAAATAGAGAGTAAGAGGAGAGAAAGTTTCTCGTCTTAGCTCCCCCTTGACAGATGCTTCCCTTTGTTGAGGGCGTCAAGTAATTAGGAAGTCTAAGCGAGTGTGTTGCAATTATGTTTGCAAATGGTTTCGTCTTTGACGAAATGCTTCCCCTTGACGAGTGCTCCTTTTTGAGGAGGACGTCAAGCAGTATAGAAAACCTAAGTGAAAGTATTTCAAGCGTTTTTGCAATTGCTTTTGCTTTGACGAAAAGCTCCCCTTTGTTGAGGGTGTCAAAGTCTTCATGTGTATTTTGAAAATCTACAAAACAAATGTTAGAAAACAAGTATATGGTGCATAATTTCCTGCAAATGAGATTTATATTAGTGATAAAATGTGAATCTGTTGCACGGATCACACGGATCCTACTTATGAGGGATCCGTCTAGGCTAAAATCTGGGAACCGTGTACCTGCACTTCATTAGCAGCAATGTAGATGTGAAAAGTCAAGTAAGTATCAAAACGAGTTATGTATTATAGCACAAAACATAATCTCATAACAATATAGCATTCAACATGTGATTTCATTCAATAATACATGAGAAATGATATACATATCTCAAAAACTAAGAGAATGACATAAGCATGTTATACATTATCTAATAATTCTAAGTTGTGCCAAAAACTAACAAAGAGCAATATTGTGCTTGTATTCCTAAGTTCTAAGGACGAGTAGATTTGTTGAGTTGGTCAAATCGTTCAAGGAGATGATTAAATATGAAATGTAACTCATTTTGTACTTCTTGAACTAACCCTTGGGTATGTTGACAATTAGAGTAATTATTGTCATGAGTGGGAGATGGAGGTATTGAAGATGAAATGTTTTGAAGTGAAATGTCAGGTGAGCGGGAAGGAAGTTCCACAAAGGATGGACGATTTGTGGAGGTGAGTTGAGTGACGTAGGATGAGGTTCAACTAAGAATGAATGTGGTGATATATGAGTTGGCGGTGGAGATAGGGAGGTATTCATATGGTTAGGTCTTTGGGATTGGTGATTTCCTAAAGATGGAGTATTTGATGGTGAAGGTGAGTAGAACGCGGGTGTTGGTGATGTTTCAACATCAATGTTTTGGTGTGAAGGTGGTTCCCTATTTAGTGAGAAGGATGGTGAATGAGAAGTTCTAGGTGGTGAGTCTTCTAAGGGGTAAAGGTTTGGATGTGAAAGAGGTGTGGTGAAGGAGTGTAGTCTAGGTTCTAAAAATGATGACTTAGGTGTTTTAGTCGAGTTAGGTGTGTTTGGTTTAGAGGGTATGGTAGTGTTTTGTGAATGTCTCTCTAACCAAAAAGGTCAAATACTAATTCGAGCGGTTTTTCTAGCTTTGGTTGGTTGATTTTGTTGAGGAGGAATTTTAGTATTGGAGGCTTTGACGGGTGATAACTCGGTTGAAGATCTCATGTACAATATGAGCATTTTTCTTGGAAGTACCTTTGGTTGATGAGGTTGTACTAGAAGCTTTGGTCATAGTGAAAAGTAGGATGGAAAAGTGTCTTAGCTACTGATTTTGAATGGTGGTTTGAATAGTGGTTTGAAAGCATAAGAACATTTGGTTTATAAAGGATGAGATTAGGTTAGTGAATTAAATTTTAGACCAATAAGGTTTTTGGCATGCACTAAGGTCAACTATGGTGTTGTTCTATCCTAGGGAGTCATTTAAGACAAGGTAAAGTGTTTAGATTACCAAAGAGAGTTTTAAATTGATGAGTAGAGTGAACTTAAGCTGTTATGTAGACCCAATTCCCACAGATCCCTAACTTTGGGGATCTATCTAGTTAAAAACTGGGGATCCGTCCTCAGGCAGTAATAAAATGGAGTGATGATGTTCTATCTAGGTCTAGTACCTATATATCTTGAGTGTTTAAGTTCCCTAAGATGTCTTAAATGGTATAGGACTTAAATGTTAAACCATAAAGAGTGAGGATATCTAATGATGGTTTTTTGATAAAAGAATGGAGTTTTCATGCATGCACATAAGTGCTCAAGCATGATACTAAGATTTTGAGGGTGTCAAATGATCCTAGAGATTAGATGGTAACTCAAAGTAAATTTGAAAAATTCCTTAAAAATCATAAGAAATTAAAAATTAGTTTTTAGCCTATTTTGAGATAAAGCTGACTAAAATCAATTTGCTAAAATTGAGAGAAATATCAAACTAGCTGTTTTGAGATGAGATAAACAATGTGTAAGTATTGGAGCGGAAGAATGGTGAGTTATGAAGAAATGATAAATCAAAAACATCTTGAACGTGATCTAAAGTCATTCATGAGTGAATGTTGGATCAACTGAGCTTAAGGATATGTAAAGTGATCCTAATGTAACATGTTTAACTAGTCTAATCAGGTCTGGAAGGTTAGATTGATGTGAAAGTGTAGGATTTGCATAACTGTCCACCCGGATCCCACGGATCCTTCATTTTGAGGGATCCGGGTAGTTATAGCCCAGGGATCTGACAACTGGGACTAATTCCTTCACAGAACGCGTGCAAAATATTGCACCGCGTATCGAATTTCAAACATTTTTTTTATATCAAGCAGTCATGTATGTAAGTAAAGCATAGCAAGCATGGCATGTAAAATTGACATATAGGCATGCAATTAGGAGGAAGACCGACTTTTTGATATTATATCAAATAGTCGTAAAATTCCTATTAGGATTTCCTAGGTTAAGGTGTCTTTGTTTTTCGCCATACCATTGACTACTACTAAGTTCTAAGATAAATAAATATTGTTGAGATGTTTACAACACATTGTTCGAATTAAGGTCCTTGACCTTACCTCCCATTTCTCTCAAACTTCTCCTTCAAAACCCCCCCAAACTTCACCTTCAAACCCTTCAAGCTTACATCTTATTTCTTCTTCTTCCCCATTAGAAAGTTGGCAAGACATTTAAACACCCCCTTCATTTGTTGGAACTCCTGAGATGGGCTCGAGATGTCCGGCAATTGCTCAATGTAAGCCACGGGGTCAATATGGTAGTTGCCTATAGGGTTGCTTCCTTCTCCCTCTATTTCTTCGGATCAGTCCATCGGTGGATGAGGTCTTTTACCTTCAACCATGAACCTTGTTGTCTTCTCATCGGATAGGGGTACCATGACTTTGTTGCAGAAGAATTGGCCATCGGTTTAGGGAGATGGTTCAAGGGCAAAGACACAGTTAGCTAGGCGAGTAAGGAGCATAGCATAAGGTAGCACCATCTTGTCCGTCCTTGAAACACTAGCCATCTGCTTAACCATGTAGTAGGCGAGGTTGAAAGGAGTTGAGTTGACAAGGCAATAGATCATGTAAACTAGACATACGTTAGGATGATCCTTGTTACCAACCAAGCAAAGGACATTCTCTCTTATAACTTGTTCCCATTTCTTGAACAGAGGGAACATCTTTGAAATTTCCATTTGGAAGGGATCCCGATAGATGAACTTTGATTTCCTAGTTACCCGAGATGAGGAGGCTCTTTGAATAAACACGGTATCTCTCACCGTGGCCGGTTCCGAGAGGGGTGTGAAATAGACCTCATGCTCATCAACCATGTCGTAAAGGTTGGCTAGTGACCATTCATTGGAATATAAGCATACTCAAGGTATAGTTTTGTTCATTGATGGTGAAGGCAATTGATATGGTTCCATCCTCATTCCTTATGATCCTAATGCTTTTGTAGAACTCAAGAACAAATACGGGGCATATTTGTTCGTTGATGTTTAGAAAACATTGAAAGTTGATTCCCGAAAAGACCTCGGGAATGTCGGTGTTGTTGAGAAAGGATGGTTCGACTACATGACCTTCATGAAACAACCTCTTTTGTAGCATTTTGAAAGTATTTCGGTCTTCGGGGCTAAGAACTACCTTTCGATGGTACATTGGTATGTAGTGAGCCGTATCTTGGTAGTCTTATTGCCTAGAGCTTGGCATGATTGATCCTAAACACCAAAACTACAATGTGGTGTTAATTATGTGAATGGTTCCTTTTTGTGGTTCATCACAATTTTTGCTCAACACATCTCTTTTGAATTCATTATGAGTTCTAATTTGTATTAACAATGTTTATTCTTTTATTAGTTATCTTAGAAAACAATGTGATAGCAAATTGTGACAAACCCACTTGAATCAAAGTTCTCAAGATGAAAATTTGTGCTACTAGGAACTAGAGAATGGAAATTACAATGTAGTGAAGATAATACTTACACAAGTGATTACTTTCCTTGGAATGATGAAGAAGGATCTCCTATGAACAGTAATTTTGGGTTTATGTTCGTATGTGAAAGAGTAAAGTAGATAGTAGAAGTGCACAGTGATCATCAAGCACTCGGATCCCTTGAAAAAGGGATCTGGCTAGTTAAAACGTGGGGATCCGGAAGTTCAGCAGAAAGACAGTTGAGTGAGTTTGATAATTTTGACAAGGGAGTTTTGATTTTGATTCTTGTCAATGGTCTTGCTCTATAACTTAGGGCTTGTTTAAGGTTCAAGGTTTCTGACAAACTTTCGTGTTTACAAAACACTTTTGACGAAGTTCCTTTTTACGAGTAAGTCATAAGTTGGGAAGTTGAAGAATCATGACAAAAGTCTATTTTAGCATGATATGGAAAGTTTCAAATGAAAACTGTTGACATAGATTACTACTGTAATGCCAATATCCCCATGTGAGAAAAGATAAGCTAAAACTTTGGATTAGTCAAGTTTTCTTTACGAGGTAAAGATGTATAATGAATAGTTTATAGTTTTGTCTATGGAAATCAACCACGAATACTATTCATGATTTAATATGAAGAACAACCTTTTGGAGATTTGTGATATTGAAGTTTAAGCATTAAGTCTACGAGTCTTTCCATACTATATGTAATAAAATTATAATACTGTCTAATAAAATTAGGAAGCATATATTAATAATTTATCTATACACAATTAGTATTATAGTTAGAAGAGCATACCTTTGCTATATATAATTTTTATGATTTTTGAATATCATAGACATGAAATACTTCATGAGCTTTTAAAATACCTAATCGTATTTTGTAAAAGCAAATAGTAACTACTTTGGATTTGTTGGGTTTATTGATTCGATGATACAAAACAATAAAGAATGAAACATCAAGGGCTTAAAGTGACAAGAAGAAAATCTACAAGAAAGATGGAGGGACTTGCTTGCAAAAGAAGATTTACTTATTAGTCCTTCGTAGTATCTTGTAAACCCTAATCCTCTAGTATATAAAGAGGACATGGGGTGTAGGTTTTATATACAAGTCTTCCAATATGTAGACGTTGACTAAAGGTGTGTGTGTGTAACCTAGACGTGTTTCTATAAACGTCTAGGGTTAGTGTAGTTTTGTTAACCCCCAAGATCTAAGGTGTCTTAGATCCCTGTTACGTTTAGGTAGCACGTTATTATTATGATCAAATAATAATTGGTGGTGATGGAGATGTGGAAAACCTTGTGTCAATAATAATGATGTTTTGATTTATTCCGCTGTGCATCTTATTGTTATCATTGTTATTGTTAAACCCTAAGGCTCAAAATGATCTTAAGGAGTCTAACAAACTCCACAATTGGTATCAGAGACAGGTTTATTAAAACTGAATTCACTACTAAATGACAGTTCTTTAACCGGTGGTGCATGTTTCATTAAGGGGGGTGGTGGCATATCATTGTACCCTATACCAGTACCATCTCTAAGTAGTTTTTGGCCAATTGGTTTCTGTACAAGGTCAGAAGCATATTGTAATTTAGCAACCCTAACAATATGTTTTTCTTTCCTCTAGTGCCCGAACTTTTATACTTTTACTACGCTAGTCTATCTTTAAGCATTGTAATCTCTCTGTTTTTAAGATCAATTTCACCACCTAGTATATTGATCTTTTCTACATACTCAAATTCACATTTAATACAGAATTTTAGCCTCTCTTCCATACCCTCTAAGCCAACTTTATATCCTAAGTTATCTAGAGTTAATCTATCTACTTCTTTTCTCAAACTCTCCGTGATAGCCTTTTGAGACTCTAAGCTATCAGCACATGATTTAAAAGAACAAGTAGATGTTTTAGAATCATTTGATACCTCAGAATCTGAACCAGAAGATGAAGCATAGGCCATTAGAGCAAAGTTATGCTCTTTAGAAGCTTCACTAGCAAGAAAAGCTGCATTTGGACCTTCTTCAATTTGCTCACTCCAATCATAATCACCAAGACCATCTGAGCAACCAAAGTGAAGTAATAGTAGGCTCTTACATTTGTCTTCTTTATGCCCTCAAGTCTTTTAGGAGCTCGACATTCCCTAGCAAAGTGACCTTTCTTCTTGCAATTAAAGCACTCCATCTTGCTTTTGTCGAATCCAGCTCTCCTTTGACCATCATACTTCACCTGTCTTCCAGTCCTCCTTAGAAACTTCCTTGCTTGAAGAGTCAACATTGCCATTTGCCATTGAAGATTAATCTCTTCAAGATCATCGGGATCAATTTCATCCGATCTTGATTCAGAACAAGATAACACTGGTAGTTAAATCAACCAGGAAAGCACAGATTGCACCATCACTGACATTATCACTAACAGTGGTATTGTTTGCAATAGCAGTGGTTATACCATAGGCGAGATGGATGCATCTTGTGGGCTTTTGTGATTAGTGGAGACAAAAGCAATGTTTTGATTAGAAGAAGACGAGTTAGTAAAGGTATTTTCAGACTCATAGACCTTCAAGTTATTGAAGAGATTGTCTAGAGTCATTGTAGGAAAGTCTGTCATGTTTCTCCACACAATGGTATGAATAGCCCAATCAGATGATAAGCTCCTTATGAACTTCAAATTAATGTCTTCTTGAAGGAACTTGTAACCACACCTTCAGTTGGTGATGAGTTTTGAAGCCTATTATACGTACCATCAATCTTTTCTCCACTTTGAGCAGTGAAGGTTTCAAACTGATGCTTAAGCATGTTCATTCTTGACTTCTTGGTGGCTTCATTCCCACAAGAAACCTTAATTCAAGAGCATCCAATAGTTCTTTAGCTGAATCATACTGATCAAAGTCTAATGCATACTCATTAGGTATTCCCATGGAGAGAATCTTGTGAGCTTTTATCTCCATCTTCCTCTTAGCTTTATCGGGTTCATGACAATAATAATTTCTTTACCATCCTCACCCTTCTTGGGAAGAGAGTCTCCCTTTTCAACAACATCCCATAGAGCATAATCAATCATGCGATATGCGCCTCATTCGCATCCTCCAAATTTGATATTCACTATGTTTGAGCATGGGAACCTTAGAAGCAATCACCATATGAGTTTCTTCAGACATCTTAACTTCCTTAAGTACAAATTAATAGAATTCTTCTTGATAACAGTTTCTAGATCAATCGGCTCGATACCACTTGTTGATCCCAATTGAGCAAACGATCTATATAGAAACTGACTTGTAACAAAAGCTTATCAAGTATTACGCGAAATTTAACACTTGATCTTAAGAAGAACAATTAACTTTCAACACCTCAATATTATTTATTATACTGAATACTCTTACAGTATTAAGGTTTTGCAACCTTGAAGTGAATCGACTTTAGATATCTAACACACGTATATCTAATCTAACCTAGAACCTCCTTTTATAGACTAAGGAGTCCTATACAATATACAATACGTAACCTACAAGATAAATATCTTTTCCATATTTATCCGATACAATTAAACTAACCGACTATATAACACTAGCAGTGTTTACAATATACTATCACGTTTACACAATACTACTAGCGCGGTTATCTTCATCAGTGGTTACACTTCTTCAATCCGTGGTTATCTTCAAGCTTGTCCGTGGTTCCAATACTTAAAGTAATTCATCATCCAAGGAACCTAAAACCCAACAATCCTCCCCTAAACTTGATAAATTCTAACAAAATTTTCAAGTTTCTCTTAAACTCAAAACATCTGATGTGGAGGATGTAGCCAAACACTTACTTGCTTTAAGTATATTCTCATACTTCTTCAACAAGTCATAAGCTTGACCATCATAGGACAATAACATCTTGAAACAACCCGGCTTCAACATCGAGCAATTATTCACGGATGCTTATTCAATTTAGGATAATCACCTTCTACAAGCATATAAATAATCGTCCGAGAAACAGTTAGAACATGAACTCCACAGGTTTGATATAAAAACCAACGAGTAACTTGACCATTGTAGAGTCCCTGCCATTCAAGTTCAGCATGAGTAGGTTCAAATAGAATCTTCAAATTATGATACAACAACCTCTCATGATAATCATTTGGATGTACTTCACCAAAGTTATTCTTGTAAAGTATCCAAAGATTCATCAAATCATCTCTATCAAAATATTGAAGCATTTGAGAAAATTTATTATACTCAGAAACTTCATTATTGAGTCTTTGAATTTTCCAAACTCCTTCACTTCCATCTAAAAGATTAAACTCATAAGAAATGATTTGATTCACATCTGCAACAACTTTTAACTTCTTAGAATCAGATGTCTCCTGAACCTCGGATGTTCTTTTCGTTTACTTTGCATCCATGCATCATACTCTTTAATCCACTCTTTCTCCTTTTGAGAATTCATTGGACAGAAATCATCATTATTAATTCTCATACATGTCTTATAGATTTCCAAGATTCTGTTAAATGAGCAGTACTAAGATTTTCGAAACATATATACCGAATTCTTGATAATCTTCATCAAAGCATTCCTCAACTGAGCAATAGAAGGAGGTTTCTTTCTTACAATTTTCTTCCTTTCTTTACTAACCTTCTTTGCCAACATTCCCAGAAGTCTAGCCTTTTCTTCATCATCGAAAAAGCCCATTCTTGTCTTGTATACTCATCATTGATCGATTCAGAAGCTTTAAGATAGTTTTGAGATTCATACCATGTAGCTAATAACTTCTGACTAGCTTCCTCTTCATCTTGCTTTCTCTTCTCCAAAACTACTTTATCCTCCTCTTCTAAATTTCTAGCAAACTCTTCATCATAAGCCTCTTGTTCTATTTTATTTTTGAACTTCAGTACTACTTCTTTGCCTTTTCCAACATTAGATTTGACCATTTTCTTCTTCAAAGGTTCACCAATAACCAAACTTTTACCTTTTGGTTCACCTTTTGATTTAGTAGCAGTAGACTGAATATCTAAAACAGGTTCAATGATTGAAGTAGATATAGATGATGTTTTGCTCAGATGAATCAATGAGCTTGCAGCCTCTTTCTCTACTTCTATAGGCTTAGATGATAACTTCGAGAAGAGTTGTCACAACAAGAGAAGTAGTTGTGATAGCAGTGGGTATGACAATGGTAGGAACAATAACCAATGAAACTACATCCGTGGTTACAAAAGTACTAACCATGGTTGCGATATCTTGTCGGTGTTGTGTTCAACTACATCAACATTTTTCAAGTCTTCAAGAACAAGCATTCCGCTTTATCGAAACCGAAAATCTTGATCTCCATTGTCAACCTCTTCCTCCATAGTAACACCTACAGATAAATTCACAGCCTCCCCTAAATTCATACCATCACTCCTCCCCTGTTTGGATACATCATTCACATTTAGATCGCCAGAGAAACGACCTTCTTTTAGTTCGGCGCAAAGCCTTCAAAGCAAAGCAACTCGAGTGTCATTTCACTTTCTCCAAAACCAAGACTTTATGCTTCAACCGCTGAATATCCTTTCCCCGAGTACGATAACTCACGTAAACTAGAAACGGTACCCTCCAGTTTAGCACATTTAACCGTCAATTCATTTAAGCGTTCAAGAATGTCCTCCCACCGACTGTGTTAACTGGTCCGAGAGGTGGATTATCGAAAAAGTCATCAGGTACATAGTCATTAACCGTCAATTCATTGTCAGGTTCCAACCTATCCTCATCACTTCGAGCTGTGTGAATCGCTCCGGCGGTGAATCCTTGGACATAGAAAACATAGCACCGCCGAGCACGATCATCTATGTACCACAGCGACCGGTTGGCTAGGGATACCTCCACCTGTGCTAAGCTCCAAAGAACTTTCCACATTAGGAGTTGCCAAAGGTCGGGTCTTATTGATGTTCCCACTATCGACCGACATCTAAGCATGAATCAAGTAGTGGAAGCCCTTCCAATCATGTCACCTCCACACCGTGTGGCGACCTCATTAACCATACCACTAGCACTAGCGAGGAAGCCGAGTACCTTGAAACCTCAAAATCAGTAGAAAAATTAAGCATGTGAGGAAATAAAGGAACATCTTGAATAACAACATTCTGTGGCTGATTCCTCATATGAGCAAACACTCTAGGAAGCATACGATGAACCTCATATTCTCTAAGATGTTCAATTGGATCCTGTATTTGATGTGCCACTAGCAACCCGAACAAAGCGGCGATACAAATAATATTTACCCTTCTTCCGAAGATTCTGCACTAACCCCTCATATATCATCATAGACCAATTAAACTTCCTTCCATCGGACAAACAAATAATAGCAGTAGCAATTTTGGAAGGAAAATCATTAAAGCTCGTGGTCTTATTGCGATACACATCAATAAAGTATGAATCAAAAACTTCCATTGTTGAGAAAACATACTCTTAAAAATTGTACCTTGTTACCCCTGTGTGTGTAACCTAATCGCTCTAAACCAAGAACAATCTCAACATCGTAAGATTCTCAACACCATCAGGCATCATCAAGCCTCAAAACTTCTCTAATAAGCTCCTCGAAGCGAAATATCATGCTCATCCACCCTAGTACGAAAAACCTCCAACCCATTAACCTCTTCAAGTTTAGCATTCTTCCAAAACTGACTAATATAGGCTTTATAAATGGTAGGTTCAACTGTCAAAGCAAAGTGAATGTGACTATGAGCAAGAAAATCAATCATTTGATGAAACCCTTCAGAGCGAGCATCTTTCGTGAGAATAGCAACAAGATTATGTGAAGTGGAGTACGTCTCGGCATTGATCGCGGTTCCATTGATGTAAATGAAGTGGGTTTGTGAAGAAATTAATAAAAGTGATTAGGGTTTTAGGATATTTGCAATTGAAAGTGATCCATCCGTGGAAGTGATATATATACTTTTGCCAAAGTGACAAAACAACCCCGAAGTATCAAAACAGTAACATACTATCCGTTGTTCCACAACAATCGTCATGATTATAATACACCATCGATGGATACTGATAAGTACTTCTCCCAACTGATTCCAAATTAGAGCAAGCAAATCCATGCCGCTTGAAAAGTGATCTCACAAAATAGGAAGGATTACACAAAACCATAGACACAAAATTAATTTTTTTTTTAAATAAGCAGCATACATACGAGCTCCTTATGCACACACATCCTTCTTTTCTTCAAGACAACACAAAACAAACACGAAGACAAAGATTTTAGATGTCAGTGGTTAGTAATAGCCAGAAGTGGTTACAAACAACCTATCCGAGGTTAGAACAAAAAGTCAACTTAGTCAACTTCTAGAATATATCTCAGATCTAATCCCCAAAACCTCATTAACTCTCCAACCACATTTAACCCGCCTCTTAGTTACTTGAAACCCTAATCCTCACTTATAAAAAGCACTCACATATCAAATAGCGCCAAACCAACCAAAAAAGAAAAACCCTAATTGCTCCAAAATCCCAATCAATCAAAATGTGGAACCCTAGTTGGAACAAACCAAAAGTGGTTGATCTAACCACCTCCTCATCCTCTTCATCATCTTCATCATCAAGTGAAGATGAAAACCCATGGCTAACCTATTTGCCTCCACTAGAACCAAGACCAAGAAAATCTCCATTTCTTCCATCATCTGAAGATGATAGTGTGGTGGATCCAAGTGATGCCTCTGAAGATTCTGATGACTCTTCTAAGAAGAGACCTTCAAACCCCAAACCTTCATCCTCTAACCCCTAACCAAGACCACGAGCAAGAAACCCACCACTCCCTAGAGACAGAGAGGTGGTTCTTGGTCTTAAACACCAAGTCATGGTGCTTCTTCACTCATCGTAACCGTGAAGGGAAAAGGGAATATGGAGTAAGTTCTTTGAATGGTGGTAAGAGAAGATGGAGCACAAGAAGAAGATCATATCATCCATCTATTTGCCACAATCGCTTCACTTCTTCGTTTTCATCAATCCATCCTTTCCATTTTGATCCTTAGCTGCTTCGTTTGCATATGATAAATGCATATCCAGCATTCAAACGATATCGGCAAGGATAGTAGTAGTAGAAACCATGTATAGATGTAGTCTTTATTTAGCACTTGAAGTTTCATTGTAAGTCGTAAGTCGTAAACTTTTTGTTGAATGAACAATGCAACTTCGGACTTCTTGCATCTCAATAATGATTTAGCATTTTCTGCACAATGGTTAGTGGAAGCACGAGAACAACAAGCGGTGGATAGATGATCTCTATCGCTGGTTAGAAACAACACTATCAGTGGATATTAAAAGAAATAGCAATACTGAAGATTACATAATAACAGTCCAATACTTTTACAAGCTTATGCAAAACAATTTGAGAAATTTAGAGATTAATCATTCCAATACTAACAACAAGATACTGAAACCTCCCACATCAAAAGCTTTTGTGAAGAAGCAACATTGAAATCGGTATAAATTTTACCATTTGAATCAACATTTTCTCATTACAATCTCTAATAAAGTGATGTCTTATCTCAATATGTTTAGTTCTAGAATGTAAAAGCAGATTTTTGATAATGCAAATTGTACTGTTATTATCAATGTAAATCTTAGTATGCATAAAATTGTACCCAAAATCCAAAGAATTGATTACAATCCAAAGAACTTGACCACGGCAACTAGCGGCAGCCACATATTCAAAGTTGTAGAATTTGCCACAATAGTTTACTTTTTACACTGCCAAGAGATTAATCACGCTTCCCAAGAACTGACATCCTCGATGGTAGACTTCCTATCCGCACTAGCTCCAAAGATAGTCACCGCCGCTGTAGGCCACCAAATCAAAAGGAGAATCCTTAGAGTACCAAAGGCCCAATTTAGGATGACCTTTCAAATACCTAAAGATCCTCTTAACAACATTCATGTGTGAGGTATTGGGTGTTACTTGAAATCTTGCACACACACATACGAGAACATAATGTCCGGCCCGATGCAAGAAGATACATCAAAGATCCAATTATGGATCTGTACAACTTCAAATCAACTTTGGGACTTCCATCATCCGGTAGCATAGGTTTCGAGTCTCCATTGGTGTACTTGCACTTTTACATCTTGAAACCCAAATTTCTTCAATACATCACGCTACATACTTGTCTTGACTAATGAAAATACCATCACCTTTGTTGAACCTAGCCTCAAAAGAAAGTGAGTTCACCCATAGAACTCATCTAAAACTTATCATGCATAAGTTTCTCAAAATCTCTGCATAGCTCCTTGTTAGTAGACCCAAAGATGATGTCATCTACATAAACTGAACCAGGTAATATATCATCTTTGTGCTTTCTAATGAACAAAGTTTTATCAATCAGTCCTCTCTTAAACCCATTGTCCATCAAATAAGTAGATAGGCATTCATACCATGCCCTAGGAGCCTGATGCAATCCATACATAGCCTTCCTCACCACGTAAACCTTGTCGGGATGATCGGGATCTTCAAAACCAGGAGGTTGAAAAACATATACCTCTTCTTCAATAGTGCCATATAAAAATGCACTTTTAACATCCATCTGATACACAACAAAATTCAAAAGATATTCGGTGTCGAAGTCTGCTGCAGAGGAAGGTATTATTTTTTTAATTTTTAGGGTTTCTGTTGCTACGAACACACTACTATACTTTGGTCATTAATTGAAACCTTGTACATAATTTATTGTGAGTCGGTGGCTGCTGGAATTAATATTAAACACGATACTAAATTAATTCATTGGTCGGTGTCAATGTGGGACATAAATTGGTTGATGATAACAAATGGGTCGGTGGAGTGTTTAATAATAAACTGCATGCTACGCTGCTACATATATTTGACATCTTCAATTCCATGGGGCTTCAATTATTAATTCAACATGATTGGTCTACCAAATTCATTCACTTCGTACCATTCAAGACCATGATGGGATTTATATTTGTGTGAGTGGTTGTTTGAAACTTGGTGGGCTGGATGTTGGTTTGTTTGATGGATCGGACGAATCTCGCAAGCTTGCCCGACATGTTCAACTGATTCACAATTCTTAACGTGAGTAAATAAGTGAGTTTGGAATTTTTGCATGGTACTGTTTGTTCTTGATGCTTATGATTGTTTGTGGAGATTCGAAGTGAGTTACGAGTGTACGAGTTTAGGCTGCTACTATCTACACGCTTCGTATACATGTTACTACTGCTACTCGAAGTTTGTTGAAACCACTGCCAACTCTTCGTTCCACTGCTACGATTTGAGTATCCACTGCTAGTTATACACGGTTCCACTGTTAGTTATTTTGGTACCCACTGCTAGCATCAACCGTTTCTCGTAACCACTGACAAGCTTCTCAAAACCACTGCTAGTTATATCGAAACCACTGATAGCTTTACTTGTAACCACTGATGGGCTTCGAAAGGTAACCATTGCTAGTATCTTCGTAACCACTCCGGTTTGCTTGTTACCACTTGCTATTGTACGGGTTAACACTTCTTGGTTTCTAACTTTTCACCGCTTCGTACTTTGGTTTGTCGCTTGTTTTGGTAATCGATGCTCGTTAACAACAGTTTGTATTATAATATTCTTTTGATTTATAACCTGTCATCTTGGGTCAGTGGAATTATTGGTCGAATGGAAGGACTGAGGTTACTGTGCGTTAAAAGGTTATGCTACTAAGATATTCAAATTTAGTAGGAAGATGAACCTACGTAGAATCTTTGACATATATCTTTTATTCGTGAATGGCTACTTGTTCTTGGAATGGTCGTTGAGTTTGATGTCAAGAAAACGTGAGTTGTTTGTATGGTAACCAAAGCATTATATATTATATTCTTGATTGGTTAATTATGACGGTGGAGTTTATAGGTCTTGAAGAGTTTAGAAGTACAAGATTGATTCAAAGTTATTATTGGATATTTGTGTGTTGATATTCGGATGTTCTTTGTTAGACGCACAAAGATTATTTGTTAAGGGGAAGCTAGTAGATCTCGATTTGGTTTTTGGATGGTTTAAAGGATGACACACACAGGTTATCAGTTCACACACACATGGAGTTTGGAATTTGTTCTTCAGTGTTATAAAGCTCGTTTTTGGTTTCTATTGAATAATTGATTACGAAGGCAATTATTTATCACCTATTTGAAGATGAAGTGGAATTACTTGGATGCGTGTTCTTATTATATTTTTAAACGGCGGAATCGTTTAAAAGTAACTTGTTCGTGCTTCAATGATTGTGACGAAGAATTGACAAACACTTTAAGGAGTGACGTTATTGTGCTCAGTGATTATTGTCAAGAGATTGTGGTCTCCTTATACATTGGTTAGTATACGTTTAGAGTCACGTGGATAAACAAGACATAAGATACAAGTTTGGGTGATTTTACTTCTTCATCAAATTTGTTATATTTGGTTTTCTTCACAAGTGATCATTACAAGGAACTTACAGATTTAAAGAATCATTTGATGTTCATGCACCACTCAATGGGAAGTTTCTACTGTTTATATTTCCTATTTGTTGATAACAAAAAGGGGAAGAGATGTTGGGGTGGCGTGGCATGGATTAAGGGGAAGACAAGGAAGACAAGAATGTTTCATTCATGGTGAGATTTAATTATCTCAACTTCTGCTACTTTGCCTAGGGAAGTTCGTACAAGAACCGTATTTGTTTTGTCATCATCAAATAGGGGAAGATTGTTGGGTTTATTGATTCGATGATACAAAACAATAAAGAATGAAACATCAAGGGCTTAAAGTGACAAGAAGAAAATCTACAAGAAAGATGGAGGGACTTGCTTGCAAAAGAAGATTTACTTATTAGTCCTTCGTAGTATCTTGTAAACCCTAATCCTCTAGTATATAAAGAGGACATGGGTGTAGGTTTTATATACAAGTCTTCCAATATGTAGACGTTGACTAAAGGTGTGTGTGTGTAACCTAGACGTGTTTCTATAAACGTCTAGGGTTAGTGTAGTTTTGTTAACCCCCAAGATCTAAGGTGTCTTAGATCCCTGTTACGTTTAGGTAGCACGTTATTATTATGATCAAATAATAATTGGTGGTGATGGAGATGTGGAAAACCTTGTGTCAATAATAATGATGTTTTGATTTATTCCGCTGTGCATCTTATTGTTATCATTGTTATTGTTAAACCCTAAGGCTCAAAATGATCTTAAGGAGTCTAACAAACTCCACATGATTCTTCTTTGGGTGTTGACTTCACTTTTCTTTAGATGGAGCGAAGTCATTTAAACGAATCCTAGCATGAAGATTTCTCAAAAGAAAATGTTAGAATGATCTATCACTATCCAACATTTAAAGTATAAAAAGTTTCTAAAACATGACTTTTTGTTTTTATAAATTTCCTTCTTTGTAGTTTTCAACCATACACGGATCGTATCAAGTTTTTAAAGTACAATATACTCTAAGAGACTTGGTAACGAAGCTCTGGTACCAATTGTGGAAAACTAGAAGGGGGATTGAATAGTTTTACCGATTAAAACTTCGTTTTAAACTATTTAAATCGACTTATGTCAATCTATTTATTATGTGTGGTGGATAATGATAGATAAGCATATAAGTAAATAATGTAAAGATAAAGAGTAAAGGAACACAAAACTACGACACGAGTATTTATAGTGGTTCGGCTACAAGGACACCTTCCTTGCCCTACTCCATTCCCCGAGTACTCCACTCGAGAGTTCGTAAGCACTACACAACACAACCTCCTTAATGTGGCGGAGAAGCGTTCACAACGTCGCCTACTCTTTATCCGGTACTAGGCAAGACACCGAGTTCTTCGACGAGGTAGAACCACACCTATCACAACGTCGCCTACACTTTATCCGGTACAAGGCTATATACTGAGTTCCATTACAATGGAGGAACTACAACCAACACTACACCACAACACAGCTACCCCAAAGGAGACACACTCCTTGTTACAACACTAGAAGGATATCAATATCCTTTAACCCAAACTATCTATCTTGTACATCGATGCACCATATCGAATGTACATGTTGTTCCCTATTCACTATCGTATAAAACAGTTTAAGAATATAAAACTAACTAATAGTGAACAATGACTGAAATTAACGTAAGTAAAACACACTGAATAATTTTCAACATCATATTCTTATTAGAAATGAATCACAAAGAATACGTTACCCAAGTACTTGTGGAATAGTACTTGGGATTGAAATAACAAAGTTTGGTAACTCCTCTCTAAGTTCAGGCTAAGTCTGAACACAACTACAAGGAACCACTAAGCTATCTCAGGGACAAAGTTGTATTTGGAGGAGTGAAAGATGGCTTGCGTGTGTGTGTGTTTTTACAATTCACAAGCTTAACCTTTCACTTCATCTCTTATGCTATTTATACATGTATAAGTATTGGATTTTCCTAAGTGACAATGACATTTTGCGAGAAGACAAAATCTTGATGTATTTTGTCTCTGCTACAAAGACTATATTAAGTAAAGGACAAGGTTTTCCATAAGTCGTGATGACACCGAGCACGATAGTTTTCCATTCAGGGAAAGTTGACTTTGGTTGATAAGGACTTCGTCTTATATGATTCAAACTTATCCCGCCTTATCCGCTCATTCTTGGTCTTCATATCCTTCGGTCTTCTACATTAATTTGTCTTCGTGTAAGTAGTTGGAGAGAGTCTTAGGGATTGGTGAGTTATTGTCATCACTCACTGAATCCACCATCTTCTTCTTGACTCAGTCTTCACCATTTAAGTTCCGCCTTACTGAGTGGAGAGACTTCTTCTTTGCCTCACTTCTT
The DNA here is from genome assembly GCA_910596185.1 of Chrysanthemum makinoi. Lineage (NCBI taxonomy): Eukaryota > Viridiplantae > Streptophyta > Magnoliopsida > Asterales > Asteraceae > Chrysanthemum > Chrysanthemum makinoi. The sequence continues at coordinate 242,483,557 of OU343217.1, read as the reverse complement.
GGCGTCACGAAGATGGCTCACCGAGAGACTATGCACTCAGTGACCTGTTAATGTTTAACGGACTAAGCACTTAGGTTATTTTCTATTCAAATCCAAGATTAAGGGGTTTGGGTATTTTACTGAACCCAACAGTCTCCCCCTATTTGGATATACAAATATTCTAAGTGTTTGATCAGTGTAAGTGAGCAAATGGCTTCTTTTACGAATGTACTAATGAATACAATAAGGAACACTGAGTACTTTAACAAAACATACATCTTTTATTGATCACATTACATGGTTCCTATCACTAGTACAAAAGATAAATCATAATGATGTCAGGTCGGATGGATTCCAGTGCTTCAAGCTTGACTTTCTTGGTGATGAGTGATTCCTGTCGGGATGGTCTTTTATCTTGGCGTTTAAGTCGCCTGAGAACCTCGACATTCGCAGAGTCTCGAATTTGAGAGGCCACGGAATATAGGAGCATTGTAGCCACTCTGCGATCAATATCACTCCACCTTTAGAATGCTGGGTTTCCATAGACATCAATAAAGAATAGCCCTCTTCGGGCTTTTCAATCACCAGCAGTTCACGAACTTTACACCTTCAGACTCCTGTTGCATTCTAGTCTAGGCACTTTGATCTTAGGCTGGAACTCAACCCTCTTCCTTTTCCCGTGATGACCGAGGTTGAGATCCTTGTGGTGCGATTAAGGCGGCTGAATTCCTAGTTGTCTTTGGTGTATCTCTCAGTCTTTCATACCTTTTCTTGAGCATCTTCATCAGCTACTTAACCACCGCATTTTGCTTCTTTTCAATTATTGGACCGAGTTCATCGAGTTCAGTGATCCCAAAGTCATTGAATTTTAGGGGATCATGAATCTCGAAATGTCTTTATCATCCCCACAGACGTTCATTGCCGTGGTTTAGATCCGGGAATAATTTTGACATCGATGATCTTCTCGAGCAGTCTTCTACTTGTCATTGTCCAATTATAATGGTCAATTCTTGCTTTCTGATGGTCTGCAGTTCTTTTGTTCTTTTCTTTCAACTGCTTTTTCATTTCAGCCATTTTGCCGCCGAGCATCCTTGAACTTCTGTCATGCCTGACCCTTTTCAAGCTTCTTAGCATCTATTCCAATGTTTTCGGCTTCTCGGCAACTACTTGTACCATGCTTCTCTGCTCTTTCTTTCCTCTTCAAGAAGTTTCTTTCCTTTCCTCCTTAGAAAGGTATGCACTTAGCTGTTGTGGTGTGAGCAGGTACTCAGTGTTGCCGATCTTAAAGGGAATCTTCTCAGGCTCAGGTGGTGTTATTATTATGCCTTTTCCTTTGTCCTGGCCTGAAGAAGAAGATGCTACCAGGGGCGGTGTTGTTGTTGGTATTGGTGTGATCACTGTCATTGTAGTTGTTGTTGAAGATGTTGGTGGTACTGATGAGATAGGTACAGCTGGGACTGGTGGTGTTGGCTCCCCCTCAGTGTGAGAGGAAGTCTCTTCAGTAGTCTTCTCCCCCTCAATTGTTGCCGCAACATGTGTGAGAGCAAGAGTTGCCTCGGACACTGGGGGAGCTTGAGCTCGCTGACCCTTAAAGGCTTGATAAATCTCAGTGACCATTGCCTTGATATCTGAAGTATATGTTTGAATACCAGTGACCTTTGCTTCCAAATTAGCCTGAGATACTTCCAAAGCAGTCATTCGGGGCCCAAGATTCCAGGCCATAGAGGACGATGCCTAAGTCAGAGTAGCCATCTGAGTTTCCAGAGAGCCCAATGTAGCTGAAGAGCTGGATGATGATTGAAGACCCGAACATTAGCGAATTTGAGCATTTCGATTAGTTCGGTGAGGCGGAGGATTGTTTCAAGTAAGCCTCGGTAGCCTCCAAAGGCACTTTGGAGTTGGCGTTGGGTCTTCTTGACAATTCCCGATTTCATCTATCTTTGTGCCAACACCACGAAGGTGCTGAGAAATTTAGCCAAGTTTTTATCCGATCAGTGAAGATTGTCATACATCATCTCTCTGTGTTCATCAGTGTTAGCATTGAAGGTGAGCACATCGGATTTAAGATCGGCATAGCTTGCGGCGACTCGGTGTGTTGATCCCACAATGTCGATGACTCCAAATATAGTTTCCTTGAGGATCTTGTGATCTCTTGAACCGTGTCTTTGGTCGGTGGAAGAACATTGTCAAACGCTTGAATTCATCGTTTGGATGAGTCGGATGCATTATCTTCAGGTTGAAATGGTGACTCAGTATGCTCTTGTGGATCAGGCTGAGGTTCTTGTTTAGATTGAACCTCAGTGTCCACTTCTTCTCCAGCTGATAGAATTTCATCTTCACTTTCAGCATGTTCTTCATCAGAAAAGAGTAACTCAACAACATCGAATAAGCGGTTAACAAGGGGGTGGTGATGGGTTCCATATCGTGGTGGTATTAATCCCTCTCGAGTCTTTGTCCCCGTTGACCCCTCGAACCGGTGGCGTTTCCCGTGTCTTCTCGAGTCGATTGGTTTTGGGTTCCGTATCGGTGGGTTGTTCCTTTCCCTCAGTCTTTGTCCCCTTGAGACCCCTGAGACACCGATGGGTTTTTCCTAGTGCCTTTAGCGAGTCGGTGAAAGTGATATCCCTATCGGCCGGTTGTTTGGTTCCCTCCGAGTCTTTGGGATCAATCGGTGTTCCCTCGACAAAGGCTTGGATTTGCTAATGTCATCATTGGGCGGTGGAAGGCTCCCCTACCGAGAGGGTTGTATGTTTCCCTCCGGATCTTGGGAGTAGTAGTTGGGACCAAGGGCACCTGATTGTGATGTATCGGTGTCCTTCGTTGTCACCGGGTAGATGATGATTGGCCTCTAGTGGGTGTCGATCAGTCTTAGGTCTTCTTTGCCTTTTGGCCGTGCTCCGAAGCCTCGGGCCCTGAGACTTGGGTTTGGTCTTAGTCCCGATCGATACTTCCCTTTCTTTATGGGAGCAAGGTTAGGAGACGATTCTCTCGGTTGTTTACGGCAACCATATGGGCCTTCAATTCAATATTAGTGACAAGGGATGGGTCCTTTTGAAAATTTGATTGGCTCAGGATGCCAGGTAAAGCACCAAAATTTTCTTCATGAGGATAATTTGAACCCTAATGCTTGCAAAGCACAAGAGACAAACCTAGGATCTGAAACGTATTTAGGTCCTAGTTTTTCTCTAGCTTGGTTACTGAGATCACTTGTAAATGATCTCTCATATGTCGACAGTGACCCCATTCATCAAGCAGTATGCCATCATCAACTGAATAGAGTTAACTTGTTCGGTGGATGAGTGGTTCCCGCCGAGGACCTGAATCACAAAAGTGAATAGGATCCTCCAAGCCACGGGAAATGAAATTTTGGTGACTGGGGTCTTGTCCAAAAATGTTGGATCTAAAATGATTTGTTTTAACCCATCCTTCACTGTGGAGGGTTCAGGATGGGCGACATAAACTCCCTTGTTGTAGTCTAACCCTGTTGAAGTGCAAAAAGTTTTAAAATCCAGGTGAATTGTTGTCCCCGTTAAGGCGAACACGATGAGATATTCCACGAGTGGTCTAAGGTTATTCTCATCAAGGTATAGGGTGTCGGGTCAAAGGCCTTAGTCGTAGCCCAAAACTCCCCGAGGAGGTTTTGGTACAGAATAGAGGACACCGAACAAAGGCAGTTTTCAAGTGGGCGTTATACAAAATTTCATAATGTCCTTATAGGTCGGGACAGTTTGAGGATATTCAAAGTTACCTATGACATTATTTGTTTTAAATTCAACATTGTTAAGATCACCTACCATTGTGAAAAACAAGCGAAGAGTGTGTTCTTGCCATTTCTATAAAAAAAATTAGGGTTTTGAGAAGAATAACTTGACAAGAACAATCAAAGGTTTTTGAATCTCTTAAGTTGTGATGAAAAAATTTTGTAAAGGTTTACAGAGAAGATTTTTCAGAAAAGGATTTGAAGAACACAAAGATTTCTGGGTTTGAAAAGAGATTTTGACAGAGTTTTGTTAGCAGAAATCTTGTGTGTGTGTTATAAGGATTTTGTGAGGGTATTTATAGAGTGTTTAGAGGGGTAGTTTGTGCATATTTGTGGATTTGTAAAGTTGGTTTTTTAAAACGTTTTGAATTTCCACATTTAATGCCACCCTCCACTACCCATTGTAAAATCTCGTTTTCAAGGAAACAGCTTGCACAGATAAAGTGCACTTTTATAGAATAAAATATCCACAGGATATTTTATGTGAGAGGAGGCATTTAATGCCAACTGGGATGTGGTAAGTATTAGGGACCCTTGACAGTAAGATACAAAGACATATATTCCTATATTTAATTGGTGTGTTTACCAACCTAGGACATTTAAGTAACTAATACTTGGTGCATTTAGTTACTCATTCAATGCTCAATATCAAGAGTCAGGGTCCCTGAATGAGTCTTACTCATTCAGTGAGATGGTTATTTTGGGGTTTTGTTCATGGAGGATGAATTATTTCAGAGAAAACTTACTGACATTGGGATTGGTTTTCAGGCTGCTGACTTTCAATGTCAAGCATTCCCTATTCAGCTTTTAGTCTCCTGAAGGTAGGTTCATCTAAGGGTTTGGTGAAGATATCATCAAGTTGATATTCAGTAGGGATGAAATGAAGCTCTATGTCTCCTTTCATTATGTGGTCCCTGATGAAATGATATCTGATATCAATGTGTTTGGTTCTTTGGTGAAGGACGGGGTTGTTGGAGATTGCAATAGCACTGTGTTATCACAAAAGATGGGTACCATTTTGTAATGGATATCATAGTCACTGAGTTGACTTTTCATCCATAAGACATTAGCACATCTGCAGCTGACAACATACATAGCTTTGGTCAAGACATAGCCACCGATTGTTGCTTTTGCACTCTAACAGGACCGGTTTTCCTCTAAGGAATTGACAAGATCCCGAGGTACTTTTTCGTCCATGTTGCGGCCAGGCATAATCGAATTAGAATATCCTCGAGGTCAAACCACGAGCACTTTGGATAGTAGAGTCCAAGGCTTGGAGTTCCCTTCAGGTATCTTAGTATTCTTTTGGATGCAGTGAGATAGGATTCTTTGGGATTGGGCGATATCTTGCTATTAGACGGTGAGAAATTGTATGTCCGGTCTAGTAGCGCTTAGATACATCGATGAGCCAACAATCCCTCGAAATGGGTTTGATTGACTGATTTACCGGTGAGATCGGGTCCAAGGTTGTTAGGAGGGACCATTGGTGTCTTCACCGAGTCCGATATCTCATATTTCTTCAAGAGATTTCGGTGTACTTCTCTTGGTGATGGAGATTCCTTTATCGGTTTGCGATTTGTAGTCAAAGGAAGTATGTGAGTTCACCCATCATGCTCATTTCAAATTTCTTTGTCATAAGTTTTTCAAACTATTTTCAAAGTTTATAATTTGTTGAGCCAAAGATGATGTCATCAACATATACTAGGACTAGTATCACATCTTGTTTTGTCCTATAGACAAACAGGTGTTGTTTATCTTTCCTCGACAAACTTGTTTTGAATCGGAAGGCCGAGAGAGTTTCATACCATGCTTCGGGAGCTTGTTTAAGTCCATAAAGGGCTTTGTCAAGCTTGCAAACATAGTCGGGGAATTCACTACTCTCAAAGCACGAGGTTCTGAACATACACATCTTCCTTGAGATCACCATTTAAGAATCCACTTTTAACATCCATTTGGTAGACCCTGAAGTTCATGTATGTTGCATATGCAAGGAAGATCCTGATGGCTTCCATTCTTGAAACATGATCAAATGTCTCATCATAGTCAATGCCTTCTTGTTGACTGTAACCTTTGGCTACAAGTCCGGCTTTGTTTTTAATGACAAGGCGTTTTCATCGCTTTTATTCACGAAAACCCACTTCATTCCTATGACAATGACATCCTCGAGGACATTTGACCAAGGTCATGACCTGTTTTATCAAGCTGTTGAAGTTCTTCTTGCATGGCCGAACCCAGCTTGGGTGTTTTAGAGCCTCATGACACTTTTAGGTTCTATTTCTGATAGGTAAATCACATATAGACATTCATTGGTAAGGCTGCAGTTAACTTAGCAGCCATGCTTCTAGTGAGCATGCCCTCATTGGGTTCACCAATGATGTTTACAAGCTCAATGTCCTGAGATTTTGTCCACTTACTTTGTGGTCTAGGATCCGAGCTTGAAGAGGTCACCGGAGACTGGGAGTGAGTTGGAGCATGAGCCACATAATCATTAAGAACATCTGTTGAGATCTCTTGTTAGGGTTGGGGTTCATGAGTCACGGATCCTGAACATTTGGTTCGTTACCTATCCCGCCGAGGGGCCGATTGATTATCAATGAGCTCACTGATAGTTGGTTGTGACAGATTGTGAGGCAAGACATAATATGAGATGTCAAGATCGCTTGGTATGAGGAATTGAATTGATGTTATACTCATCGGGAGGATATCTTGATGAGTTATCAATTCCTATTTCCTCCACTGAGGTGTTGGTAAACCCGATGCTTTAGAACTCTCATCAAAGGTGACATGAAAGGTTTCCTCAACTTGTTGTCTCCTTGAGTTAAATACCCTGAAGGCTTTGGAGATAAGTGAGTAACCTAGAAAGTATCCATCATCACCTTTAGCATCAAATTTGCCTAGATGATCCTTGTGGTTATGAATAAACACATGACATCCAAACACATGAAAGTAGCTGATATCGGGAAGTCTACCTTTGAATATCTCATATGGGGTTTTGTTATGTCTTTTGACAATGATTGACCTGCTTTTGTGTGTACAGCAGTCATTGACGCTTGATCGAGAAATTGTTTGAGAGGGTCGAGCCATTTAACATGGTTCTTGCAGCCTCAATGAGAGTTTTGTTTTTCCTTTCAGCCACCCCATTTTGTTCAGGGGTGTAGGGAGATGAAAAGTTTTGGGATATTCCCTTTTATCACGAAACTCTCAAGCTCATCATTTCGAACTTCAGTACCATTGTGGATTCGATTTGTTTAACGTAATGTCATTACGGTTTTCAATGTTCATGATGAATGACATTATTGTGTCACGCCTAACTCTTTTGGAAAGAAAGTAAACCCAAGTGTATCTTGAAAACTCATCAACAATGACAAGTGTATACTTCTCATGTTGGATTGATCTAGGACTGACTGGTCCAAAGAGATCCATATGCAAGTGGTGAAGGCAGCTTTTGATGGAGAAATTTTGTTTTTTTTTTGAAAGAAGCTCTTTGATGTTTGCCTTTTTCATAGGCTGAGCATGGTTTATCTTTTGCAAAAACCAGTTATGGTAAGCCAAGGACCTTGTTTTGTTTTGCCAGGTTGTTGATGTTTTTGAAGTTTAAGTGAGAGAGTCTCTTGTGCCACTGACCGGTTGATAGTTTGAAGGCTTTGGCAAAGAGACGGGTTCCATCTTGAGAAAGAGTAGACATGTCTAAGACATAAACATCATCTCTTCTAGGAGCTATCAAAACAACTTCTTTGTTGGCATTGAAAATGGTACCTTGTTTATCATTTAATTGCACAATGTACTTAGCATCACATAGTTGGTCGACGATGAGATTGTATTTAAGACCATTGACATAAGCTATTCTAGAGAAGACTATTCCATTGCAGTTCTTGAACCATAACCTTGATGGGACATGATGAGTTATCACCAAATACTACCTTGGGTCCTGGCTCCTTTACATACTTGTGCATATACTCCTTCACACCAGTCATGCTTCTTGAGCATCCACTGTCTAGATGCCAAATAGGCTCACCGGCGTATCTGCACAAGTAGTAAACTGAATTAGTTTCTCTTAGTGACCCACTTGTGGGCTTGGGTCTCAAGGTCTCTTTGAATTTGGCAATCGACTCATGGTCAGTGGTTGAGTGCATTGTGCTACCACAGTTTTGCATTTGGAGCGAGGATGACTCGGTGACTTTGGGTTGCTTGGAACTTCTCCTTGCATGGAGGACAACTGTCATCTTTGGGATGTCTCATGAGTTGGATTTCCGCAAATCTCACGGCATGTGTTCATGAGTCATCGATGATGATCATTGAAGCCACGGTGTGGGCAAAGAGGAAAGGGTTTAGCTCTATGTTTGTGAGTCGATTTGGAGGATGAAGCATATTGATGACCAACTTTGGTATAGTTTGCTTCACTGAGTGAACTTACATATTGTAAGTGATCAGAAGTTCTGTGATAATCCTTTTGCGATCATACAAAAAGGATTCTATAACAGTTGTCAGTGGTATAACTGGTATAGTGGCATAGATCACACTTCTGCTTGGATTTGGGGTTTGACTTAGGTGGTGTTTGTTTTTTAAGAGGTTCTGAATCTGAATCTGAACCGCACATCGAATCTTCAAATCGGGCGAAAATGTCCGAATCGACCGCGATCCGAGCGGGAAAAAACTCATGTTTGAAACGCACATTTGCTTGCTCGTACTAAATTTTTTTGGTTATTTTTGTGTCAACAAGAGGCAACAAGATGCATTCAGACACCCCTCTCAAGTCTAGACCATTAAGATCTTCGCCTCTAACCGCCGTCGAGCGGGGAAAAAAAAACAAACGATCTGAATGGCCAAAATGTCTGACCGCGTCTGAACGGTTCAGATTCAGAGGCTGTTAAGAGGTTTTTTTTTAAAAAACAAACGCAACCTTAGACTTTGAGGAACTAGAGGAAGCTGACTTTGTCTCCTTGATTGATTCCGGGACTTTTTCAATGGATTCCATCTTTTCAGTTAGCTTCCTCACAAGTTGATCGATTCTTTGGTCTGCCTTGATTGGGAGCTGAAGATGTGGAGGTCTCAGTGGGGGTTGACTCTTGTAGGGTTGGTATTGTTGGTCTTTTTAGGATGGTTCTACCAAGTCCAGATCTTTCTTTGGGTGAGTGAGGATTGAATAGTAGTGAGTAAGCTCGAGCTTGGTGCGGCACCACGAAGAGGTTTCGGTGGTGGGCGGTGCTTGAGATTCGCTCATACTCTAAGATGTGTTCGTACTCTGGGCACATCAGAGTCTAGCATGCTCTTTAGAGCTTGGCTCGAGCTCAAGAATCCTTCTAGAATCGAAATTTGGAAGCTTTCTCTCAGGATTAACCCGTTCAATCCAATCACTGGGCTTAGGGGTTGACAACATCTCGGTAACCATGCCACCGGACAAAATGGTTTGGGAGACTAGTCTTTGTTGTGAGAGTCAGGAAGATGATCTTCACCTAAGACTCTCTTTTGCTACTTGGGGGCTCCCACAGCATCAAAGACCCTAGGATTCTTGGCAGTCCAACTATCAAGGATATCTTGTACCTTTTTAAGTTCATCTTGAAGAGCCTGATTTCTTTTAACTAGTTCAATGTTCTGAATTTGCAAAGTGACAGCCTCAAGCTTGGCTTGTTTTAAAAGAAGCAATTCATCTCTACACTTGTTTAATTCAAAACTTAGCTTGTTATATTTTGAAAAAGATTTAATCGTTTCTCTTCAACAAACTTAAGGTCAACATTAAGATAATTCATATAAGGCCTAATCGAGTCATCATCCATAGAAAGTAAAATATTTACCTTCTTCATTGTGATGTTGACCCATTCCCGATTTCTGGCATGATTCTTCCCAACTACTAGCTTGTCCTCTTACGAGAGGGCCATCGGTTCGACATGCACCATTTCATCATCGATGAGGCGGCTCTTCATCCCAGTTGAAGGTTTCAAAACGAGACCCTTGTTTTTACCCTGCACAAATTGAACATTTTTTGTTGTTTCGAGGGCGGCCTCAAGCAATGCAAGCCTAGCTTTTGCTTTCTTATACTTAGCTTCATAATCAATGGTTTTGTTTTGATCAGATTTGTTTTGAAAATTTTGATGAGACTGATAGATTTTTGGTTGAAATTTTCTAAAGCCTGAGGATTGGTTTGACCCTGATGGTTTATAAGAGGGTTCAGAAATTGTTTTTGAAAAACAGTCTTTTGCAAAATGACCTCTTTTGTGACACTTAAAGCATTCAGTATCCTCATTTGATTTAGTATTTGAAAAACATTTATTCCTTTTTATAAACCTTCGAGAGTTAGCAAGGAGTGCCCTTTCCTAAAATTCAATGTTCAAGTCATTTAGGTACTCCTCACTTGATCTCTCATCCGGCTCATCATCTGAATTTTCTTGGAAATCTTGAACCACATTGTTAGAAAAGAAAGCAGTTGATATAGGTGTTGAAGTGGTGGTTAGGGACTTCTTGACTTCACGAGACTTTTAAGTCGAGGATATCGTCTGTTAATGAGGTTTTCCACATAGACAAATTTCCCATAAATTTCAGGAAGTTCAAGATTCTGGATATGATTAGCATTCCTAAGTCCCTGAGAGAAATTCAACCACTTTTCAGGGAGACTATTGACAAAACCAATGTTTATTTCATGTTTGGACAACTTAAAACCATCATTTGATAATTCATTTAAAAGAGTTTTGTATCGGGTGTAAGTTTGAAACAGAGTTTCTGAGTCCTTAGCCCTGAAGGTGTTATACTCAAGTTTCAGGTCCATTATCCTGTTTTCCTTGGTATCGAATGGGCCTTCATGGCTATTAACTAGGTCATCCTGGTTTGTTTAGTTGTACTACTGACTTATAACTCTCCATAATATCATCGAGGAGACATGATATGATGATACTTTTGAGTCTTTGGTCTGGTTGACCACTCTTCTCTCATCCACGAGTCCACGAGCTTTAGGTTTAGGCAACCATTCAGCGGCATCTTTGGGGATAAATGGACCTTCATTTATACACTTGATATAATAAGGTTCCATCCCAATCAAATAGCAAAGCATACGCTTTTCCATTTGTTGAATTTACCAACTTCAAGTCTAGGGAAACAATTTGAATAAGCTCCACCCTTTTATTGACTAGTTGGGGTACATCAATTCACCATAAGGATCCGATTTAAAAGCTTTTAGAGCTTAAATTTTTTTTATAAAAGTTTTATAATCACGCTTGCTCGATACCACTTGTTGTTCCTATTCACTATCATATAAAAACGTTTAAGAATATAAAACAAACTAATAGTGAACAATGAGAAATTAGCGTAAGTAAAACACAATATATAATTTTCAACATCATATTCTTATTAGAAATGAATCACAAAGAATACGTTACCCAAGTACTTGCGGAATAGTACTTGGGATTGAAATAACAAAGTTTGGTAACTCCTCTCTAAGTTAGGGCTAAGTCGAACACAACTACAAGGAACCACTGAGCTATCTCAGGGACCAAGTTGTATTTGGAGGAGTGAAAGATGGCTTGCGTGTATGTGTGTTTTTACAATTCACAAGCTTAACCTTTCACTCCATCTCTTATGCTATTTATACATGTATGAGTATTGGCTTTTTCCTAAGTGACAAACTGAAATTTTATAGAAGACAAAATACTGATGTATTTTGTCTCTGCTTACAAAGACTATATTAAGTAAAGGACAAGGTTGCTTTCCATAAGTCAGTGATGACAGCACGATAGTTTGCCATTCAAGGAAAGTTGACTTTGGTTGATAAGGACTTCGTCTTATTTGATTCAAACTTATCCCTTATCCGCTCATTCTTCGATCTTCATATCCTTGTCTTCACATCAGTTTGTTCTTAGTTGTAAGTAGTTGGAGAGTCTTAGGGATTGATGAGTTATTTTCATCACACTTGAATCCACCATCTTCTTCTTGACTCGGTCTTCACCCTTTAAGTTCCTAGCGAGTGGAGAGACTTTTTCTTCGCCTCTATCGAGGCGTCCGAAGATGGCTCACCGAGAGACGATGCACTCAGTGACCTGTTAATGTTTAACGGACTAAGCACTTAGGTTATTTTCTATTCAAATCCTAGATTAAGGGGTTTGGGTATTTTACTGAACCCAACAGTACACCCTTCGCACCTTTCACTAATACCTTCGACACGACCCTTCGGCACCTTTCACTAATGCCTTCAGCACGACCCTTCGGCACCTTTCATTAATGCCTTCGACACGACACTTCTATAGAGGGAGAAAAGAACTATCAACAAGATACACTTTAGTGGTCTTGATGATGATGAAGCTTAGCAACTCATGACCTTGAGCTTGCACGTCTTCAAGAGGTGGTGATCTCGCCTTTAAGAGGAACCTAGAGAATCACACAAACATAAAACTACATAGGATGATCCTTTGGATCAGAGGTTAGAGATGTTACAATGATGAGAGAGAGTATGTGTAAAAGTGGTAGTGAGCAAGAGAGAAATGGCTCACTATTTATAGACAAAATTGTCTACTGTCCCACGATTCCCACGGATCCCTCCCCAGATGGATCCGGCTACTGGGTAAGTTTAGTCCGGATTTCGGGTTGCAAACCGGGTTATGGGTTATGAGTTATGAACCATGGGTTATGGGTAATGGATTATGGAAACCCAACAAGATGCAATATACCTAGACAATGGGTTATGGATCTTGGGTCATGGGTCATGGACTTTGGGTCATGGATCATGGATAATGCCCAACATGACTTCATGCATGATGTCATGCAATGGGTCATGGGTTATGGATCATGCTCCATAGGTACGGGTTATGGACTTAAGTCTTTACCAAACAACATTCATTACCTTGTCAATGGATCATGGGTCATGGACTTTGGTTTTTACCCATTAAATTACCCATTAGAATATATACAAAGTATATATGTACATTTCTATATTATGTAAACACTAGTTGTTATACATATGCATTTCTATAAGATGTAAATAATATTACTTGTTTAGTGTTTATATGAAAATATAAGTGTGTTAGTAAACTATTGGCTCAAACCTTTTTACGTATTTTATTTGTTTCGTCAAAATGATTTTACGTTTGTTATCGACAAAACATTAGAAGATCGTAAAATATAAATAAACATTTTTATGGTTTATTTGTATTAACAAATATCATTTTCATGTATAAACTTGGCCATAACGACCCGCGTAAACATTCTTTACAAATTGACAGGTGTTATACTACACACCCCTTTTGACCCATTTGCATACTAAACTTAAACATAAGTTTTTAATATGCTTTAAGACTTGTAAAATAACTCTTAAATCATTAAAAAGACTTGACATTACAAACATTTAGCCCTTTTAAGACTTTCGAGGAACAACTTTGACTTTGAGCTCGGTACTAAACTTCTATGCACAAACCAATAAACTTTCCATTCTTTGGTTACAAATTTACAATCATAATCTTTTACCAACTGCTTTACCTTCTTCGAGGACCTAGAAAACCTTAGTAACTATAAGGGTGAGCGAAAACATTTAGTAAGTAAAACGAGCATAACATACTATTACACTTTATTCAAACATATAAGCATCACATATATCAAAACACTTATCCACAGGCTTAACATACCAAGTCTTACTTGAACACATAACATCAACTTGCTCTATAACACCAAATCATCACCTTACTCACATTCATCTCAAACCACTTAATCTTATCACAAGTCTCCTATCACTTAACACAAAATACACATAACACATATATGTTATAAATCACTATAACACCATGTTATCATCATTTTACTTACCTTAGCTCCAAGCTAAGTTACCATGTATTCCACCATCAACATCATCATCATCCTCACTTGCATCCTAGGTTAAAATCACCATAAAAATAACAATTAAACACACAAGAGAATAACTATAACAATGGTTTATACAATCGTTAACTCACCTCCTTAACACCTCTAATCACCATATAATCATATATTGATCATATGATAATTAATCCCATAACCTTACTAACTTAAATTCGAGAAAGCTTATTCCATAATTACTATAACCTCTTTAATTAGTTTTTAAACACCTTTTATCCAAATTCCCAAATTAGGGTTCATAAACCCTAACTTCTTAATTAACCAATTAATCATTAATTGAGATACTTACTTGCATAGAATCATTGCTAGGGCTTTATCTCTTGAATTGAGATCCTAATTCTTCCTAATCTTGATCATCAAAATCTTGTTCCCCTTATTTTTTTGGCTTCTAAAACCGATACACACACACCACACCACTTTTCCTGGAACATTTTGGATTGTCTGGGAATTTCTTCAACAATAAGATAGTTACTACTTTTTCCTTTTGACACTTTAGGTCCCTTAAGTGCTATTCTTCCTATTTTGACCACATGATACTTTTTATAACATTTTTCACACTTGACAACCTTAGTCCTTTGTATTTTCTTTTCTTATAGTTTTGACACATGATACTATCTATAACCACAATATACATACTTGACTATTAGTTTGACTGTCGGGTTGTCTTCAACTCAGCATCCGTTGACTAATCAATCATATCGAGTCTCCTAACTCGTAAAAGTCTTAGTCAAGCTATTCCAATGGCATTTATATTATTTATTACTTAAAACTCGGTTTTGAGTGTAACAACGAGGGTATATTAGTCATTTCAGTTTAAGAAGGGACGAAAATGAACTCAAGGTTTCTCCATAAGGACGCCGCTTGCACTTCCTCAACCATGCGAACAAAACATGCAATTTGGCCAAACCACAAGGACTATTTTTGCAATTTACTAAAAAGTTTATATATATATTCTTTTTTGGGTAAAGGTGGGTGATAACTTTGGAAAATACTGCACTTAAAAGGTACGATTATCTATTCAATTCACATATATATTTCAGTTAATTGTTTTTACATGCTATTTATTTTATACTTCTGAATCGAATTGATATGTTGTAATTTGGTTGTGGGTTTTGTAATTTGAGATGTATATTGGGTTGATCTTTATTTATAGGGGTTTTAATTCATTGTATGTTAATCTGAGTTGAATTAGTGAATGTGGTTTTTTGGGGGGTGTTTGGATATGTGATCAGCTGTTATTCAAGAATCAGAATTGAGAGGTTGTTTGGGATTTGCTAAAAATTATAAACTCTAGTATAAAACCAATTTGAAATAAGCATGTCTCCATCTGCTTATGGAATTCCACTTATGTTGCCCCAACAACATCCAAATGCTGCAAACTGCTTATCTGCTTAAAAATAAACAGATAAATAAGCAATCCCAAGCACCCTTTGTATAAGACTATAGATATGTAAGTAATGTTAGATATAATATCTCAAGAATCAGGATTTTTCTCCAAATATAATCACGCTTAGCCGAAATAATCAATATCATCGTCCAAGAAACAATGTTAGATTCACTTCTTATCGTTTGATTGGTTAAATCTGGCAATTTCTTGTTTCACGTTGGATTAATTTATTCGGGAAGTTTTTTTGTTTATTTTGTAGCGTAAAGAGATGTTAGAGCAGTTACTTATATTCACTAGAGGAGGTTTAATCCTCTGGACCACCTGCAAAGAGCTCGGAAACGCTCTAAGGGGATCACCAATCGACACCTTCATCCGATGCTGCCTTTTGGAGGAACGATCTGGTGCTGCATCATACAACTATGACGTACCTGGTGCTTCATACACTCTCAAGTGGACATTCCACAATGAGCTCGGTATCGTCTTTGTTGCAGTGTATCAAAAGATTCTCCATCTTTTGTATGTGGATGATTTGCTTGCTATGGTGAAACGTGAGTTTTCTGAGATCTATGATCCTAAACGGATGGTGTATGATGATTTTGATGAGACATTTAGACAACTTAGGAAGGAGGCGGAGGCTCGGGCTGAGGAGATGAAGATTTCATACCAGGTGATGGCTAAGCCGGTTAGCAACGTGGGTAAAAAGCAAGGACAACAAATGCAGAAAATGGGGTTTGAAGGAGGTATTAAAAAAAAGAGCGGCGATGGGGAATCGTGTAAAGATGGTGAAAACGGTGATAATGTAAAAACTGACGCGAATGGGGAGATAGCTAACAAGGGTAGGGTTAACGGTAAGGAAAACGGAAATAGCAATAGTAATGGTGGAGCTTTCGATGTAAATAAGCTACAGAAGCTTCGATCTAAAGGTGGGAAGAAAGCAAATGTTGTTGTAAACAAGGTTTCGAAAGAGGAACCAAAGAAAAAACCTGTGAAAAAAAATAGAGTTTGGGATGATAAACCTGTTGAAACTAAATTAGATTTCACGAATCCGGTGGGTGAGATTGGTGATAATGGTCACATGGCTATTCTGCAAGTTGTTAAAGGGGAGAGTATGATGGACAAAGATGAGTATGTCAGCAGTGACAGTGAAAGTGAAGAGGATGATGAAGCAGATGCCGATAAGAAAGTGGATTCAAAGAAGAAAGGGTGGGCTGCATCCATGTTCCAGAGGTATATTATCACTCTTAGTTTTAATCCAAGCTTAATTTTATTGTAAGATAGTTTTTACAGATTAAAACAGTCGTGAGCTTGTTATATGGTGGTCATCTGTAAGACCATAGATCAATTGTTTAAGCATATTTTTTTCTTGTTCAGCATTGCTGGAAAGGCAAATTTGGAGAAAGCAGATCTTGAACCAGCTTTGAAGGCTCTGAAAGACAGGCTTATGACGAAGAATGTGGTATGTGTCTCTCGTATTTACGTTCTAGGTTTATGTTTTTTTGGTTTCTTGTATAAAAGTGGAGTTGCTGATGGCCACGACTTGTGGTTTCTGCTGTGATACAGGCTGAAGAGATTGCTGAGAAACTTTGCGAGTCTGTTGCGTTCAGCCTCGAGGGCAAAACGCTTGCTTCATTTACTAGGATATCATCAATGGTGCAGGTTAGCTAACTTGATTAATCTCTCGGGAGAAAGTTATTATTATTTTTTTAATCCATATTGGATTATCTGTGGATAGATGTATAATAACGTGTACTTAATTAAACTGACCACTTCAGACTGCAATGGAAGATGCTCTTGTTCGTATATTAACGCCAAAAAGGTCCATTAACATTCTGAGGGACGTTCATGTTGCCAAAGAACAACGCAAACCGTATGTTGTGGTTTTTGTGGGAGTTAATGGAGTTGGAAAGTCTACTAATCTTGCTAAGGTAAAGAGCGGGTGATCACTTGTGGTACACCTTTTTGCTTACAAGGATTATCTATGGTCTAATTCTGAATGTCGCAACTGTGTGTAGGTGGCTTACTGGCTTCAGCAGCATGATATCAATGTCATGATGGCTGCATGTGATACTTTCCGTTCAGGAGCAGTTGAGCAGCTGCGTACTCATGCTTGTAGGCTCCAGGTATGATGATTAGCCTGTTTACGTTGACATTGTACTCCTCAACTATAGGTGGCAATTCTAACGCATTTACTTAAGAATGATTTTTTAACTATTATCTAAAACAAGTGAAAAAAGAAATAGCTGAAATATTTCAGAACAAGTAGGGAGTCACACATAATTCTATCTTTTTGTGTAAAACCTCCTTAGATCATCCTTTCTATCAAAGTTGGATCAGTATTGATAGATTCCATGTCATGTGTGATAATTGAGGCACCAGTATTTTAATATTATTAAACTCCCGGGACAAATGTTTTTTCAAGTCAACCCAATCCAAATAGACTTGTTTCGACTATACACCATTATTACCTGTTTTGACCCCTTATCCACCCCAACCCTTCCACCCATTTTGCCATGTCTATTCTTAACCGATGCTAATATATATCTTCTGCTGGCAGATCCCTATATTTGAAGAGCATGGGAGAGATCCTGCAGTTGTTGCTAAGGAAGCAATTCAGGAGGCCACCCGCAATGGATCAGACGTTGTTCTTGTTGACACAGCTGGTCGAATGCAGGTACTATTCATCTTCTAACTTTGATCATCTATTCCAGCTTCTGTTTATTGATAGCTGTATACATTGCTTCAAATTAGTCTATATTTGCTGGTCCTCACTCAAGGACATCGGAAATTATGCATAAATGATACTTTCTTGAACCGCCAGTGTATTTAACAGTATCTTTTTTGCCTTTCTAGAACAATGAACCGTTGATGCGTGCACTATCAAAGCTAATATATGTCAACAGTCCAGATCTAGTACTTTTTGTTGGCGAGGCATTGGTCGGTAATGATGCCGTTGATCAACTATTAAAGTTCAATCAGGTCTTGATGTAGTACCACCTTTTCACATTATCATCATATATGTAGATTAAGTTTATACAGTTGGTTAACAAGTAAATGTAATTTCTTACAGAAATTAGCTGACCTCTCACCCTCACCGAGCCCTAGGTTGATCGATGGAATCTTGCTAACCAAGTTTGATACCATTGATGATAAGGTAAAATGCAAACATATCAGACATAATCTTTTACCTTCTTTTTCTTCGAAAAATTGGTTAATTGTGTTTGTCTAATATGGCGATGTAGGTTGGAGCTGCACTTTCGATGGTTTACATATCTGGAGCGCCTGTGATGTTTCTTGGATGTGGACAGTCTTATACTGATCTGACGAAGCTGAACGTCAAGTCTATTGTGAAGACTTTGCTTAAATGAGTGTGCATGAAGTCGTCCTGAGTCAGTCGTGTTTTGGTTTGTGTCCTGGATCTTCTTGACCGCTTTACTTTCAGTTGTTAAATGTTGTTGGTACACATCTTTGTGATTCATACTCTTATCTGTCTTGTGCTTCGACTTGTTGACATGTTGTGATGTTGGAGAATAAAGTATGGTTGCAATCTTGTACACTCTCCTCACATGTGTAGATTAATCTGCAAACTTTTTCCAAAAGTGCATCTTCAGATGACGGTAAATAAATATTAAAAACAGTCGAATTGTAGCTGGTTTGGTATGAATCGAGATGGTCTCGTTAGGACTTGCAAGTTGAGACATGGACTACAGCTTTGTATCAAGTACAAACATGTTACTACTCACTCCGTCTCAAAATAAATCCACTTTTGTTATCTTCTAAACATCTGACCTTGGATATCGGCAGTCGATGGTTACTCTCAGCAGATATTACAAATTTCAAAATTAAATAGCAACAAATGTTTACAGTTTTGATGCAAGTATGTAACGGTAATAGTTTGACGAACCATTTGGACCAGCAGCAGGGTATCACTGTCATTAGGTGCATTTTCACGATTGGTGTCATCCCCTAAATTAGTAGATGCTCAGTCATGATCGTATGTAATATGTAATATGTCATATGATACGAGTAATTTTTTATTTGGCCTGCAACGGGTTTGACCTCAAGTCAAAACTCAACTCCCTTTTGAAAAACTTATCAGAAAGTTTTAGAATGTTTCATGATATTATATGCACGTAGGCAAAAGTTAAATAAGATTTAAATATTTTGTCAAATCATATGTGAAACCGAGGTCCCTTGCTTATCATTTGAAATTTTGACCCCTCTTTCGAGCAACATCAGCTAGATGATGGATGCTTCAGCCATCAAGTTCACCGTGGTTAACATCAACAGGTAAGCGAATTGCTGTAGACATTCCTGCTGCATGTTTGATGAAATAATGTTATTCGTTTGAGCCAAGTGATATTTATCATTCTCGCACTGATCACTGGTATAGTTGGCAAAATGGGTAGGTCGTGCAGGTTAGGTTGTGGGTCAAAACTGGTCATGTTGACCCATAACTTTTTCTGTTAATTTTTAAGCATGAGAAAAACCAACATGTTCTTTTGTTTGTTTGTTTCAATACCTGATGCACGTACATACATTTTCTAACATACAAATACAATCCATCAATATGGGAGTTATTATAGAATATACATATGTAGGTATACAGTTGTATAAAATAATTAATGTGATACTTTTATATGGTGTAGCATTTTAGAACATGTGTAAAACTTAAAATTTGTGCTAAAGTAGAAGTGTCGTTAGTAGTTAGGACTAAAAATGTTAGATCACGTTTTTTATACAAACAAACACACTCCTAAAACGAGATATTCTAAATATTTAAATGCCCCTGAACTTTTATTCTTTAAATGTTTAAATCGATGGAAAAACTTATATCGCGTGTGTACCTTTTCTGAGTGTCAAGTGCTGACCGACCTTTCTCGACCAAAGACCCTTCACGGCTAAACTTTTATGAACACATGATTTGTTGGAATGACTATTATGCAAGGTAGTCTCATGAATTTCAGTGGACTTGTGTCATTCTCATAAAAAAAGCTTTTAAACACACACAAAATACACATTTATTATTAGTACATGAACTAATTAAATTCAAACCTCACGTTTTGTGTATATATAATAAAAGTGCATGAAATTTTGTAGTTATCGTCAAGCGATAACCATATACTATAACACGTTTGCACTCCTCCAAAAACTGCCCCGCCTATATGAGAAGAATCCTATCGTTTCATCACATGCATCTACCATGGCAATATGCTAAACCCAACCAAAACAACACATAAACCAGATTTTTAAACATAAATAAATAAATCCATGTGGCTATATCATATTACCATGTGAAGTCCTTTGTCAAAACTTGAAATAACAAAATTAGCTAAATTTCAAACAATTTCACATATTATGACCAGACTATCTATTAAAGTATTAATGATGATGGACTTTGAAATAGTCAAAAATGTAAAAAAAAATGGGCAATTGGATGTGGATACAATCATACCCACTAATCCATATTATTTCGAATGTGACATTTTGGTCAAAACAATCAAACATTGAGAAACAACTAGTTGCTAGACTTATTCAACTTTCTCATTCTAAGCCATAATGGTATATTCATTATAAAAAGATTAACTCAATACACGTTTGATTAAATTCAAAGTAATGGATAGATAATTTTAGTGCATGACTAGATTTTGACTAGGATCTATTGGAAAGTAGAAAAGTTATAAAATAAATTATAAACCATGCTTTGACATATTTTATCTAAAGCAATTATACATCACACTTAAATAACATTGTTTAACAAATACACCCAAGTACAATGTAACTACAAGTGGCCGTAACAGGAATATTGTAAGATGCTACATAGATAACTAGAAAAGTAAGATTTGGATTCATATAAGTAACTTTATAGTACCCAATCAAAATTGGTCATTGTAGAATCAGAATTTATATTTGGGATTGTCTAAGGTGCTTCAGGTCAAGGCTGTTAAAAGCTGAGGACCCACATGAAGGTGCGAAAAAATATTTTTTTTATTGAAAAAGTGTGGGTCCTTGAGTCTTTAAATTATTTTTTTGGTGTTTTTTTGTGGGTCTTCCCTCTTCTTAACCAGTGCCCTAAGGGCACTGGTTAGACAATCCCTTTATATTTATGTGATTAGAAAAAACGAAAAACACATTATAATATCACAATGTTTTCCTAAAATGCACATGTATCATATAATCTCTAAAGCTTATAAAATTATGCTTAAAAGTCTTAAAATGAAAAAAGTAAAATTACTAATGTACCTTCAATCTCAGTTACGAAGTATATCATTAGATTAAGCGTATGTTTTGCATGTAATGTTCTTCTATCCGGCTATATTGATTGCTATGACATATTCCGAAGTCAACACCTTTTGCACAATCTCATTTACTGATGTTATATTCAATATTATAAATATCATAAAATTTAAATTTTGGTGCTTGTAACAATTTTAACAATTTTTTTAATTGTATTGTATGACAATTTTTATGACTATTGTTTCTTAAAAAAAGAATAGAATTTGTTTATATTTAATTTAATGACAGCATGATTATTTTCTAAAATATGTATCACACACTCGACTATATAACACACCATTTGTTAGACTTTTCAATTACACTTTGATTAATTTACGTTGTATCATGTTACACGAAACATTTAATAACAATATCGCAACTATAATTTTTTACCGCTATAAAATCACGATGCTATGCAGAATACACATCTAGTTAAATTAAGTAGCAAAAATCTGCGATTACAGTATCACTTCGATGAAACTAATAACCAAACTTCCATCTATCACAGGACATGCACCCGACTTTGAAACTTCCAACTATCATACGACCAAAAGAAAACACAAACATGACAAACTGAAAATCTAACAAACTAACGCGAAACCTTAAAATCCAAATTCACCAACCGCAATATCACTAAGGCGATCACTCGGTCGAAACTGGCTACAAACCGACTACAACCTTAACACTTGAGACACAACCCCCCGAACCTTAGCCAAACAAATTCCGGCAGCACAATTCGATCAAGTGGTGGAATAATAAGGTTTGGTTGACTAAGAAAATACGTGAGATGTAAGGAATTCACCAACTGAAACACCCGTGTAATCTCATGAACCATACAACAATTTTGAGATTCTCTTTTCCCAAATAAACTCGCTTCTATCTTAAAGCACAACTTCATAACAATTGGGTACATTTCATAGTACACAATTTCATAATTGTCCAAGTAACATAAAACATAATACTATATTTTTTCAAATCGATTAATTCAATGTGGCGTAGCCCTCAAACTTTTGTTACACCCAACAAATGTAACAAAGTATATGAATGTACAACATCAAAACAAAATTTCTCATCTTCAATAGTCTAAAAAGAATATGAATGGCAATGAAGGTAAATATCAAAACAAAATTTCTATCCCCTTGCATTCAGTGCTGACTCAGATCGTACAAGTCACATGTGCATGACTCATCAGGTCGGCATTGCTGGCCTATGCCGTCGTTTCATGTTGTACATCTGTTTTGTTTTATCCGTAGCTAGATCGACTTGAGCTTTTGTTGATTTTTGGTTTGACCATATCCTTGTCGAACTTAATCGAGCTCGAGCATCACAATCTTTTGTCTTGTAGCGATACCTCGAGTTCGACCAAGTTATTAGTCTTTTATCAAGTTTCAACGAGACTTTGGTCTAACCGAGCTCGAACCCAACATCCTTTCTTCAAGCAATAGTAGCTAGACCTCGATTAGACGAAACTGAAACTTTTGTCGAGTTCAAGTTTTACATGTTAAACCAAGCTCGAACCAGGTCAGGCCAAGTCAAATTGAGCTCGAGCACAACATGTTCATATCTAGCAATTTTATAGCTCGAGCTTCGAGCCCAACCTATTTAACTTAGGTGGGTCTCTAACCCCAGACAGCTCGGCTCGTTTACACTCCTAGTCAACTCTTTGCGACGCGCTTCTCCAAAACCCAGTCCCATAAAACTTCCCCCACATCTCATCCTCCAACCTCATGACATCACTATCCATCTCCAATGACGTCACCACACCATAACCAAACCTGTCACCAATCAAAAGCTCCTCACCATCACAGCTACTCCGATCACCGTCCACGTCATCACCATCACCATCACCACCGCCACCTTTCTTCAGCATCTTACGACGTCGTTTCTTCTTCAAAGCTTTCCTGTACAGTCCAGCTGGCACACCGTACACTGCTAAAACTAGCAAGTTGACTAACCCTATCGGAAAACAACAGCACACGGCGGCGCACTCCGCCGTGGTTCCGCCTGCCACCTCCGCAAAACGGTTGTTGCTTGAATTTTGTTGGTCTAGTAATGGCTGTGGTTTGTTTACGTGGATCACTATTTTTTGTATCGTCATAGATATTAACGTATACGCAACAAACCCAATCTCGCCAAGCAGGGTAAACAGAGTTCGACAAGCGTAACCAGAAAATAGACAGATCCTACCTCTAACACCAGTATATTAACATATACAGTGTGAACTAAATAGTTGTGAGTTCAAATATCGACAAGTACTTGTTGAGACTTCATATAACTGTGAGATAATTAGTTGTCGTTCAAAAACGCGAAATATTTATGTTAACTCGAAATGGGTGATTTGTGAAAATATATGGGAGGGATTTATAGTTTGTGAGGCTATGAAGGGAATAAAGGTTGTGGTTGTTTAATATAAAGTCCAAATTGGTTGCAAGATTTTTTTTAGTGTGAGAAGGAGAAATAGTACAAAAACCGTTTCTCTAGAATATTTTGTCGACGTACTTTTGAAATTTTGTGGGTCGGATGTATCGAGAATAAAATGATGAAAGTGATCAAAGTTGGATTGGTTTGAGTTTGTTTGTTTCTTATGATTCGGTTAGATTTGGTTCGATTCGGTTAAGCAAGTGAATACAAAGTTTGGTCTTTTATTTCAGAAGTACATAGATTAGATCAATATGATCGTAAATATTTTCCAACTTTTGTCTTGTAAATAACTTATTTTGCAAACGATAAATAAACAAAAAATTACATTATCGCGATAATTATTTTTCATTTTTTAATAGACGGGCTATTCGATATATTTTTGACGGATTTTTTTTCGAGTTTTTTTTATTGCTGAAACTTACGCACTAAAAAAATAACATGTGATTTTTTTTTCAAAAATCACGTATGATTTCACAAATCACACGTGATTTTCATAAATCTTATGCGATTTTCTTAATAACAAATCCACTCTAATTTTACAAATCATATGTGATTTTTCTGCTTGTAAATTTCAATACTCACAAGAAAAACTCGAAAAAAAAAATCGTCGAAAGAATATAGAATTGTCACTCTATAGAAAGATGATTTAATTATCGTCGTGATTGTATGATTCATTCCGCGTAACGATTACCGATTTGTGAAATATTTAATTTTTAGAAAGAATGATGAAACACAGCTTTTTTAGTTTTTTCATGAAAAAATGAATGACAAATATTTTTTTCATTCGATCTTTTAAATAATTTGTGATGTATATTAAACTTTTATCCAAAATTACATGTATAAGACAATCACACAATGTTATCTTTCACACTCAATAAATCCCAGGACATTTTAGGTTGTGACAAAATAAGTTGGTTCAGGAAAATGTAAGGGTGTCTTTACGGCGTTGTCCAAGAGGTGGGAGTGGAGTTTGAACAATTTAATAGTTTGTTGGAAAATTTAGAAGGTTACTTGCTTCCTGAGATGCATGACAGGTGGGTTTGGTCTTTAATGGGCTCGGGTGAATTTTCTGTTACTTCAGTTAGGAGATATATCGATGATCATATGCTACCTGATGTCTTTTCTAAAACTAGATGGTTAAAAGCGGTTTCTAAAAAAGTTAACGTTCATGCTTGGAAGGTTAAGTTGGATAGTTTGCCCACTCGGTTTAACTTGTCCCGGATATTCAGTCGATTTTATGCCTGATTTGCGGTAAGGTTGCTGAAACCACTAGTCATATTTTCTTCTCATGTTCTATGACAAGAGATATTTATCGGAAGATTTCTACTTGGTGGGATTTCCAGTTATTGGAGGTTTCTTCGTTTGAGGAGTGGAGGATTTGGTTGTCAAATATTCATCTTCAAGGTTTTCGCAAGGAGGTGCTAGAAGGAGTTTTCTATATCATATGGTGGCTTGTTTGAAATTTTCGAAATAAGCTGATTTTTGGTTTGAGTTCCCCTCTTAAGGCGACATTATTCGATGATGTAGTGGCTCGGTCTTTTTCTTGGTGTAGTTATAAGATAAGTTTTGTTCATGTCGTAATCAAGTAACTAGATCTTACGGGCAACAAAATGAACAACCGAGATCCAATGGTTACACAAAGTAATGACCTAGTGTAGAATGTTTTAATCTGTGTTTTGTTTTCGAATACATTTTGCTTACCTCTACCTTCAAATTCTAGCTAATCGAAAGGAGCTTTTCGGTTAATGGTTTGCGAATTAAGAACCAATCGTTAATAAGATTTGGTGTGCCAAATTGTTATGTGGTTACAATATGTTTACAGCAACGATAGATTAAGGGGTCCTAAAGGAAGTTAAAAGGAATGAGATCGTATATGCTTGAAGCTAGATAAGGATCAAACTCGTTAGTTGTACTATGTGATTTTTATTTGAAAAAATAAAAAAGAAATCATAAAAAAAAATATTTAAAATTTCAGAAAACATGTGATGAGATTTACAAGAAAATAGAAAATTCGTTTGCACAATGTTTTCATAACGTGTGAGGATATGAAGTTGGTTTAGATTTAGTCTTCACCTATTTAAAAATTCCAAATAATAATAACCAAATTAAATATGGCAAAGTAACGTATTTGACTTTTTATATATATTTAGCTTGTAGTAATAGTGCAATTCACAAATAACATTACTACCAACATGATGTAATAACAAAACTAACATCATTATCAAAACATATCTTACTTAAACACAAATATATATCATAAAAAAGCAAACTTACATATAAAAAAACAACACATTCCACAAGTCGGTCTTCACCACGATAAACTTCTTCATTTTAGCATGAAAGACGAGTCTTTGTTGAGTGTCCCTACTAGGGAATGACACGTCTTTGAGGTGCCAGGGAAGCAAAGCACGCGTCCTACAGCTAGATGTAATAAGAACACCTCACAACAAACTTTACAACTGTCACCTCAACGACATATCAGGTTTCTCTCTCTATAACCAACTTCAACACCAACTTAATGTAATAAGACAATCAACTTCATCACCAAAACATACCACGCTTAAACTATTTAATAAACACACACACAAAACAAACCTCCACAACTCGGTCTTGAAGACGACCGAGTCTTGTTTTTTTTTTTTTAATCATCAAAGGCGCATCAAATAGGGGACCATAACAAAGAGGACAAGTCCTCCTTGCCTGAAGACTCTGTCTTCCTTGCCTTATTACGCCACACCGTTATTATCACTAGTCTTACGTTTATCTATTAGACCCGTGTGTAGTACTGTAGTGTAATATTACCGACGGTGAATCACATGGGGCATTAAAAAATGCATGAACTTATATGATCACAATATTTGCGTAAGCTGCTAATTGCTTAACAATCTTTAATGTGCCAAAATGTCAAATGCACGTAAATAGGTTATTATTAAATTATTCATCCGTTTAATAGATCCGCCTATTACATTACTTGATTTTTTGACATTCGTTTTGGCCTAATGCTATCGAAACATATGTAGGTATTAGTCATATTCAATAAGAGTTAGGCTGTGTTTAATCGAAAGAAAACACTTTTGTTTTTATAAAATGTTTTGTACAATACAAAGAAAATGGAGATTGCGTTCAAATTAAACTTTTCTCAACACATTCTTTACAAAACACAAAACATGAGGTCCGTTTAGTTGGTGAAAATTTTTCATGTTTTCAGAAATTTTTTATATGAAAAGAAAAAAATTAAAAATTAGTATAGTTACATTTTTTTCCAAATTTTCATAAAAAAATAAAATTCTCATTCTCAAATTTTAAATAAAAAATTAAAAAGCACATTATGTTCTTATCACTTTTTTCTTTCTCAAACAAAACAGATGGGGTCTACAAAGTATAAAAGATACACCATTTTAATCTTAATCTCTCGTGTCGTCTTCCACTGGCCATTCTAACAGTCGTTTGAAATTATTTTTAAATTTTTTGATTTATACGTTTTTATTCGTTTTCGTCGGTTTTTATTCATTTTTATATGTTATTATCCGTTTATACGCTTTAATCCGTTTTTGTATGTTTGTGTACGTTTCGCCTATTTTTAAACGTTTTTATCTGTTTTATCCGTTTTATCCGTTTTTAACCGTTTCCATCCGTTTTTGTACATTTTTACTCGTTTTTATATGTTTTCACCGGTTTTCATATGTTTTTCATCCGTTTTTACCGCTTTTATGCATTTTTATAAGTTTTTGTGAGATTCATACTTTTTTATATTATGTTTATGTTATAATGGAACAGGAAAACATTTAAAAAAGACATACTATTATAATAGTTTAATTTACACTTTATAGCTCCTACATGGCTAAACTATCAAAGATTTTAAATGTTCGTTTATTAAATTGTTTTTCTCGACAAAAATGCATGTAATTTCTTTGGTCATTTTGTCTTCCCATTGTACCAAACAAACCATTAAAATGTGCATGGACGCCTCTACTGGACAACGTAATCATCTAGAGGTCGGTAATATTTTATTTTCTTAACAAATGTAGTTGGAACCATCTTTTAAAAAAAATTGTTGTATTATATTCTTAACAAATGTAGTTGGAACCATCTTTTAAAAAAATTGTTGTATTTTTATAATACAACACATGACTAATAATGTATTCATTTTGAAGATTTAAGAAACAAAATAGTATTGTCCCAACTTATCAATTTTGGATTCAATCTAGATGGAAATAAAAAAATTTGTCATAAACTATCAATTGAACTCAACATGCATGATTCATCCCACAATACAAGATAACAAGACAAACAAGTAACTATTGATTGCCCTTGACATTTATTCCGATAAGTGAGATGATTTGTACACTTCACAAAATGATTAGTATATTCAAATTTATTGTGTTTGGATATTTATACCCTCACAGGGTGAAAATGTAAATGTATTTGTGAGAGTATAAATGTCCAAACACAATAAATTTGAATATACCAATTATTTTGTGTAGTGTATAAATCATCTCCCTTCCGATAATCTATGTTTAGCTTGTTACGTATGTTTTATGTTTATGACACAAAAAAACAGAAAAGAAGATATTTTTGCCTATAGTTTATAACCATCTACTTCTTTTTTTTGAACTAATAACCATCTACTTCAATAAGAGCTTTAGGTATGGACCTCGCCGCCCTTCGCAATGGTGACATGGCCCTTCGTCGGTGCTCGCCTCCACACCGGCTCTTTTCGCCGTCACTCGCCAAAGACGAGCTCGTCGTCTGCACGACGAAGCTCCAAATCTTCCTTGTTTGTCCTTTCTTGTCAGATATAAACGTTATGCAACGTTTTAAAATTAAAACTATCTTCTTCTTTTTATTTAAATAAGCATAAATTTTCACACTATAAATGCAAACACATTTTTATAAATTCTACACAACTTTTGTTTCAAAACACTACACTATAATAACCAATAAACATGAGTAATTCATCTTTATCCGATGAAAGTGATCTTGATGAGATATTGGAGCCGGAGATTATTCTCCAAGAATATGAGTTTGAGCAATCGTTGCAATAACAATAAGTCGGAAGTTCACACTGCCGTAGATACATCCCCGTGAACGTGCAGTTGCTGAAGAACGTCTAATGGCCGACTATTTTGGTGACGACCCAAAGTATTTGGACGATAATTTTAGGCGTCGCTTTCATATGAGTCGTAAACTATTTTTAGAAATAGTATAAGGTATTGAAACATATATTGAAACTTATTATCCTCTTCCTAAGCATTTTGATTTTTTTAGAGTATGACCCGATGCTACGGGTGTAATGGGTTTTAGTGTGATTATGAAATGCACATGCTCCCTATGCCAATTGAGTATTTACAAATAAGGAAACATTGTGCACGCGATTGTCTAGATCATTTTACTATGTGCATAATCCAATTGTATACAAAGGAGTTTTTTAGAAAACCGGATGTGAATGACATTCACAACTTATACAACGCACATAACGCGGTTCATAAGATACCGGGAATGTTGGGAAGTATTGATTGTATGCACTGGGAATGAAAAAATTTCCCGGTCGAATGGCAAGGGCAATTTTACAGAGGTGATAAAAAGTATCCACCTATAATGCTTGAAGCCGTTGCGTCATACAATTTGTGGATTTGGCATGCATTTTTTGGGGTAGCGGGTGTGAATAACGATCTTACCGTTTTGAATTATTCTCCGTTATTCGACGACCTGCTTGATTACATTGCCCCCGAGGTTTCGTTTGAAGTAAACGGGCATACATTTAAACAAGGGTATTATCTAGTTGACGGAATTTACCCAAAGTGGTCATCTTTTGTCAAATCATTTACGGTTGCAAATACCCCCAAAAATGCCTTATTTAAAGTGAAACAAGAAAGTGCTCGAAAAGATATCGAAAGAGCTTTTGGTTTCTTCCAAGGATGTTAGCATATTATTGCCCAACCGGCGCGTGCCTTTACTGTCAGTTACGGAGAATCATGTACACGTGCATCATATTGTATAACATGGTTTTGAAAGATCAACAATTTTCGATATCCGAAATGAGCGAAATGTATATTTGTCCGCCAATAAATTTACAACGGACATGGGTCGAGCGATGCGAAGTGCAACAAAAAAATCCAAAAAACTCTGTGATAAACGCACACACGGATTGCTTCAACGATGTCTCATCGAACATGTTTGGCAACGACATCAATAGGAACAATTTCAACAACAACAACAAAATAACTAGTTTCTTTATAATTTGATGTATTTCTTAAGCTGCGTATTTTTTTTACCATATCATTATTTTATGTTTCGTATGTTTTTTAATATGATTTATTGTATTTTTATTTTAATGAATGAATTTTATTTTATTTGGAGATGTGAAAAAAAATGTAAATAGTGGGATTCAAATGAGTAAGTTGTGGTTAGTTGTAATAAAGAAAAGTTGTAGAAAGGGTTTGTCATAATGGTATGACATCCCGTAAGACTCAATCTAAATGAAAAGTTTTGGTTACTCGGTACACCTAGAGCTCTAAACATATGTTAATGACAAGAACTATACACATTTATATCTATAGTTTTTGATCTACTTCAATAAAGATTCGAAACACTCAATTTTAACAAGACATAATTTTAAAAGACACTGATTCATACTTTCTTCAAATTAAGTTTAGATCCATGTTGGGGTTAAGATCATGTTTTATATAAGAGCATCGGGTATTATGATCTAAAACATTTTGTCATTTCAACGTTATTTCAGCATTTTTATTCACATTTACACATTAAAATACTCATCACATATCACTTAAGCCATTTCACCTATTTTGAGATCCACTATACCCACTTAAAACACAAACTAAAAAAAAAAACGTGAAAATTCGCGCCACTTTAATGGCAAGGAGTAGTATGGTGGCACCGAAATGGCTCAAGACACTTGGTGTCCACATGGGAATGGCGCCACCTTTGGCGTTATCATACCCCAACCTAAATTTCATGTTCAGATTATTTGAGAATGGTGAAGATTTGCTTTTGACTCAGATATACGTGACTATTATGTAGGAATGACAATGGAGCGGGTTTGGGACGAGGTGGCCATCATTATCCCCAAACCCGATTACCGAAGTTCTCCCTAATCACAGACCGATCCCCATCGGGGATCTAATCGGGTCGGTCCGTTGGGGCGCAATTCTCGACAAAGCAGCACAATTTCATATTTATTATTATTTTTATACCGTTGGCAATAATTTGAGGAATTAAGAATATATTAATAACCAATTACAAACAAGTTGTACTAAGTTTTCAATGATAGTAGAATACATAAATAATGACTAGTCAGGTACTCGCGCCTTGCGACAGCGAGTACCTATGTGATTAAATTTTTCGGTGATAACATCTCTTCGATGGATTGCTTTTATAGAAGGAAAAAAGGTCTAACAAAATTTATTAATTGGAAATTAGCCTATTTTCTTGCTTATGCATTTAGTAGTATTAGAAAAAAACTTTTATAGCAGGGTATCCGCACAGTGCTAAGTTTGTATGTTTTTCATAATGCTAACTTTACGCATGACGATAACTTTAGAAAACAACTTTACCGCACACTATTTTAAAAAAATGGCAGGGAACCAGTGCATCATGATGCAACGACAATACAAAAACGGTTGTCACCACTTTTGCTAGTTGTTTTGACGTGCAATATTATATAGCGTTTAAACATAGAGGGGTGTTTTAAAGTAGCGGCTTTAGCGTCATCTGATGGTGTCTATATTGATAAGTTATGGTCATAAATGGTGGTCTCTTGCGTGGTCAAAAAAAGTGGTGTCAGAAAGGCTGACTACATTAAAGATTGGTTTGTACAATCCACTTGATTGTTTGTAAATTTCATTTGTTGGTGTTTTAAAGAAAAAAAATAGTTTTATAAATTATTGTTTTGTACCATGTGATATGTTAAATGTACTTTTGAGTGAGGGAGTATTATGATAATATCATTAACAAATAGTAAATTTCATTTAGTGGATATTATAAAGAGAAAAAAGTGATAAGATGATTTATGTATTATTTTTTTGTATCATGGTGGTATATTAACTGTACTTTTAAGTGAGGGTGTATTTTAATAATATCATTAATGATTTGTAAATTTCATTTACAGTTTTTAAAAAGAAAAAAACGATAAGAAGATTTATGCATTATTATTTTGTATCATTCGATATATTAATTATACTTTTGAGTTAAGGGATAATTTAATATTATAATTAATGTTTTGAAAATTTCATTTACAAAATGTTTTAAAGAAGAAAAAAAATAAAATGAGTTATGCATTATTGTTTTGAACCATGTGGTATATTAATTGTACTTCTAAGTGAGGGCGTATTTTAATAATATCGTTAATTATATGTGTTGAAATGATGTATTTATGCATTAAATAGTTGTTAACATAGACTTGTAATGCTTAAAAAACCAACAAAAATATCCCATAAATGACAAGTGTGTAAGCTTAATCTTTTTAAAGTTCCTTTGATAAGAAGTCCTAAACACTTTATATAATAGTATAGGTAAATTATATTGCTAGAAATCACAACTTAAAAATATGACATTAAGAAAGTTTCTATAATGACAATTTTGCAATCTTACAAAGATAACAAAACTAAAAAAATTAGCGAAATATTTTTTTTCATTACGTAAATACTAACAAAAAGTTATATAAGTATTGATATATTTGTATATGTGTATATATTATTCGGGCGGGGCGGGACGGGATGCTATTCCCCACTCGCCGTCCGAAACCCGATTAAAATCCATGTTTAAGCATGTCCTGCCCTATTCCAATTAGTTCGAGTTTCAAATTTCCTCGTCAAGTTCGAGTTTTGTTGTCATCCCTGACGTGTGACTAATTATGAGTTTTTGCGGTTACTCTTAAGTACGTAACTAGTGATGTTTAAACCTCAAACATATTTGGAGAACATGAGCGCTAAGTCACCTTGGTGTTAGTTTAAAATATATTTGTGAAAGTGAACAAAACAACACCAAACTAAACACGAAAATGATTAATCAAAACACCGATGTCAATATATTTAAGAAGCAAATATGGAAAACTTTTAATCATTGTTTCCCATCTCTCAAAAAGGAAATAATCGATCGCATATGCAACCGAGTTGCTTGTGTGAGTGGAGAGTTTATTTAATTGTTTTTGTGAGTATATTTTTTTGATATCTTCGATCTCCTTATTACATTAAGTTGGATTTGAAGTTGTTTTAAAGAGAGAAAGCTGATATAACAATAGAGAGGTTAGTCTATTGATGGTGACCATTATTACACGTGGCCTTAACCAACTAGAACCAACTGTGACTTGTCTTTGTAAACTCTGATATATTTAATGAATCGAATGATCAGCCCTTTAAACGACTTAATTAGAGATCATTTTCTTTTAGTATAACTGTTATACCAAGAGGTAACGCCCAGCTTGAATTTCGATGCATTCACAAAATTGGAGGTGTTACAACAAAGACGCCATGATTCATAATCACCTGAAGATTATCAGGGTAAATCTCCAAAATTTTCACAATAAATTAGTAGTCACACAAATACATACGATCGGCAAAAAACAATACCATTCGGGTAAGATTGTGCTTTTTCTCCTTTGCTTTTAGATGACATTTGAAAGAAAATCTGCATGAGCAACATATCTGATAGCAATCCTGAAACAAATTTGCCTTTAGATGACATCTGAAAGAAAATCCCACATTTTCCTTTCTTTAAAACATTCCATCAAACATCTTCTATGCGACCTTCAAATAAAGCGTATGCAGTCGAAAAATACACAATTATTCAAAAGCAGATATAAAAACCCTAATTTTTTAAAACCCTATAAACAGATATAAAGAGGCCCTAATTTTTTTAAAACGATTCATTAAAAAATTCATAACACATACTAACTGTTAAATCTTGGAAAACATGTTTCGGATCTTTCAATTGTTCTCTTTTACTGATATCAAATATATAAATTACCTTTGCATATCAAATTGAAAAAATATTATAACAACCGAATCACACATATCAAAATCAATCGGCACAATATTTAATTGAAAAAACTAAAAAAAAACATAGAAGTTATGCATTATCATTGATATGGACTCGAGATATAATTATATCAAAATCTTGATCTTGAATGATGCTGGTATTTTTATTTGCAACTGTGTGTGTGTTTTATTTGCAATTGTATGATTCTTAAACATATCAAAATCCTTGTTTTTTTTAATCGCTTTACTATTGGTTCTATTGAAATTGATTGTGAATTGATATTGAATGTGATTTTGCATTAGTATTGAAACTGATTTTGATGAATCGTGTAGAGGAAGTTAAGAATAACAGTTATCGGTATGTTTAATGGTATTGAATACCTTATAAAAATAACCCAAAAAGGAGCGTGCCAGACTCTTATTGTTTAGTTCTATCGAGTGTAAAAAGTATTGCATTTGATACTTGTACATATGCTCTATAAAAGGAATGTCATATCAAAATATTAATTGTGTTTTTAATACTATGTGCTTTAAAGTGCTTGTAAAAAAGCTTATTTTATTAGATAATATATAGATATAGATATAGATATAAATTCAATAAAAATACAATTAATATACTACATGAAACAAACTAAGCAAGCTTCTAATCTATTAGAGTAAATTACACCGTTCGTCCTTGTGGTTTGCGTTGACCGCAGGGTTTCGTCCTTTGACCAAAAAAGTTGCACCGTTCGTCCTTAAGTGTGAAACGTTATGCACCGTTCGTCCCTCCATCCAACTGGGCCCACCAAATCCTACTAACGTCAGTTAACTAAGATTTTTAAAGGGGTATATCCGTCATTTCCCTAGCAACTAGCATTTCTCTCTCTCTTACCACACAAATCGTCCAAAGTGGTGATATACCACACACACACACACACACACACACACACACACACACACACATAAAACACACATCATCATCATCACAATTTCTCTCTCTCTCTCTTTAACCTAGCCGCTGACCACCTTAAACCACCACCACCGCCACACCGCCGCCTAGCACACTACACCACCCACCTCAAAACACTCCCCACTCTCCCCTCTTTCCGATCCACTAGGTCACGCGCCTAAAAACCCTCCCCCACCTCTTGGTATATACTCACGTGCCACCACCACCTCACCACAACGCCACCACCGGCTCTCTTTTTGTGTTGTAAGCCACGACAACAAGCAACGTCAACAACACCAGGCCAAAAACATCATTTTAATCTTTCTTATACATTCGACTAAAAGGAAAAATTAAAATAACAAAATCAATTATTATTTATGTTTAAAACACAATAAATAATTATCCTGATGGATGAACTGAACAAGAAAAACTCCAATTAGCACACGAATCCTTTGAATTTGATAAAGTTGGAACTCAAATTACACCTCTAACACCTCAATTAACAAAACCCCTCTCTTAATTTTGAAAACCATTAATCTTTGAAAACCCTAATTTTTGGTGATTGTGTGTGAGATGTGAATGAACCTGGGTCAAAACTCGATTCCATTTATAGATGTACATTAAGGAAGTCTTGTGTTCTTTTTATCTTCTTGGTTGTAGTGTGACACCCTTCTTGGCTCACGTCCCTTTCATCACAACTACGTCTCATGCCACCTCGTGACGGCTATGGTGGTAGGTTTCCTTAGGGAGATGGTGAAAATGATGGAAGATTGGTTGACCTTAAAAAAGGAGGAAGAAACATCTACTTTGATGTTTCTGTGTGTGATTCAAAGAGAGAGAGAGGGAAAGACAGATAGAAGAAAATGATGGAACATGTGGGTAAGGTTAGGATGTGTTTATGATTTTGTTTTTTTAGAGATTACACCGTTCGTCCTTGTTCATAGAATTGTATAACTGTGTTGCTAGGGAAATGACGGATATACCCTTTTAAAAACCTTAGTTAACTGACGTTAGTGGGATTTGGTGGGCCCAGTTGGATGGAGGGACGAACGGTGCATAACGTTTCACACTTAAGGACGAACGGTGCAACTTTTTTGGTCAAATGACGAAACCCTGCGGTCAACGCAAACCACAAAGACGAACGGTGTAATTTACTCAATCTATTATAAACATCTTGACTTATGCTAACTAGAAAGTACCTTCACTGCCAATCATTATAACTTTGTAATAATACAAGCCATCGTTTTCTTATCACCATTGCATCATAATGCATAGAGCCGTCCCGTGAAATTTGA
This sequence comes from Chrysanthemum makinoi, assembly GCA_910596185.1. Lineage (NCBI taxonomy): Eukaryota > Viridiplantae > Streptophyta > Magnoliopsida > Asterales > Asteraceae > Chrysanthemum > Chrysanthemum makinoi. Next base: position 242,447,667 of record OU343217.1, on the reverse strand, counting down.
GGGCCCTGTGCGTAATTCTATAATAGGGCCTTTTAACTCCGAAAATTTTGGCACCCGTGAAATTTAGTAAATAATTTTTTTATTAGCCATTGCTTTTTGATATCAAAATATAACTTACTCTTATTCTATTTTAAATACTAGTTTTCTTTCCTCTTTCTCTTTGTATATGAAGTAAGTTACCTTGTAGTTAATATTTTTGAATAGCTAAAATGACGTATTTCAAGGTTATTTTGAAAATAAGGTATTTAATGAATTATGGATTGGTTTGCCACAAATTTAAATAAGAATCGGGGCTAAAATGATAAATTAGAAAGATGAGGGTTAAGTTGAAACCTATTAAAATAATGCAAAAAAAAAAAAAAAAAAAAAAAGTAATAAATAAAATATTGAGGCCCCACAAGCATTTCTTTATAGCTTTGGCATGTTTATCTTCTCCAACAAAAACCTAGTACCATTTTACTCCATTAAAACGCATGTTCGAACTTTTTTCTTCTGCTGAAAAAAAAATCTCACATTCTCCATTTAAAATCATCTATTAACAGGATTAAATACCCCTAAAATGATTTATACTTATACAGATGTTTTAAAATTTGATGCCCCTAAAAAATAGAGGCCCTGTGCCGTTGCTCCTCCCGCACATGCTCAAATCCGGGCCTGATAATGCATGGGTACCCTATCATTTATACGAGATAGCGTGCGATAAAGTTGTTTTTTAAAATTCTGATAATGCGTAAAGTTATTATAAAAAATATATATAATCAAAAAATATTATTCGTCAAAAATTGTGATTACAAAATATCTGCTGCTGCGACGTGCGAGTATAATGCTAGTTACATTTAATAAATGATGAAAACGAAGTAACGAACACGCAAGATTCCGATTAAAAACCTATGGTTTATATAGCTCCTAAATAGCTAAACTATCTAAGATTTTTGTGTTCCATTTATTAAATTGTTTCTAGAATAAAATGTATGTACTTTCTTTAGCCATTTTGTCTTCCCCCACTCTACCAAACAAACAGTTAAAACGTGTATGGACGTTTTTTTCTGGACTACGTAATTATCTAGAGGTCGGTATTATTTTATTCTCTCACATGAAGACCATTTTTATAAAAATAAAACATTATTTTCCCAACAAATGTAGTTGCAACTCTTATTTTCCAATTGGAACCATTAGATGACTTCTAAGAGATTGTTGTATTTTTATAATAAAGCATATGACTAATATACCTGTCTATATTCATTTTAAAGATTAAAAGAAACAAAATATCATTGTCCCAACCTAATCATTTTTGGATTCAATCCTAGATGGAAACATAAGAATTCGTCATCACATATCAATTGAACTCAATAGCCATGATTCGTCCCACAATAAAGATAACAAGACAAACAAGTAACAATTATTTGCCCTTGACATTTATGCCCATAACATTTTTAGCTTGTTACGTGTGTTAATGACAAGAACTATACACATTTATATCTATAGGTTTTGATCTACTTCAATAAAGATTTGAAACACTCGATTTTAACAAGACATGGTTCTAAACACACTGAGTCGTAATTTCATCAAATTAAGTTTAGATACAGTTTGGGGGTTAAGTTTATGTTTTATATAAGAGCATCAAGTATCCTAACTCAAGCCGTTTTGTCATTTCAGCGTCATCTCAGCATTCATTTTTTTAACACTCACACACCAAATTACCAAAACACTCCATCACAGCATCACTTATCACTCAAGCAATTTCACCCCTTTTAGTACCCACCATACCCAATTAAAACACAAATTCAAAAAAAATCCTAATTAAAAAAAGGTGAAGAATTGACGTACACCAGTTCAGTGGCTTATATAATGGCAAGGGGTCGATATGGTGGTGTTGGCGAATTCCTGAGTTTGGTTGTGGCTTATGACGTGTTACCAGAATCAGGAAGTCTTTGTTGGAGTGCAAGTCCAACTTGTCTAAGTTCTCCTAATATAGACTAGTATTTATCTATTAATGATAGGTTTAATGTAATCCTAGTTATAGTCTAACGCGTCTAGTTAGTCTATATATACCGTGAAGGGTAGAGATTCTTATTGTATCAAATTGGAGTTTTGAGTTAGTTCTTCAATAAAAGTCTTGCGTGTTACTTGATGATACGCGTACAACGCGCGTTCGGGGTCAAATGAACTTCCTTTTCGTCGAGCAAGTTTTTCAACACCCTAGGCAGTGAACCTAATCGTTGTGGTGTAGTATTAGGGTAAGCCTCGGTAATTGATATAGTTCTCTAGGGGAATAGGAATGCTAGTGAGAAATTACTACGCTAAGGTTGGGGTTGAGGAAGATTATTTTTATCTTCTTTATATTTTTTAGAAAATTGAAAGGTACGAATCTCGGGGTATTGGATTTGGAGGGTGGTATTTCTACCGATCACTCTACTTATCTAATTATCTAATTAACTAAGCTAAGGTGAGTGTAGTCTATGTCTATTGTTGTGTGCTCTTATGATGATAAAAAAAAATGTGTTTACTTAGATGCTATTACTCCCTAGTTATCTCCTATTCATGGTTGAATTGTCACGTCCTTATTCTTAACGTGTTGTGTCTTCTAAGGTCGTAGGGTATGCGTTTTTCCCTAACACTTTGAGACTACCTTAAGGTTATTGCCTACGAAATCTCTAGGATTCATAAACTAACTCTAAGGTTATCTTTGGATGTTTAGACTACAATAACTCTAGGTGATTATAAACTAATGTTCACAAAGATTACTCAAGCATTAAAAACACAACGAATGACCTATCGCAATACTAGGTCAATCACAATTAAGATAAGAGACAACCAATCAATATTCAATACCTAGGTTTCATAGATCTAAGCAAACACACAAGTAAATTAGCCGGACATGGAAAACATGCAAGCATACACACAAACAATTGAAGACATAATTGAATTAATGAAGTAAATCAGGGTATGGAACCTAAGATACTTGCCCAAGACAGCCTAGGTTCGGTTTAGGTTTTACTACCGAAACTACCTCTTTAAAATACTGAAAATTCAATTCTATATATAGAGTTACAATATCGCGACGTCCTCACTCTTTAATTGTGACCGTCGGGTCGCCGCCATTAGGGTTTCGTCTTGGCCACGTCAACTCTGTGACGGCCACCTTATGCTTGTGACGCCGCCGGCTTCATCTTATGACGCCGTCGGGATCCAAATCTAGGCCGATCGAGTTGTGACGCCCTAATCTTTTAAACCTGATGCCGTCAAGTGCAAAATAGCAATTTGCTCTCTGAGTCGTCTCAAGGTGTGTCGCGACGGGCGTCGTGAATTGGTCTGTGACGCCGTCCCCTTCGGCTGACTTGAGTGTCTCGATTATTAACTTTGGCCATTTTCTTCATATATTCGCGCCTTTTCGTCCGAATAAGTGTTATTCCAGCAATTTGCCTTCAAGAGACCTAAAAAGTGAAAAGGAACGAAATTAAGTAGTAACAGATACAAAAGTGATCGATTAAGGGCTTAAATGACCCCTCAAAAGTATACCTTTTAAATCCTTATCAAATATCCCTACACTTGGTATTTGCTTGTCCTCAAGCAAATGTGCTTTTAGCCAATTAATTTATAAGTTAAGGGTCATGAAGCATTAGTTTAGAACAATTCACAATACGTATAAGCACGAAAATTGCATACTAGCACCTCACAAGTGGTGTTTGGATACTCTCATCTCTCGGGTGTATATGAAATATATCAAGTTGAAAATGGAAGATAAACACTCATTAACCTGTCCTATTATATAGATTACCATAGGCTTGAGACTAGATCAAACCTCCATCGCTTTGGCGTAAGCACCTAGGAAAAACTATCCAAGAGGTATTTTAAATGGTTGTAACGTTAGGCTTACGGTAGGAAAACAAAGGGTTTGGTGGGATAGGCGATTTAGTGGCGGTAAGTCAAAAATATTTATGTCACAAGCATGAGAAGAATGACATCGCTAAGCCAAGACTCGACACTCTAAACTCTAGATAAATTAAAACAAAAAACATAAATTTAAAGATAGATGTAGGATGGTAGCCCGTTTATTTATTTTTTATTTTTTTATTTTATTTTTTTTACACTCTATTTTTTTCTTTTTCTATTTTTTTTATATTTTTTTTATATTTTTTTTTTATTTTTTTTTCATACACTTTTACTCTACCATCCTCTACGACAACATCAAAATAATATCAGAGTAGAGGTCCCATAATGTACATAATAAGTTCAAAAGTTTTTCGAATGATAATATGCATTGTCTTCAAAATGCCTATTCCGTGTGCCTTCATTCGCGTGCCAGACATGTCTTACGGACCTGAGATAAAACATGCCAAAAAGTCAACACAATGGTTGAGTGAATTCATAGTTTTGAAAATAGTAGTGGACAATAGTTTGTAGTATAATTGCAATGTGTACAATTATCTTCTTGATAGTTATTATTGCTCTAAGCTCATGGAACTCACGGTGACTATTGTATATATATCACTTGGAGATATATATATATATATATATATATATATAGTGTATCTTTATTTTGAGAACCCTATTAAGTGCGAGAACTGCGAGAACCCATATTGTCCAATCAAAAATTAGTTAATTATTTTCTTATTAATTTATTATATCTAATTCGTAGGGGCAATCAAGTAATTTACCTTATATCACATTAAATATGATAATTCAAATTTGCTACAAACATGGAAAAAATACGGTTTTATAACTTATTTTGAATTCTTCATATATCAATTTCAATATCGAATCACTTAGTGCAGTTGAAACCCTAATTCAATTTACACATCATATCAAACACACAATTATCGCCTATTTTATAATATTAAACATGGTTCATATTGTTCAAGAAGAGGGTGCAGATACGATTACTTATTCAGATCTTAATGATCTTCAAAAACAGAATAATCCAATACTGGTGTTGGCAGAACATGAAATTCATATGGACGATGCTCAACTGGATCAAGACGTAAACAATGGTTTTTTTCCTTATTTATTGTTCATGTATATTTGTTAATTTATAATCATGTTAATCACAGTTTTGTATTGTGTTATTTTAATCTTATATAGTTTTTATTAATCAAAACTGTAGGATATACTGTACAAGTTTTGGGTATTTTTCTTATATTCATGCATGATTGTATTCTTATAAATGAATGAATCACAATAAACAGTTTTGATTTATGAGTTGTACGAAACTGAATTCCTATTCATGCATGTTAATTCATTATAGTTTGGTTATCTCGGCAAACCTTTTATTTATCTTTTTGTTTTCATTGTTAAACTGGTAGTGTAAACTAGGGTTTAAGAACAAGTAAATCCTAACATACGATTGAACCATACGTAGTACAAGTTTGGCAACTTATTTTATATGTGCAAGCATGTTTGTTTTCTTATTTATAAATGAAGCAAAGAAACTTTTTCCTAACCAGTTAACTAAATTAGGGTTTTAGGTTGCAAAAAATTGTTAAAGTGAACATATGTGTTTTGCATGCATTTTTTTGTAATCCATAGCTAAATGTGTAATATATGCATTCGTGTTCATTTAAGTTACATCTGATAAAACCATAAAGACCATTTTTATGTTGTTTGTATGTAGTGTTTTCTTTTTCTGGACCAATAGAGCACTGTTAGGAATTAGAAATTCCCGGTATTAAAGAGTCGGTCACCTCAAGTATATGTAATCGTTAGAATGCTCGTAGTCGTAGTTATATTTAGTTAAGTAGTATTTTGTTAAGTAACACCGTGGAGGACGGACGGGTCTTTACCCACTGTATGCCGATCCACGCCGTTGTGTGGCGTTTTATTGTAAGACTATAAATACTCTCTACCTCCCAAGGTAGAGAGTTGGAGCTCATAATAATATTTTTCTTTCTCTCACTAAGTTCCCTAAACCTCTAACTTTCTCTCTCTAGAATTCCACTTATACATACCACCTTGTGTTATGGTTTGATGTGTATGTGAAAACTTATATCTAACAATTGGTATCAAGAGCCATGGTTAGATCATATCTTGCACATCTTTGGATTTCTAGTGGTTTTAGGTGGTTTTTGAGTTTGAAAAAGTTTAGTGGTTTGTGCATCATTTGGTTGATTTCTTGTGTTAAAGTTTGGATTTTGTTAGTACTTTTATGTTTAGAATCATCACAAGTGTGTAGGTTTTCATTTGGTAGGCTTGAATCATCTTGGTTGGGTTGTTTTTGGATTGAAAAGTGATGTTTATGTGGTTTTCTTGCTAGCGACTTGACACACGGAATACTTTCTTCGTAGCGACTTGCTTTACAAATTTGTAGCGAGTTACGGTTTTAGACCTAGCGACTTAGATCTAGCGAGTTAAAGTACAAGTAGTGGACTCTCCACTACGGGTAGCGACTTGGTGGTAGCGAGTTGCTCTTTAGCGACTTGTATCTTTAGCGACTTGAGTAGCGAATTGTGCCAAAATTTTGCTAGCGACTTGAGCCTTAGCGAGTTACTACTTAGCGACTTGCATTTGTCTAGCGACTTGGGACTCTAGCGACTTAGTGGTGTAGCGAATTAAGTGTTAGCGACTTGGTGCATTATCTTCTAGCGACTTGGGTGATTGCTTACGGTTTTCTCTTGATTTAGTAAAATCCAGTGAAAGAATCTATTTCTCGGTTTAATCATAGAGTTATAAAATCCCGTATTATCGGTTAACATGTCTACCAACGTTCCTACTATCATCTCCATGTTGCGAGGATGTTCAAGCGGTGGGTCGATACTCGTCCCCCATGCTTGACCGACTACGATTCTTGGGCTCAACGAATCAGTTATGCTTGCCTTGGAAAGGAATATGGTGTCAACATTCTCAAATCCATTGATGAAGGACCATATCGAGTTGAGGCGACTAGAGACATACTTGATACTAATGAAGATGGTACTCCTGTTTACGGAATGGACACACCTAAAATGTATGATGAGCTTGATGATAAGGAGAAAAAGAGATTCGATCGCGATATCGGGGCTTCAAACATTGTTCTTCAAGGTCTTCCTAAAGACATCTACAAGCTGATCAATCACAACACCGATGCAAAGGCGGTTTGGGATAATGTTAAGATGCTTCTCTCGGGTTCAGAATTAACTATGGAAGACAGAGAATCCCAACTCTATGACGAATTTGAACACTTCAAGATGAAACCGGATGAGAATGTCTATGAGTACTATGTGAGATTTCATAAGTTAGTTAATGACATGAGGAACATCGGAATGACTATGCCTAACATTCATTTGAACTCAAAATTTGTGAACAACATGAATCCCGAATGGCACAAGTTTGTCACCGCTGTGAAGCTCACTAAAGGATTGAAGAATACAAACTATGAGCAACTCTATGCCTTCCTCCTTCGGAATGAGAGACATGCTATGTTTGAAAAATTGATTCTCAATCAGTTCAAAACCAACCGGGGAGAGACAAGCTCGTCTAATGACTCAACTGCCTTCTACTCAAACATCGGAATCACAACCAAAGCTCCACAAGTTATACCCTTGGGTAATGGTAATCACAAACTCATTCTCGATCCTATGTTCAAACAAGTCGATCTTTGATGCACACGTGGGAAATTTCATTAATCAACTAGCTCTTCTGATTAGTCAAAACATGAATTCTCTCCCACAAACCAACAACAACCTCGAGCGACATCTAACCCACACAATCAAGCCACTTTGTTAAAGATGGAAGGATCGTGGTGCAACGGTTCAGGAAAGACCGATATGATCGGGGAAGAGGTGGAGCTGGTAGAGGTTATGTTGGCAATCAGAATCGAGGAAGGAATGGTAACCAAGGTCAAGCTAAGCCGATCAAATGTTATAACTGTGGTGGTGAGGGACACATTGCAAGAAACTGCACATCTCCAAAGCGTCCACGAGAATCTTGATTACTTCGTGAGATAAGATCTTTCTTGGTACAAGCTCGGGACAATGGTCTTTGCTGGATGAAGAGGAATTGCTGTTTCTAGCTGAGGGCAATGCCAAGACCTATGATGCGGATGTGGATGAGCGACCTATTCGGAGATAGGTCACAATCATCGAATGCCTTTCAAGTCGTGATTGTGATGCATACGACTTCGATGTGGATGATGGACCTATAGCACACACAATTTTTATGGCTAGCATTTCTCCAATGGTTTCTCCCAAGGTCTCTTCTTCACCACTAGTGGCCCATCCCAGACAAACTCATCTCAGAGGTATTAAAACTATACGATAATGCCGATGTGCAAAAGATGCATGACAAAGTACAATCAACTGAAACTATTGAATCAAATGTTGAAAATATGGGTAATATCGATATTATCCCATATGATCAATATGTGAAACAAAGTGAAAGTGAAGGTGTACCAAGTGATGCATCTCCTGCAATCAACAATGACTATGTTTTTGATGAATACAGCATGTGCCCACGATGATTCGTAATTTCGAACTAAATGCCTATAAAGAACGTGTTGCTATTTATGCACAACGTGCTAAATTTGAGTTGACCACTCGTGGCGGAAATGGATGACCAAGTCGTGCAATCATTAGAAAAGTAATTTTAGAGAAGAAGTATTGAAACAAGAATTAAATTCCTTGCAAGAAAAACTTTCTAAAAAGCTAAGCAAAAACAAGAACTTCAAGAAAATGTGAAAATGCTTAAGCAAGAATTTAATGCAAAGGAATCAAAACTCTTGAGAGATTTTTCTAATCGGAAAACTTTGAAAAACAAACTTGAAAACAAGTTGTACATACAAGGAAACACCATTAGATTTGCTCACATGGTCACTCAGCATAGAGTTCTAAGCGATAAGCATAGTGTTCCCATTATTGATAAACCCAACCACGAGTGCGGAAAGATAGCTAAAATGCTCAAAGTGTGATCTCTGATGGCAATGAGATTCTTAAACCTAGACAGAAACCTAGTTGCGTTGAGTGCAACCGAGGGAAGATAAGAAATCACATGAAGTCACTAGGGAAAGGATGAACAAAAAATTAGATGATCCTAAATGCAAAGAAAAAAAATAATTATCACTCCCCATGATTACAAGAAGGAAAACTGGATTTCCTTGAACATGTTTAAGCCTCGGACATTGTTGACCCCGAACAAGTTTTACGGAAAAAGGATTTAGATAAGCGTAAAGAAAATATTGTTGAAACAAACCCTCCCCTATGGAAAATGCCTAGAAGCGTGTGTATCCTCCTAATTCACCAATGCATCTTGTTCCTAGAACAATTGCCACTAAAAGCAAGACCTTAATTAGCCAATATGTTATATTTCAACTATTTGTTGATTTTGAGAAAACTTGCAAGAAAAGGATCACACCCACGGTATAACGGAAGGAGAAAGGGGTTTTGAGCAAATGAAAGAATGTTATTTAACGGAGGTCATGCCTTTCTTTAAACTTCTAAAAGATCACTTTGAGAGTCTTAAAAGGGGATAGAAACTGATATCAAGGGAATGGAAAAGGAATTTGATGCAATGGTAGTTGAAGTTAGTGATTATGGGCGTGCACTAAAATATAATGAGATTGAGAGGAAGAACTTGCATACCTTAAATGAGACTCTTATTCCTGAATGTGTTGCTCAAGATATCTTTTTCAATGCTTCAAATTGCTCTATTAATGCTTCCAAATTTCATGAACTATCTGTGGCGCTGAAAGTCTCCCATGATCGTGTCATTGAGCTTGAAAAACTAATTCTAAACTAAACGAGAAAATTGAACTGGATGATCACGACAATTTGGTTAAACATTTTTCTAAACTAGAAGTTGAGCATTTTAATTTACAACTAAAATATCAACATCTTAAAGAAAATGTCAAAACTTCAAATATCAAGACATCTTCGATGCTCGAGTTTGATGCGAGTTTTCAAATTAACAAACGTGATGAAGATTCAAGCTCATGCAACACGATCGAAAAGTTGAAAGCCCAATCTCTCAATTAAAGGGTCAAACGAACAATATGACAGGCTCCCAAATGCCTCCTCCTTTAGATTCTCGAAATTCTCAAACTTTTCATCTTCAAAACTTAGTTGATGCCTTACAAAAGGAAAACGAAAGTTTTCTAGAAGAAAATGAAAAGGTTAAACGACATTTTAAAGAGTTATATGATTCAATAAAGTCACCCGTGACCAAAACAACGAAAAAATAACGTCTTTACAAAAAGAAATTGAGAATCGAGAAGTCGGGAAATGGGAAGCTGCCACTTGTTTTCAATAAGAATGTTGTCTCAAAATCACCCTTAGATGCAAATACATGTGACAGCTTAAATATATTCCTCCTCATCTTAGGAATAATGAACATGCTTTTCATGAATAATGTGCTCACCTTAAGGATAGTCTAGAATGTCTCCGTGAGATTGTCGAAGAGGATTTCATTAACAAACCTCTTGATAGTGAAATTAGGTTTGCTTGCCTCCGGGCCAAACGATCTCAAGAGTTGCTAGAATGTGTAATTGCAACATGTCCCAAATCCTTAACCTTAGGTGCAAAAGGCAAAGCTGTGATGCCTTGTTCTATGCCTAGTGCCAAGCGGGAAATCCGTTCTATGCCCAGTCTTAAGAAAGGAAACACTAATGTGCCTTCAAGTAGTTCAGATTCGAGATATGTTAGTGCTAAGAAAGTGAACTTTAGTGTGCCTGCAAAAAGCTCAAATCACATTCTTAAGAAAGTATACACTAATGTGCCTTCTAGTACTTCAGATCCTTGCACATCAAGTTCAGAAATGCAAAAACTAGATCAACCAACTAATGTTTCCATTCCCTCTACAGGAGTAATCGGTGACATTAAAGCAAGCAGGTCAAAGTCTCAAGACAATACAAGGAATGATAGGACCTTGCAAGCTAAGAATGTGCATTGGAAGAGAGTAGAAGACCAATCTAGGAACTTTAAGCTTGAGTTGAATAAAACGAATCGTGTTGATTCTAGTATTAGCCTTAGGCGTCTTGTAATTAATTCAATTCGATACTATTTGCAAACCTTGTAATGATGTCGCTTGATTTACATTTCTAATCATGAATGTGGTGTGAATGTTTGTCTAATCAAATGCCCGATTAAAATTGTTAATGCAAAATTCATGCAAAGAAGGCAAAAGGCAAAAACGAAAGAAAGTTAGTTAAAACGGTGGAAACCCACAGGAAGAACTTTTATAAAGATAGGTTATTATTGGATACCTTTTGGTCATAAGACTAATCAGATAATGCCCACTAGAAAATGGATGCCTATTGGTAGAACTATTCCCTTAAGAAGTGAACATACTTTGAATAGGTCAATCTGAGACACTAGTACTTGCATCTATTCCCAATGATTCCATTGCCTACTTCGATATGGATGTTTCCATTTCGATGTGGGTGTTCCAATCATTGTTACTAACCAAATGGAACCCATTCTTGCATGGGGATCCCAATTATCCAGATTATCCATTCTTATGCGTGTTCAACTGCAGGATCGTTCAAATCGTTACGTAATTTTGGACTCAGTTGTTCCAAGCATATGATATGGAGACCGGTCGCGCTCATGAACTTCGTGAGCAAATTCATCGGAGACTGTTAGATTTGGTAATGATCATTTCGTGCATTATGGGTTATGGTTATTATGTTGTTGGTGACAGTGTTATCTCTAGAGTATACTATGTGGAAGGTCTTGGGTCATAATCATTCTCTGTTGGTCAATTCGTGATTCGATCTAGAAGTAGCCTTGAGAAAACATACCTGCTTTGTTAGAGATCTTAATGGTAAGGAACTGTTAAAAGGAACTCGTGGTTCAAATCTTTACACCATCTCTATCGATGACATGATGAAGTCTTCTCCAATCTGCTTGTTATCAAAGGCTTCTAAAACAAAGTCATGGTTATGGCATCGTCGTCTCAATCACTTGAACTTCGGCACCATCAATGATCTTTCTAGAAAGGACTTAGTTGTAGGTTTACCTAGACTAAAGTATGAAAAGGATCATCTTTGTTCAGATGTCAATTGGGAAAAAGCAAAGTATGCCCATAAACCCAAACCTACTAACTCGTCACGAAGTTCTTCATATGATTCATATGGATTTATGTGGACCAATGAGGTGAGAATATCTTTGGGAAAAAATATGTGTTAGTTGTGGTTGATGATTACTCTAGATTCACCTGGGTCAAGTTCTTAAGGACAAAGGATGAAACTCCGAATATCATCATCAAACTCATCAAGCAGTGCGGGTTCGACTTAACAAAACCGCCGTAATTATCGAGCCGCAGACAATGGGCGAGTTTGTCAACAAACAACTTAGTGAATTCTATGAAAGCGTTGGAATCATCCATCAAAGAAGTGTTCCACGAACTCCTCAAACGAGCGGTGTAGTTGAAAGACAAAATCGAACTCTTGTTGAAGCCGCTAGAACAATGTTGATTTACTCAAAGGTTCCAATGTTTCTCAGGGGAAGCTATTGCCACTTGCATGCTACACACAAAATCGTTCCACGATTCCACAGCGTACATGGAAAAACTCCATATGAACTTGCCCACAACAGAAAACCTAATCTCTTTCCTTCGTGTGTTTGGTGCATTGTGTTATCCAACCAATGAGGGTCAAGACTTAGGCAAACTTAGGGCTAAAGCGGACATTGGAGTATTTGTAGGATATGCACCAAACAAAAGGGATACCGAATCTACAACAAAAGAACCCGAAATATCATGGAAACAATTCACGTTACGTTTGATGAGTTGACCGGTCAAATGGCTCTGGACACTCCAGCTTCGGGACCCGCGACTTCAAAACAGTCCAACTGGTTCATCCCTTGTTCCAAACTCTTCTCAAGAAACTCCATATGTACCTCCATCGGAAGATGATTTAAAGAAATTGTTTGATCCTATGTTTGATGAACTGTATGATTCAATTACTAATGAGGTGTTGATCCCTACAAAGAGGATGCTCATATTCCTGTGAATGAAGTCAATCCTTCAGTCTCAATATCTTTAAGTCAAGAAGCACCGGATCCTTGATCTCATCAACAAATCATCATTCTTCAAATGTACATCATGGAAATGTTTCGGGCATCAATGATGAAGTTAATCCCTTTGCTACTCACGAAGATGCTCCATTTGAAAACATATTTGCTCCTGAATCATCATCAGAACCATCTTCTTCAGAGACATCGACTCGCTACTCGGTCCTCAACAACTACGCATGAACACCTTGAAAATGGACTCACGATCATCCATTAGACAACATCATTGGAAATCCCTCTCGTCCCGTATCAACCCGGAAACAACTTGCAACCGATGCCTTATGGTGCTTCTTCAACTCCGTACTATCTAAGATCGAACCAAAAGATGTTAAAACCGCCATGAATGAAGATAGTTTGTTCAATGCATGCAAGATGAAATTCATGAGTTTGATCGACTTGATGTATGGGAGTTAGTACACGCACGGCGTGCTATGATTATAGCACTTAAATGGATCTTCAAAGTGAAACTTGATGAGCATGGTGATGTGTTGAAGAACAAGGCTCGATTAGTTGCTAAAGGATACCGTCAAGAGGAGGGTATAGACTTTGAAGAATCTTTTGCTCATTTTGCTCGAATCGAGGCAATCGTAATCTTTACGGCTATCTTTGCTAGTAAGAACATGGTAGTCTATCGGATGGATGTGAAAGCGGCATTTCGAGCGGAGATCTTAAAGAAGTCGTCTCGTCGGCCAACCGAAGGATTTGTGAATCCAGAGCATCCTACTCACGTTTATCGTCTGAAGAAGGCTCTTTATGGTTTAAAGCAAGCTCCAGGGCATGGTATGATACTCGTCAAGTTTCTTCTATCTACCGGATTTAGCAAAGGAGCAGTTGATCCTACATTGTTCACGAAGTCGAGGCAAACATTTAACTTATGTTCAAATTTATGTTGATGATATTATTTTTGCCTCGACGGACCCAATGGAATGTGATCGTTTTTCAAATGAAATGAGTTCAAAATTTCAAATGTCAATGATGGGACAAATGTCATTTTTCTTGGGATTACAAATTTCACAAAGTCCCGGAGGCATTTTCATAAATCAATCTAAATATGCAAATGAGATTTTAAAGAAATTTGGATTTGATTCAAGTGACCTTGTTGACACTCCCATGATTGATCGAACCAAACTAGATGAGGACCACTCAGGGATCATGATTGACCAAACGAAATATCGTAGTATGATTGGATCCACGATGTACCTCACGCTAGTAGACCGCACATCTTGTTCGTTTGTTTGCATGTGTGCTAGATACCGGGCTAAGCCTACTAAAAAGCACCTTGAAGCGGTTAAACGGGTATTTCGATATCTCCAAGGAACCATCAATATGGGACTTTGGTACTCGAAGGACACCGGTATGTCACTAACGGCCTATCAGAATCCGATCATGCGAGGTTGTCAAGATACTCGTCGAAGTACATCGGAGGTGCTCGGCTTTTTGGGTGATAAGCTTGTGAGCTGGTCGTCAAAGAAGCAAATGAGTACTTCTATTTCCTCTAGATGAATACATAGCCATGTCATCTTGTTGTGCTCAAATCTTATGGATGAGATCTCAATTATCGGACTATGGCTTTGTATTCAACAAAATCCCTCTCAGACTTGTGATAATAAAAGTACTATTGCTCTCTCATGCAACAACGTTCAACACTCAAGAGCAAAGCATATCGACATTCGACATCATTTCATCGGGGAACAAGTGGAAAAAGGTGTGGTGGAACTCTATTTTGTGAGGTCTGAATATCGGTTAGCGGACATCTTCACCAAAGCTCTTCCAAGAGAACGTTTTGAGTTTATTCTTCCACGTCTTGGCTTGAAAAGCCTTCAACCGGAAACACTCAAACGTCTTCAGGAGGAAGTCGAAGAGTAAAGGTCTATCTTCATCTATCTCTTGTATATATCTATTCGAAAATCAAAATACAAAATTATAAAACCTTCAAAATCCATAAAAATCAAAAAAATTCGAAAAATCTTCAAAAATATTGTCATTTTGTCATGCGTTTTATCGGTTCGATAATATCTACGGTCTTTGTTATGTCATTCAAAGAATGACACGGGACTTTAGATGTTGTTCGAATTCTTAAAAAAAAAAAAAAAAAAAAAAAAATTTTTGGGAGAAGAGAAACAATGGTTTATTGTCATTTAGTGCAAGAACCCGCTTTTCAAAGAAAGAACGAGCCATACTTTATCATGTTTTCAAATTCCATGCTCGATTCTATAAACATTTATCTGCTGAAAACTAAATGCTTTGAAAAATAACTCGGTCTCTATTTTTGATAATCATCTGGACTTATTTGTCAAAATCTCAATCTCTCAATCAACAACCTATGTCATTGATTGAGGGGGAGAATGATTTCAATTAAATTAAAAGTTATTTGGCATTCAATTGTTTTCAAAAGATATACATGCATGTTTTATCAATGGAGTTTAAAGTCTTAAAATCCGATCATTATCAGTTAAAGCGCTTTCATAATCAAGTCACAATTCTCCTTAAAAGCTTTCAAAATCAATTTAAATCTATAAGAGATCACAAATCTCAAATGATTTGATAATTGTGATCGGGGAGAATGTGTGATTTAAATTGGATTTAAATTGATAATTAGGTAAATGGTTTTATAAGGATGTACATGCTCTTCTTCCCACATGTGACAAACGATTTCAAATTTTCCATGCACATGTTGAGGGGAGCATCTATCTTAAACCTATGATTTGAAACGTGATAACTTATCTCAATGTGCAGGTTCCCTCTAGTATGTGCAAAACTCTTTTCAAATCTCGAGGCACATATTGAGGGGAGCAAAATCATGAAAACCTCATCCTTCCCAAAATGCTTTATCTACTTGATTCGATTAGGGAAGTGATGTTGATATTTTTGAAAATGGTAATCAAAGAAGTTAATTCTTTCTCTTGCCTCCGTGTGGAAAACTATTTCAAATACTTGATTCACATGTTGAGGGAGAGTTCTTCTTCTAAAAATATCAAAACAATTCAGGTACAAAATGCTTTGATAAAATATCATAAGTATCCGGATTGATTTTCAAATGGTTTTCAATTGGTTCCAATGGCAGATGAACAATACCAAAAGACCGACCAACTTTACATTATGTATGGTGATATAAGGACGATAAGGTTAGGTATGTGTTCCCATGATCCGCGAGAACCGGAGGGATCTACCCAGGGACTATCCACTAGTTAGTGTAGAGTTCTTAGGTATGATGATAAAAGGAGAAAAATGAGATATGGGAAGAGTCGGACTGAGATGAGCTAGTATTGGAATAAACCCAACAAGGTTCTAGCTATGAAGTCTCGGTAAGCAATGAAGGGGTTGAAGAATTAAAAAGAATTGAATGAGAAAAGGGTGAAAACAAATAGCCCTCCATTTATTCAACCTTAGAGGCGAACCGGGTTCAATTCATATACTACTGATGGTAACATCGGTATTGAAGACAAGGCGTCATGGACCCAAAGGTGGCCTTGCACTTCAACTTCTCAAACCACTCAAGTTCCTCTTAAAAGGACTTGTTTCATTCTCACGGGGAACCGACATTATCTATCGACTTTCTCTTAGAGATTGTTGATATTGAAGGAGGAGACCCTCTCCCTAGTCTCCGATATAGGATCCAAATATGCACAAATTGAGTCTAGTGCCACGAGATCATCAATAAATCTCATTAGGACACTTTCAATGAAGACTCTCTGTTTCACACAATGTGGAAAGAGAAATTATATCTTGAGTCCTACGCATTATCCTTGTGGTATTGCGGAACATCCGAGTGATGTTTTACATATTCACTGTGAAGATGGAAAGCCTTCGGAGCCAACATCTAACAAGCTCTGGTAGGTGGCATGTGAGATCTATTATCTGACGATCAACCATGTGACAAGCTGAGCGAAACAATGGGGCGATTCAATCTTTTGAATCAATCACGGTTCAGTTATGGATTGGCGGATACCTTTGAAAAACCGGTCTTTGTGCTTTAAAACTCTTTTCATTAGCACATCGACCGTGTACTAATTTTTCAAATCAAAAGGTGTTTTATGATTGATAATTGATTTTCATTAAAACCTTCGTTATATTGCAAAAACAATTTCTATTGAGCAATACGATTGTTTTCAAATCTCTTTTCATCAATCGATGGACGTAAATTATTTGGTTCACTCACTCCGTGTTGTCTTCTTTGAGGCGTTCGGTTTGAGAACGACTAGAGCATTTGCGAAACCTCGCAAAAATTCTTGAATTATACCCGATCCGCAGGTAAGACTTGTATCTTGATCAGCGAGGAACCGTGGGCGTGTACCTCAATTCATCGAAAGTGATCAAAGACACTTTCGGCGCTTTATTGCTAAGCTTGTCTTATGCGGTACACCCCGGCGTTCGCTAAATGATCGGAATGAAGCGGTCAATCCATAGCCGCATGCTCACCTAACACATTCATCTCAAAAGAAATCATGATTAGTGTATCAATGACTCTGATATTTTCACTCCATGCTTACCTTTCGGCTACACGCCGCCAATATCATGAATCAACTAAAGCTTCCGCTACTCTGATGAGAAGATATCATGATCAGAATGTGAGCATGTCGGTCCGAAAGTCACAACATCACATAATACCAACACCACAATGGATGTATCGAGATTTTCTATTTGCCGATGATCTCAAAAGTTGGCTCAACATTATTATCACGTGGATCAAGAAAAGTCCTCCACTTGGATTAACCAAACATGCAATGAGTGGAATCAATGACTACGAGCTTGGGAGCAAAGTACTACATCAAGAATGCAAGATCAATTGTTAATGTAATATCGGATTGTATTCAATGTCATTTTAGTATATGGTTGAGGTGACCTCCCTTAGGGGGAGATTGTTAGAATTAGAAATTCCCGGTATTAAAGAGTCGGTCACCTCAAGTATATGTAATCGTTAGAATGCTCGTAGTAGTAGTTATATTTAGTTAAGTAGTATTTTGTTAAGTAACACCGTGGAGGACGGACGTCTTTACCAGTTGTATGCACGATCCACCCGTTGTGTGGCGATATATGTAAGACTATAAATACTCTCTACCTCCCAAGGTAGAGAGTTGGAGCTCATAATAAGAATTTTTCTTTCTCTCACTAAAGTTCCCTAAACCTCTAACTTTCTCTCTCTAGAATTCCACTTATACGCCACCTTGTTGTTATGGTTTGATGTGTATGTGAAAACTTATATCTAACAAGCACAAAACCTAGTTTCTTAACCATTTAACTGAATTGCTTGTTTTATGAACCAGTTAACTGAATTAGAATTTGATTGTTGAGTTTTACTCAGAAAAATTGAATTTTGGTTTTATGAACTAGTTCTGAATTAGGATTTTTATGTTGTCTTAAAATTGTTAAATGCGAAGTATGGTTTATGTGCATGCATGTTTTGGAAACCTATAAGAGAGTTTAATAGACTTCTAACTCACTTTTTCATGTTTATTCTCATCGAACGGCTTCGCCCTCGTAACATTGGTATCGGAGAGACAGGAATTGAAGCGACTCCTACACCATCTGTAGAGATGCCTCCACTCCACATCTGAAGAGCGTAAATGATGTGTTTACATCTCCAATGTAAAATGATTCAAATGATGAAGTTGACTACTTTTTAGGAGAGGTAAGCTAACATAATCTTTTGTTTTACTGATAACATGCTTTAATGGTTCTTAAATGCTCTCCTTCCATCTCATCTGTTTCTTGCATGTACTCATATCCGGCTGAGTCAGATGTGGAGCTCAATTTATCAATTGGAGATTACGTTGTTATTATAAAGGTATGTGGTTAGCTAGAACTTTGGTGTGTTATGGTTCATCAGGAAGTTGGGGTGGCAAGATTGGGGGGTTATATAACAGGTCAAGCACATTTTCTTCATTTTTTTTAATATTTCTAAAAATGATTTTACATATTGTTTACAGAGACAAATATTATTAGTCTATTACAATAACAAGTCAAAACATTTTAAATAAAACCAATTGAGGAGGTTGTATGTTTCATTAATAAACTTT
Organism: Chrysanthemum makinoi; assembly: GCA_910596185.1. NCBI lineage: Eukaryota > Viridiplantae > Streptophyta > Magnoliopsida > Asterales > Asteraceae > Chrysanthemum > Chrysanthemum makinoi. The sequence continues at coordinate 242,428,673 of OU343217.1, read as the reverse complement.
GGACTCGTTTCACCCTTTCTCTGTTTTGGCTAAATATTTTGATTTGAACCATTTAAGAGAAAGCAGTCAACCACAACCAATATTGATTTATACAAAAGTAAATGGGTTTAAACTGCTATCTGCATTGAGATGTCATAAGTCCCACCATATTCCTCATATGTTATCATAAATATATGTTTATTTTGTATCGGTATTAACCAACATTAGTGCATGGTCAACACCTATGCCAATATAGCAACAAATTGCACTGTCACCCTGACAAATGACTCATTTTAGCTTTGTGATATAACTTCCTTTAGACCTTTACACAAAAAGATCAACCAGGGGTGTTTCATGATCGGAGTTAATACTACAGAGTAACCGACTAACTCTTCAGATGGAATAAATAATCCAATAATGCAAAATCTGTACAATTTGCAGGTTTCTAATAATGGTTGGGCTGAAGGTGAATGCAAAGGGAGAGCAGGTTGGTTTCCGCTGGGGTACATTGAAAGAAGGGAGCGGGTTCTTGCCAGCAAGGTAACAAACATCTTTTAGTGTACGTGTCCTTTGCACATTGATTCTTCAATCGAAATATAATTTGTATATTTTTCGTATAAAACATAGATGTTTAAGTATAAAACATAAATGTTTACGTTTAAAACATAGATGTTTACATATAAAACATATATGTTTACGTTTAAAACATATATGTTTTACGTATAAAACATATATGTTTACGTATAAAACAAATATGTTTTGTGTTCGGATTATATATGTTTTGCATATATAAAAAAATTTGTCTCATGTTTATTTGTGTTTGTTAGTTTAAGCTTGTGCATGTGTGTTATGTTATCTTGAGTTTTATTTTAAAAGTATTTAATCTTGGCTATTATTTTTTCTAGGCGTGACGTTCTTTGAAGGCGTGCACACATGCTGGGTACATATATGTTTTTGGAAGGCGATGCATGTATGTTTTGGAAGAACATGCGCATATGTTCAAAATAATATGGTGAGAAACTTCAAACACGTATGTTTTGTGCACATATGTCCGTTTACGTTAATTATTGTTAGTGCACAAGTGTAAAGATAGATTATATTCATGTATTTCTTCTTATTATAAATTTGTATTTCAATCTATATCGAATTTTGTGTTTAACATTATGTTCTTGGTTGTTATAAATTTACATGATCTAAAAACACATAATCTTTTCATTTGAAAAACATGTATGTTGAAAAAACTATTTCAAAAACCAAAATAATAAAATTAATTCATAAAAACACATATGCACTAAATTAATTTTAAAACATGCATGTTCAGGAAAAACAAAAAAGCGCCAAAAAAAAAAAGACCAAAAAAAACGTCAAAAAAAAGGAAAAATAATATAAAATTAGCTTTTACTATTATACCCTTTTGGATTAAATAAAAAAGTTTAATAATTCAAAAATGCTATGTTGCATTGATATGTTGCACAATATGCATTAATAAGAGTACATAAAGGGTTCTCGCAGATTCTCTACTTAACAAGGTTCTCAAAATAAAGGCCCCCTATATATATATATATATATATATATATATATATATATATATATATATATATATATATATATATATAAGTAAACACTTGCCCCGGTAGGTGTATATATATATATGTATGTATATATATATATATATATATATATATATATATATAAATAACTTGCCCCGGGTAGGTATTTTGCCATATCGTAGGTAATTCAAATAAAGTGCGTTTGGTTACCGATCCATAACACAAAACGGGATTCGTCAATCCCGATAGGCCTATCCACAATATTTCGCTCACTCCCGGTGATTATTGGTCCATGATGTTGGGGACTTTTGGCATAAAAACTTAGGCATGCAATAATCAATCCAAGGCATTCAGTTTGCAAGTAATTGTCCATAATAAAACATTTTAGCATGTATCTCCCCAAGTAGTTTATAAAGCAGGTTAAACAAAAGTTGGGGCTATGAACTTCACCGTGGTTATCAAGGTAGTAGCTTATAGCAATAATTAATTGTATGTCGAGACTGCGATCTTTAGTGATTGCCTACGAAAGTATAATAATTGTGTTTTAGTATAATTTTCAATATAAGTGTACAAGTATATGTAATTTGTTGGCTTATGATGTTGTACATGGATATTAAGCTAAGGTATCGCTTAAGTGTTGGTTTGTCTCATAGCCTTTTTATAAATGACCTCATACCACCGTTCGGGCTAACAAAATCAAGAGGTCATGTAGTAATCATACGAGGAGCCGGGACACTTTAAATCGTCAATCCACAACTCGTCGATACAATACCCCGAAGAGGCCTCTTTATGATAATGAAATTCCCTACTATTGTAGTACTTATCATTTATAAGTAAGTATTTGACGAGACAAATGTTGTATAAAACATATGTCGTGTTTGATCAAAGACTATTTGAGTGGTGACGTGATAGTATAAGTTGTGTCGTGAAGCATTTACCATGTGTAAGCGTTGTGATGAAATAATTTAGTGTTATATTATCATGTTGCGAAATATAAAGGTTTCAAAATAGGTTTTAGATTGATAAGTTCATGGTTTTAAATAAGAGTTAAACTTGTGAAAAAGGTATTTATATAGTTTATATGTCATATAGTCATTTATCTAGTTTGTCAAAATCTAGTAAAGTTTCATCTAATGACCAAGTTTTTGAAACAATTTTCGGGTTAACATACTCAAACTAGCCATAACTTAGCCGCACGAAACAACTTTGAAACAACAATCATGGTCATATCTAGTGGTTATATTTAAGTTAAAATAGCTTGAGACATTAGCCTTGGTTTAACCTTGGCTTGGTTTTGGTCTCAAAGAATCAAAATACAAGTAAGTTTCCATGACTATGGTTGTTTTCTAGTCACAACAGGTCCGTGTAGTATTTGCTGTTTTTAAGAATTTCGTTCACTTTCTCGCTATGTACTCCTCGAGTTTAGAAGAAAATTTCATTCCGAGCAACTTTCGTGTTTTACACTTTGCTCGGATTCGGACCAGAAAAGGGATTAAATCGCGTTTTAAAATCGTTTCAGAAGACTTTTGACTTAATATCAAGTTTTCATCTAGCCATCTTCTTTTAACCATAACTTTTTATCTATAAGTCCATTTCAAGTGATTCAAAATCTCAAATTCTAGTTTTTACTTCCTCTAATAACTTCTTAAACTTAATCAAGTCCAAAGTTTATAATTTTTATGTTAAAACCAGTGTTGCAAAACAAGGTCTACAAGGCCGATTAATCACCGATTAGGTGCTACTGGGCCACCGACCTTTTCGATTTGTGTAAATCGTTCAAACAAATCGGTCAACCATGGTCAACGGCGGTTAACGATGGTCAAACTTGCCGAAAACATGGAAATCTTACCGAAAATACCCTAAAATCGCCGTAAATTAGTTATAATAACTGTTTATATCTATTACAAGATGTTTTTCAAGGAAAATCTTGTCGAAAATACCAACACTTACCGTAAATACTTAAAACTTGCCAAAAATGCCAATACAATTAATCACCGGTTCGCTATTTTTGAAACCTTGAACAAATGTAATTACTTATAGTCGCTGTTTATATCTATTACAAGATATTTTTAAGGAAAATCTTTTCGGGAATACCCAAAACTACAAGAAATACCCAAAACTTGCCAAAAATGCCAATCCGATTAATCACCGATTAATCCCGCCTAGATCGATTACAAGCTATAGGGGGGGGTCAACCGCCTCACTACCGATTCATGATTTTTGCAACCTTGGTTAAAAATCATGATAATTCACTAGTTTCTTACTAGTTGTCTTAATGAGTTTCTACACTAGTTTTTACCCATCAATTTTATGTACAACATCATGCAAGCCTTATTACATGTACTACTTATATCAAATTACATTAAATAATCATAAATATTATTACAACCATATTGAATGACAAGAAATTTAAACAACTTCTTACAAGACTTAGGTTGAATGGTCACAAGAACAATCAAGCCTAAACCCCTTCCAATCTTCAACCCTTGTCTTCAACCTCTTAACCCAAGCTTACAAACCATTCTTACCCTTGAAATAACCTTCTTACTTCAGCCCCTTATGCCTTGAATATCTTCTAATTTACCCTTGAAATCAACAAAACAACCCTAGTATCATGTGAGAACCAACTCTAGCTCCATCTTCTTTTTATACTTTGTTGCATAAAATCAAAAGATGGTGTGTTTTGGTGATTGAAAGTGGACGGCAAGGAGGGAGGTGAGGGAGAGATTTGTGTGGTTTTGCATGTGAAATGATAGGATTGAGATGATATGGTGTAAGTGGGGGACAAGATTAAGGTGAGTAAGAGAGCATATGTGATGTTAGAAGGCCACATGGCTTATGAGAAGCCTTTACACGCCACCTCACTCTTGAGGTGGTAGTGTGTGTGTATTTTTGGATAACATTTAGTTTTTAAGGTATAGTTTGGTCCCGGTAATTACTAATGTTAAACCTTTAATTCACGAAACTTAAAACCGGGTAACATAAAAATGTAATACTTCCAAAAATGTTAAAACTTATCAATATACTCCAACTAGGTCTACTAAAAGTATGATAAGTCTAATATGGTGTCTCTATATTGTTAAAACCTAATAACGTAGGTTCGGGCACGCGTATTACTTAAAGGCAAAATGTGTACCTAAAATTGGCAAAGTGGCAATAATTCATATGAATTATGACTAGTGGTGAAACTAAAGTATTTTTGAACACATTGACTTTTCCTAGTCTTGTGTTGGTTGTGAGGATAATTTACACTATTTAATTTTTGAGATTGCTTATATAAATAATTAAAAGTAATTTATATAATATAAAATAGTAAAATATAGACCTGAAATATGCGAGGTGCTACAGCCTTCCCCCGTTAGGGGGGAGGGAGTGGTACCCTAGTACCCGAATTGCCACATCACCTCTATCCAATAAAAACCCTCCAACTCAAAACTACCTAATTCTACCCTAACACTACCCTAAGTGGAGGGAGTGGTACCCAATCCTACCCGATTTCTTTTTTTTTTTCCATATATTTTTATTACTCATGCAATTTTTCCCAAGTTTCTGATCTGCAACTTCTTTTCATAGCTTACCGATCGGTTTCACAAGCCGATTCACATACCGATTTCACATACCCGATGCCCAAGGGGCGGTGTTACCGATCGGGTTCACCTACCCGAAGCCCACTCCCTCCCCTCTTACATAAATAATGTCCTCATGATTTTGTTTGATGTACCCGAGAAGAGATACGCGCATTTGGTCCTCTCTTTCCCAGGTGTATTCAGGCCCTCGGCGAGAATTTCAACGTACTTTAACGATGGGGATTCGGCTTTGTTTCAATTGTTTGACCTCACGGTCCATTATTTCAATAGGTTCCTTAATAAAATGTAGCTTGTCATCGAGCTTAATCTCGTCTAGTGGAATGACAAGGCTTTCATCAGATAGACATTTCTTAAGATTTGACACGTGGAAAGTGTTATGGATTCCACTTAATTCTTGAGGTAGCTCGAGTTTGTATGCTACCGGACGAATTCTTTCTAGGATTCTGAATTGTCCAATATATCGTGGACTTAGTTTCCCATGTTTTCCAAAACGGATTACGCCTTTCCAAGGCGAGACTTTCAGCATAACCTTATCTCCAATTTGAAATTCCAAGGGTTTTCGCCTAGTGTCGGTAACTTTTACTGGCGATCTCTAGCGCTAAAATGTAGTCCTTGCTTACGATCTGAATAATCTTTCATTGTGTCCCGAACAATTTACGGGCGGTGAGTTGAATATCGCCAACCTCATTCCCGCATACGGAGATCGACACTTTTGACCATACAATGCTTCGTACGGTGATGATTTAAGACTGGAATGATAGCTATTGTTGTAAGAGAATTTGACTAATGGTAAATGATAGTCCCAACTTTTACCAAAATCGATAATACAAGCTCTTAGCATATCTTCCAAGGTTTGTATGGTTCTTCGATTTGACCATCAGGTTTGGATGATAGGCGGTACTCATGTCTAGTTTAGTTCCAAAAGCTTTTGGTAGTGACGCCAAAAATTTGAAGTAAATGCTATCTCTATCCGAGATGATTGAAATTGGTACACCGTGTCTAGAAACTATTTCTTTGATGTACAGACTTGGTGCGACTGATCCATATCATAAGTTGCTTTGATTGGAATAAAATGAGCAGATTTTGTTAAACGGTCCACAATTACCCAAATGGCATCATAACCGCTCGGTGTTCTAGGTAATTTCGTAACAAAATCCATCGTGATTCTTTCCCATTTCCACATAGGAATCTCGGGTTTTGTAGTAAACCCGATGGTTTTGACACTCGGCCTTGACCTTAGAACATGTCGGGTACTTACCAACATATTTGGCAATATCGGCCTTCATGTTAGGCCACCAATACAACTTTTTGAGATCATGATACATTTGTGGGACCTGGATGAATGGAGTACTTTGACTTATGCAATTCATGCATAATCAAATCTCGTACACCTCCATAGAGTGGTATCCAACTTCTGTCTTTGAAGCATAACGTTCCATCAGAACGCTTTACAAAACCGTTTTTGTTCTCTAACATACCGTAGAGACTCTCTTTAGGTCGGTTTTCTTCTTTGCTAGCTTCAGTTTGTGCTGCAAGGATTTGTGAGGGTAGTGGTGATACGATCATCATACCCAACGATCTACCCTTTAGAGGTTTGAGTCGTTCTTTTCTACTAGGAGCATCTGCCACAACGTTTGCCTTACGTGAGTGATAACGAATTTCACTGTCGTAGTCACTAAGTAATTCTAACCGGGCGTTGTCTCATGTTTAGATCTTTTGATCCAGAATGTGTGCAAGCTTTTGTGATCTGTGTATACTATACACTTTGTTAGTAGAGATAATGTCTCCAGATTAGAAGAGCAAAAACGACTGACCCTAACTCTAAGTCATGAGTGGTGTAGTTTTTATCGTGCTTTTTAAGTTGTCGTGAGGCGTAAGCTATCACCTTCATGCTTTGCATTAACACTGCTCCCAAACCTTTATATCTACATCACATACACAACAAAGTCTTCGTTGCCCAGGTGTAACGCTAAGATAGGTGCACTGCATAATTTCTCTTTTAGGAATTGAAATGCTTCTTCTTCTTTTTCGTCCCAATCAAATTTCACATTCTTTTGAGTCAATTTAGTTAAAGGCTTTGCTATCTTGGAAAAACCTTCAATGAATCTACGGTAATATCTAGCAAGTCCTAAAAATTGACGTATTTCCGTTGGATTTGTAGGGGCAGCCCAAGTCTTTATGGATTCTATCTTGGCGGGATCTACTTGAATTCCATGATTATCAATTACGTGGCCCAAGAATTGTACACTTGAGATCCAAAATTCACATTTTGAGAATTTAGCGTACAACTTCTCATTCTTGAGTAACTATAGGATCAGCTTGAGATGTCTTTCATGTTCTTCTTTACTCTTAGAGTAAATTAGAATATCATCTATGAACACAATCACAAACTTATCCAAATATGGTCTACACACTCGATTCATGAGATCCATGAATCTGCTTTGGAGCATTAGTTAAACCAAGCGGCATAACTTGAAATTCATAGTGACCATATCGAGTCCTGAATGCGTTTTGAATATCCTCTTCGAAATCTAAGTTGGTGATATCCTGATCACAAATCGATCTTGGAGTATACGCTTGAACCTTTGGGTTGATCGAAAAGATCATCGATTCTTGGAAGTGGGTATCGGTTCTTCTGATTAGTTTATTTAACTCTTTGTAATCAATGCACATTCTGAAGGATCCATCCTTCTTTTAACGAATAGAATTTGGAGCTCCCCATGGTGACGAACTTTGGTCGAATAAAACCTTTATCCGTAAGTTCTTGCAATTGGTTAGATAACTCTTGCAATTCCGAAGGAGCTAAGCGATAGGGTGCTTTCGAAACCAGTGCGGCACCGGCACTTGATTCGATTTGGAAATCCACTTGTCTAGGTGGTGGAAGTCCGGTAAGTCTTCAGGAAAGACTTCAGGATAATCACGTACAATAGGTACATCTTCGAGTCGTTTCTCCTCTCACTTTTTCTCCGTTACGTGGGCTAAGAAGACATAACATCCCTTCTTGATGTACTTTTGAGTTTTAATGCAAGAAATGATGTTCAGGCGAGTTCCACTTCGATCCCCTCGGATAACCAAGGTTTCATTATCGATAGGAATATGTACAACTTTCTCGCCACAGATGATATTTGCATTTTGTTGCGATAACCATTCCATACCAATTATAACGTCGAAACTTTCGAGTTCTATTGGCATGAGGTCTATTTTAAATGGATGACCTAACAAGTTTAGTGTACAGTTTTGAAGTACAATGTTGGTGGTTACAAGATTCCCATTTGCTAACTCAATGGTAAAGGCGGTGTCTAATGTAGTGGGTGCAATATCAAGTAAAGATGCAAATGTAGTAGATATAAAACTTTTATCAGCACCCGAATCAAATAAGATTTTAACATAATGGTTATTGAGTAGAAACGTACCCGTAACCACATTCGGATCCTGCTATGCATCTTTATCACCCAATACATACGCCCTACCACGAGCTACTCCTTCTTGTTGACCATTGTTTCGGGGACATTGTCTCTTGATGTGTCCACGTTCTCCATACCCAAAACAAGTCAATACTGGTTGAGTGTTGGCACCAGTAGCAAGCCCCTTCCCTCTGCAGTCCTTGGTTTGATGCCTGTCTTCGACAATTCTTGCATCTAACGGTGCAAGGTCCTTCATGATGTAACTTGCATCTATAACACAAAGGAGCATTTCCTTGATAACCTCCTCCTTCAGCTGGTGCAACAGCAGCATCAACAGTACCTCTGGCATTTTCTTGCCTACGGTTTTGCTAGTTGTGGTGGTTTGTGTTTCGGTTTTGTTGGTTGGGATTGTTGTTGTTACCCCTTCGGCTATCATTCCACCTTCTCTTGTTGTTGTTGTGGGTATTGTTATTGGGATGGTTGTTGTTGTTATTGTTGTTGCGGTTGAGGTTAATGTCATGAATCGAAGCAGTTCTCGCTCTAACCGCTTGATCCTTCAGTCTATGAGCCATTCCCATTGCATCATCTATCGTTTTTGGATCAAATGAGGTCACATTTCCCTGTATGGGTTGTGGAAGTCCCCACATGTACCTCTCTAGTAACTTCTCATTGGTTGGAACCATTGTTGGGCATAAGATTGCCAATTCATTGAATCGATGATTGTATGTGGTGATATCTGTGCCCTTAACTATGCGGTTCTAGAATTCAATTTCCAACTTCTGTACCTCGTTACGAGGACAATATTGTTTGATCATCATTGTTTTGAGTTCGACCCAGGAAATTTTGTACGCATTTGCAATGCCAATTGGTTGAACTACAGAATTCCACCAGGATAATGCTTCATCCATTAAAGTATTGGTGGCGTATTTGACCTTGCGTGATTCAGTGGTGTTCTTGATCGGGGAATACATATTCGATCTCTCAAACCATCGGGTTAACCCTATAGCTCCTTCAATGCCTTTAAAATTTGTAGGTTGGCATTTCATGAATTCGCTGTATAAGCAGCCCCTTGGCATTGGTTCGAAATTTATTCTTTCGGCACCAATAGCTAGTCCCGTAGCATTAGAACCTCCCGCTCCAACATTAGTTGTAGTGGCCCTAGCGGTTGCAAGTTCCTCGGCAACAACGGCAGTTTTTGCAGGCCAGCATTGGTGGCGGCATTTGTAGCTGCAGTTGCCCGCTCAGCTCTAAGTGCGCCAGCCACTTTATCGGCAACCACTTTATCAATAGCAGCTTGGCTTTTCGTTTTAGGTGGCATGATTCTATCAATTAAACAAGAGATGTGGTATAAGTATGATGTTGGATAATAAGCACGATTAAATCACAACACAAGACGAGATAGATTTATACAACAAAAGTTCCATTTATATATAGTTAATCAGTTATATCAGAGTTACACCCATGACAGGTTTCTTCAAAATTTACTGACGAAACTATCAGTCAACAATTACATTGTTTACTAGCTATTACATAATCTACTAAGTCTTTTAACTATTATAACAACACTAGTCTTTCAAGAGTCCGGAGATTGATGCGGTTCGGGCTGATTGTTATTCCCGTGAGCAGCCAATACATCAATGGCGTCATTTGGGCGAAACTCCCTAGAGCCCCTTAGTTCTTGAAACATGACCCACATTTCTGCCCGTACGTTATAGAGATCGATCTCAAGCCTATATCAGTTGGTTTGAGCAATTTCTAAATTGATTTTCGCCGAAGCTACGCCGCGTTTCAACTCTTTAATCTGCTCACCGTCTTCATTTTGTGCTCGATCCATACGGGTGACTTTGTTCTTGAGCACTGGAAAACCGGTTATAGGATCCAAGACAATGTCTTCCTCACGTGTAAGGCCATTTCGGATATCACTCATATCCAAGATTTTCATATCAGTTCGTTTTCGAGCATTAACGGTTTCAACTCTTATTGAAGAGATCTCCGTTTCAAGACGATGCATTGCTCTTGACAGAAAGTGAACATGATTTTGAAGTGTTGTGACATCTTGTCTCAGGCAACCCATTTCGTACCTTGGGAAGTTTGGAAATGTATTAGATGGTCCTCCAACTTCATAGGTAGAGGAAGGGCCCCCAATGATATAAGGCCTTCCCCCTGTAGCGGGAGTAACCGAAATAGGAATTTCAGAGTTGTAACTTATAGGATTTCACAAACACATTAAACCACAATCCATATGGGGCGTATACAAGTTTTAGAGAGAGAAAGTTAGAGAGAGAAATGGAAGAGAGTTGGGAACTATATGAAACAAAAAAAAATGGTATTGAAGCTCCAACCCTCTACCTTGGGAGGTAGAGGGTATTTATAGTGTCTTACATAAAACGCCTCCTACGGGCTGTGGATCAGGCATACAGTCGATAAAGACCCGTCCGTCCTCCACGGTGTTACTTAACAAACTACTTATTACACTAACTTGACTACGACTACGAGCTTTCTAACAAATACATATCCTTGAGGTGACCGACACTTCAACTAACGGATTTACTAAATCCTAACAATCTCCCCCTAAGGGAGGTCACCTCAATTTACAATGAATACAAACAGATATTACATATTGATTGTTCTTGGATTCTTGATTAAGCTCTTTGCTCAGTAGATCGTAGTCTTTTGATTCTTCATGTTCCGCATGTTTTGTTATCTCAAGTGGAGGTCTTTAACTGATCCACGTGATAATGAGTTTTGAGCCAGCTTTGAGTTCATCAGCTACCATAAGTCTCTGACTCATCCATCGTTGTATTGCCATGATGTGAAGTTGTGACTTTTGGACCGACATGCTCACATTCTGGATCATGATTTCTTTTCATCAGAGTAGCGGAAGATTTAGTTGATTCATGATATTTGCAGTATTAGCGAAGCATGGAGTGAGAATATCAGAGTCATTGATGCACTAATCATGATTTCTTTTGCAATGAATGTGTTGTGTGAGCATGCGGCTATGGATTGACCTCTCCATTACGATCACTGCAAGCGTTGGGTGTACGCATACAACGTTAGCAATAAAGCGCCGAAAGTGTCTTTGATCACTTCGTTGAATTGAGTACACGGCCCACGATTCCCCGTTGATCGATACAAATCTGCTTGTGATCGGTATAATTCGAAGAACCTCCTTGAGGGTTTCAGCTCTAGTTGTTCTCAAACCGGAACATCTCAAAGAAGACAATACGAGGGAGTGAACCCGGCGAATTTGAGATTCATCGATTGATGAAAATAGATTTGAAAAACAATGTTATGCTTGCTCAATATAAATTTTTTTGCAATACAACGAAGGTTTTAAGGAAAATCAATTATCAATCATAAACACCTTTAATTTTTGAAATATTAATACCTGGCCGATGTGCTAGAGAACAGAGTTTTAAGCACAACGACCGGTTTTTCAAAGGTATCCGTCAATCCATAACCTGAACCAGGATTGATTCAAAGTATTGAATCGCCCCATTGTTTCTGTTCAGTTGTCACATGGTTGATCTATTGGATAGATCTCACATGCCACCTACCAAGAGCTTGTTTGATGTTGGCTCTAGAAGGCTTTCCATCTTCATTGTGGATATTTTTGCATATCACTCGGATGTTCTGGCAATACCACAAGGATAATGCGTAGGACTCTTAAAATATATTCTCTCTTTCCACATTGTGTGAAACAGAGAGTCTTCATTGATCGTGTCCTTAATGAGATTTATTGATGATCTCGTGGCTCTAGACTCAATTGTGCACATTTGGTTCCTATGCCGGAGACTAGGGAGAGGGTCTCCTTCTTCAATATCAACCATCTCTAAGAGAAAGTCGATAGATAATGTAGGTTCCCCTATGAGAATGAAACAAGTCCTTTTAAGAGGAACTTGAGTAGCTTGGGAAGATGTAGTGCAGGTCGTCGGGTCCATGACGTCTTGTCTTCAATACCGGTGTTACCTAGGTAACGACCAGTAGCATATGAATTGAACCCGGTTTCTGCCCCAAGGTTGAAATAATGGAGGGCTATTTCTTTTCACCCTTTTCACATTTATTTCTTTTTTATTCTTCAACCTCTTCAGTGCTTACCGAGACTTCATTACTAGAACCTTGTTTGGTTTATTCCAGTTCTAGCTCAACCTCAGTCCGCACTCTTCCCATATCTCACTTTACTCCTTTTTTCATCATACCTAAGGACTCTACACTTTCTAGTGGATTGTCCCTGGGTAGATCCCTCTGGCGGGATCGTGGGAACGAATACCTAACCTAACCATCCTTATATCACCATTCATAAAGTAAATTTGGTCGGTCTTTTTGGTATTGTTCATCAGCCATTGGAACCAATTGAAAACCATTTGAAAATCAATCCATGTACTTGTGATATATTATCAAAGCATTTTGTACCTGAATCGTTTTGATATTTTAGAAAACGGCTCCCCCTCAACATGTAACATATGATTGAAATCATTTTGGCACATGGAGGTTAGAGGAAGAATTCACTTCTTTGATAATATTTTCTAAAAATATCGACATCACTTTCCCGATCAAAATCAGTGTTTCACATACAGTTAAAGATATTTCTGGGAAAGAATGTGGTTTTCAAAATTTGCTCCCCTCAATATGTGCATCTGATTTTGAAATTGTTTAGCACATATTAGGGAAAACCTACACTTAGAGACAAATCAATCACGTTTTAATCCATTTTGGTTTGATGTAGATGCTCCCCATAAAGTGCATGGAAAATTTGAAATCGTTTGGCACATGTAGGGAAGGGAGCATGTTAATCAAGTATTAAACCATTTATCGAATTATCAGTTTAAATCCAATTTAAATCACAAATTCTCCCCCGATCACAGTTTTCAAATCCTTTGAGATTTGTGATCTCTATTGATTTAAATTAAATTTTTAGAACTTTTGAGGAGAATAGTGACTTGTTTTTTAAAAGCATTTTAACTGATAAGGATAAGATTTTGAGACTTTAAACTCCATTGATCAATCATGCATAAATATCTTTTGAAAACATAACATTAGGAAGGTCTTGAATCAATTGTATAAAACATTTTTCTTTTTGATTTTCCAAAAGTAGACCTTGCTCTTTTACGTGACAATTGTTTGAAAAATAATATTTTTGATTGAATTGAAATCATTCTCCCCCTCAATCAATGACATGAGTTGTTGATTGAGAGTTTGGGATTTTGACAAAGATAAGCCCAGATGATTTTCAAAAATAGAGTCCGAGGTATTTTCAAAGAAATTTTGTTTTCATTAGATGACAAATATTTTTCAGAAGAATCATTAGAAGGAAAAATATTTGGAAAGGAAACATTTGTCTTTTTGGTGACAAACATTTGTTTTAAGAATCAGAGCATGAGATTTGAAAAATAGGATTAAGCATGGCTCTGTTCTTTCTTTTTAAAGCATGGCTCCATCTCAATATTTTTTATTTATTATTTTTTTTATTTTTTATTTTTTGAAAAAAAGGTTTATGTACATTCGAACTTCATCTAAAGACCCGTGCCATTCTTTGAGTGACAATTCTAAGTCCGTAGATGTTATCGAACCAGGAAAACACGACAAAAGAAACAATATTTTTGGAATTTTTTTCAAGATTTTCTAATTTTTATGGATTTTGAAAATTATATATTTTTCTATTTTCTTTTTGTGGGTTTTATAATTTTGTATTTTTCTTTTTGAAAAAAATATGTACAAAGAGGATAATTTAGTTTAAGAGAATGATGAAATGTGTACCGAGATAAGGATATCCTTCATTACGTTGTAGAAGAAAGAAATCAACATCTCTTAAACTTTCACCACCAAAGCATTCGAAGCTTATAAGAAAATCGTCTGAACATGAGCCTTCTAAATGTGAATCTTTGGTAGCTTCCTCCCAAACTGACAATCTTCGAATTAAGACCATTTCCCCCAGAAGATGAAGTGAAGCAAACAGTCTAATTGTATGAAGCTCAAGAACCCGAAGAAGACGATAACAGCGAAGTAACAAGTTAACACGGATCATATCTGCGATTATCAAACCCGGAATAAATGATTATCTTACTTATAACCAATCAGCCCAAGATGTACACTTGTACCCAACAAGAGTAGAGACGATGACATCCAAATAACATGTTGAGTCACTGATCATATCTGCGGATGTCAACTCCGGAATAACTGATTTAGCTCGATCAAGTGAACATGTTGTGCGTTCCTAATGTACACATATCTCTCCCCCATGATGGTTGCGATCTCATCGGAATCATCATAACAATGTGTACATGAAGCAATAACCGGAAGCACTTTATCATTAAACATATCGAAGATGTCGATAAGCAATTTCAACTCACATTCCAAATATTATTCTTCTCATATATCTTCCTACTGAAGGCTGAGTTAACACATACCAAGAGTATCCAGAGACCACTTCCTCCCAATTGGTTGGAATAATACATCTTTCCCCCAAATAGTTGGAATGATACATCCTTCCCCCAAATAGTTGGAATATTAACACCAAACGCCACGAATTAAACACTGAGTTTCTCTGCGGTTATGATATTTGTCTTCCCGGAATAACTTCAATTAATCAAAAGTATTAAGTTCATCACATGTACTCGTTGTGCATTAAGATGAATGTCTCCTTCCCCCTTGCTGGTTTTGATACCTCAGAATCAGCAACACATTATTCAAACCAAATATTCTTGAAATAGAGAAGAACAAAATTTGCTCAAATATATCTTGTGAGAATCAACTGCTACAGAAACTCTCTCTGACTATCTTTATCAACCCATATGTAGACAATTTGAAGTGACCACTAATGAAGAAAACTTGATATACCAAACTTGAAACTGAAGTCGAATTCCCTACATTTGTATCTTAAGCTTGCACTTATTGATGGAAGAACGGCGTCGAGAATCTATGCTTCAAGCAAATCTCTAAGTACTCACTACTCAAACAAAGTATGAGACATTAACACCTCTTGAGATTATCCACATCGTCGGTCTTTAACCATCCACCCTGACTGCTGGTAACTAGATAAACCAAGTCTTCAACCCAAATTCTTAAGCCCTAGTAAGTTATCAAATAAGAACACGCCTTTGTGAAAGTCAACTTCAATCTCAAATAAGTGATAAATGATTATCTCCGAAGTAATCAACTTGTGTCAAATGTCCAACACGTGAATAAACATACAATGAGATGTACATTGACCCACTGAATGAACCGGAACAGATGATTCCTCAACATCAATGCATTCTTCCTAAAGGTATACATGTAGAGACTGATATGAAAGATTCACCGATAATGTCTTCGAGCGGATGAGGTAGTCATTTTTCTTAATGTTCATGTGGTTGATTTATAGCGTGCACAATGAGAGAAACAATAATCCGTGAAGATTTGGCAAAGGAATACCAAAGAGCGGATCATTATTCATGAACAATAATCCGTGAAGATTTGGCAAAGGAATACCAAAGAGCGGATCATTATTCAATAGTGCAACTATAATATCATGATAGTCATTATCAACGCCTTGTGAAGTAACTAGAGATAAGGTTTCTTGAGAATTCCGAGAAGTACTTCTTAGATGGTGAACCAGTTGAGTCAGTAGGAATCGGAGCATGAGCTTCAGAAGCTGGATGATCAACATTCGTTGGAAGTTGGAAGTACTCATCAAACATATCTTGAAAAACAATGAATCCCAAATAGTAAAACCCAGTTGTCCTTAGTGAGTGAAGACATTAGGCGTTGGAGAGTCGTATGACCATAACTCAAGCATCCATCAACATGTAGTATATTCCCTCTTCTCCCCCTCAAAATTTGCAAATGAAGTTTGCCATTTTTGATTGATCAAGTGAATAAGAATATATACCAATGAACGGAGATCCACTTGAGGATTGAAAGAGCATGGAAAAACATGAAGCTTGTTGATGAAGAATGTCGATGAGAATGGTCATAAAAATGAATATTTCTCTTCTTCTGAAGATAAAAGCGCCTTGGCGTACACTTTTCTTTACTTTGAGGAACGGGGCCTGAAGTGTTATCTACAGACGCCATAATGATGAAGTACGAGGCCTGAACTGATGTGAACAGGCGTCATTGTCATTCCCATTTATCTTTTTAGAGCAGCCTTAATCCAAGTACCAACAGATGATTTGTATGACCTGCATTGGAACACAGAAAAAGGTGGAAATTTGAAAACATTGGATCCCCAAGTGAAAATGGGTTCCTTTTGGTTAGCGCAAACAATCTTTGAATCAGCAGAAACCCTAGTTGCTATGGCATTATCACTAGGAGCTAAACTAGTAGAATCATCGGACTTAGTTAAAGGGCATCGTGTGCCTAATGGGATTATTCACCAGTTGGCTTCCAAACCTTACAGTACTACTCTAGCCATAGTGGATCTAGTTAAGGAGAAAGGTTTGCCATGCGTGAATATTCGACCTGTGGGCTTCCACTGAAATCCTATATTGGTAAAAACCTTCCCTGTAGGTTTCCAGGATTGCTTAATCTATTTCGCTTTCCAAACTTTCTTAACTGGGTTTTGATTCTTAGACCTCAGAAATAACACACCACATTTATCATGATTACCAAAAAATATACATTCTTTACATGCATAAGACTTCGAATTAATTTCAGTAAGCATAGAGCTAATACTAGAACTAACACGATTCTTTTTGTTCAAGTCAAACTTATTATCCCTATGGTGTTCTTTCACTTCCTTTTCATGATCACTTTTAGTTTGCGTAATCCTATCCTTCTTTGCATTGCTTCTAGGTTTTGACCCGCTAACTTTAGTGTCAATCTTAACATCAATAGAAGTGATGACGGGAGCCTTAGTTTGTTTTCTTGCCATTTGATTTTTCTGGTCTAGAAGTCTTTGGTTCCGAGGCTTCGAGAGCACATCAAAGGTCACATGCTTGACTTTAGGCATAGAACAAAGCATAACTTATCTATCTTTCCTAGTACCAGATTTAGGACATGTTGCAATCACACATTCTAAGAGTTCCTGAGATTGTTCGGCATATAAGAATGCATGCCCAACAGCATTATCAAGTGGTTTCTCTATCTTATCATCTTCAACAATCTCACGGAGGCACTCTAGACTATCCTTGAGGTACGAAAGATATGTTTGATATGCAAATTCATTGTTCCGAAGATGAGGAGGAATATATTTAACAGTCACAGTATATTTAGAGTCTGCAGACGACTTTGATGCAACATTCTCATTAAAGACAAGTGGCATTTTCCCTTTTACCTGACTCCTCAGATTCTCAATTTCCTTTTGTAAAGACGTTATTTTTCGTTGTTCTTGTCACGAGTGACTTTCATTGAATCATATAACTCTTTAAAGTGTCATTTAACTTTTTCATTTTCTTCTAGAAAACTCTCATTTTCCTTTTGTAAAGCATTAACCAAGTTTTGAAGATGAAAAGTTTGAGAACACTGAGAATCTAAAGGAGGAGGTATTTGGGAGCCAGTCACATTGTTCTTTTCACCCTTTAATTGTGAAATTTGGGCTTTCAACTTTCTGATCGTGTTACAGTGAGCTTGAATCATATAACTCTTTAAAGTCTCGTTTAACTTTTTCATTTTCTTCTAGAAAACTCTCATTTTCCTTTTGTAAAACATTAACCAAGTTTTGAAGATGAAAAGTTTGAGAACACTGGGAATCTAAAGGAGGAGGTATTTGGGAGCCAGTCACATTGTTCTTTTCACCCTTTAATTGTGAAATTTGGGCTTTCAACTTTTTGATCGTGTTACAGTGAGCTTGAATCTGTTCGTCACGTTTGTTTATTTCAAAAAGTGCATCAAACTCTGGAACATTTGAGGATGTCTTGATGTTTAACACATACCAAAACATAGTCATCATTGACTGCAGAAGATGTATCACTTGGTACAATCTCACTTTCACTTTGTATCACATATTGATCATATGGGACAATATTACTATTACCCACATTATCCATATCTGATTCATTAGTTATTGTACTTTGTTATGCATCTCATGCTCATCAACTTCATCGTATAGTTTCAATACCTCAGAGATGATTGAATCTTTGGAAGGACCAGCCTGCTGTGGTGATGAAACCTTTGGAGAGACCATTGGTGAAATGCTAGCCATGAAAACGGTTTGGGCAGTTGGTTCATCATCAACATCTGAGTCATATGCATCACAATCAGCTACCTGAAATGCATTAGGATGATTCTGACCCATGTCCTGCACTGGCTTTTCATCCACATCAGCATCATAAGTCTTGGCATTTCCCTCGGCAAGAAAGCAGCAATTCCTCTTCATCCAAAGCAGCTCCATTATCCTGAGCTTGCACAAGCAACATCTTATCCCTGAAGTACTCTGCATTTTGAGGGCGTTTTGGAGATGTGCAGTTCCTTGCAACATGTCCATCACCACCACAGTTGTAGCACTTGATTGGCTTCCCTTGTCCTTGATTGCCATTCCTTCCACGATTCTGATTAGTCACATATCCTCCACCTACTCCACCTTTTCCTTGTTCATCTTGCCTTCCTTGAGCTGGTTTGCACCAAAATCTTTCCATCTCGACAAGAGCATGATTGTGTAGATGGATGCGATTCGATTTCATTGTTAGTGTGTAGACTGTTGGTATGTGGAGTGAGGTTCAAGTTTTGCTTAACCACAAGAGCTAGTTGATTGATGAAATGTTCCATGGCTGCATCGGCGCTCGAGGTTGCTTGAACCTCAGATCGGGAATGAGTTTGTGATTACCATTTCCAGTAGGTATGACTTGTGAAGCTTTGGTAGCAATCCCTACATTGGTGTAGAATGCAGTTGAATCATTAGATGAGCTTGCCTCTCCCTGTTTAGATTTGAACTGTTCAAGAATCATTCGTTCAAACATAGCATGTCTCTCATTCTGAAGCAGGAATGCATACAATTTCTCATAGTTAGTATTCCTCAAACCCTTAGTTAACTTGACTGAAGTGACAAATTTGTGCCATTCGAGATTCATGTTGTTGACAAACTTTGAATTTAGCTGAATATTTGGCATAGTCATCTTAATATTCCTCATGTCATTCACAAGCTTGTGGAACCTCACGTAATATTCGGTGACACTTTCTCTGGTATCATCTTAAAGTGCTCAAAGTCATCATACAGTTGTGATTCTCTGTCTTCTTTAGTTAATTCGAACCGAGAGAAGCATCTTGACATTGTCCCAAATGCCTTGGCCGGTGTTGTGATTTATTAACTTGTAGATGTATTTTGGAAGACCACGAAGTATAATGTTTGAAGCCCACGATATCAGCATCATATCTCTTCTTCTCCTTATCTTGAGCTCATCATACATCTTTGGTCTGTCCAATCCTAAGGTCATAGTACCATCCTTGGCAGGTTTCAAGAACATCTCTGGTAGTCTCAATTTGATAAGGTCCTTCATCAATTGACTTGAGAATGTTGACCCCATTTTCCTTTCCCAGACAATACAACCTAATTCGTTGAGCCCATGAGTCATAGTCAATTCTGTCAAGCATGGGTGGGCGAGTATCTAATCCGCAGCTTGAACGTCCTCGACTCTACTGAAGAGATGATTGTAGGTACGTTGGTAGACATGTTTAAAGAATTCACGGGATTTTATAACTCTATGATTAAACCGGGAAATAGATTCTTTCACGGATTTTACTAAATCAAGAGAAAACCGTATTAGAAACAATAATCAACCAAATCGCTATAACCCTTGAAGACAAGTCGCTAAGTAACCAAATCGCTAAGTATACAAATTAAGCTAGACACAACTAAGCTAATAGTACTAACTCGCTAAGTAGACAAGTCGCTAAAGAACAACTCGCTAATAGTACCAACTTCGCTAAGTAGACAAATTAGCAAAAGAACAACTTCGCTAAGTGGGCAAGTTAAGCTAAGGAACAACTCGTTAAGAGGGCAAGTCGCTAAAGAACAACTCGCTACCCACAACAAAGTCAAGTCATTGAAAATTGTAAAGACAAGTCGCTAAGTTGACAAATTAAGCTAGCGTAATGGTACAACCACTACTTTGTACTATTTGTTTCTTTGTCCCAATAGACAAGTTGCTAGTGCTCAAGTCGCTACCACTTCAACTACAAGTCGCTGAAAAACATGGAAACAAGTCGCTACCAAGAAAACACATCCGAGACTCAAGTCGCTAACAAGAAAAGTTCAAACACAACACTTTTCAATCCAAAACTAGCCCAACCACAGTGATTCAAGCTTTCCAAATCAAAACCCAAACACATATGATGATCCTAAACACAAAAGTACAATCAAAATTCAAACTTTAACACTAGAAATTGACTAAATGATTCAACCTCTTCTAAACACTTATAACCCCAAAAACCTTATGAAATCCACCAAAACAAAGAGCATGAAAGATGAGTGATCAAACCATGGCTCTTGATACCAATTGTAACTTATAGGATTTCACAAACACATTAAACCACAATCCATAGGGGGCGTATACAAGTTTTAGAGAGAGAAAGTTAGAGAGAGAAAGGGAAGAGAGTTGGGAACTATGTGAAACAAAGAAAAATGGTATTGAAGCTCCAACCCTCTACCTTGGGAGGTAGAGGGTATTTATAGTATCTTACATAAAATGCCTCCTACGGGCTGTGGATCAGGCATACAGTGGGTAAAGACCCGTCCGTCCTCCACGGTGTTACTTAACAAACTACTTATTACACTAACTTGACTACGACTACGAGCTTTCTAACAAATACATATACTTGAGGTGACCGACACTTCAACTAACGAATTTACTAAATCCTAACAAGAGTTTGCTGGAGTAGATGGTGACACTGTTGTTAGGTCACTAGATTTACAACACAAGCTTACTAGAAAGAGATAAAGGCGATTGAACAATAAACCAAACACACACACATGATATACTTAGCCGGTTACGCGTAGGGCATGAGTGAAAGAGAAATATTGAACAACCAACCCTCAAGTGAGGGTTATTACATAGTATTTATAGGAGGGAAGCTAGGGCAACACTCCTAGTCCCTTCCTTTCTCCTATGGGCTTGGGCCTAAGCTCATGGGCCTTCTACATAAGCTTAAGGTTAATAACAAACATAAAGGCCATAATTAAACTAACTATTACATATGAGTAACTAACACTTGAATAAAGGTTTAGGAGCGATTCCAACAATCTCCCTCTCAAGTGTTGGTGATGAAAAACGGTGAAGGCGTTGATGTAATAGTAGCTTTGACGTCTTCTAACATTCTTCTTTCTTGTGAGAAGAATTGCCTTGATTTGAACCATCTCCCCAGTGTAGCGAGATAGTTTTCTTTGAACAGTTATGCTTTGACGTTATCTTTAACTTTGTTTTATTGATCATTGTTCTTTGTGATGAAAGTGATAGTATGTTGTTGTTGTCTGCATCAAGTCTGCCTCAGATCTGCTTCGCTTTTGCCGGTGTCTCCACGTCTTTCTCCAACATGCTCACACACTCTTTAACGTTGGATTCTGTGCTGATGAAGTTCTTTTAGTCTTTAACTTTGTAGATTCTTTGATTTGACGAAGAATCATTCTGACTTTTGTGTTGCTTTAAGATAGAACTTCTTTGATGATGTTGCTGGTGTGAACAAGTGGAGAATCTGCACGATCATTCCACTCCAGAGCTCCCATAAGAAGTAAACATTAAAACGGTTAGTAATAAGCGGGTTCCGGCACTTACAATTTTGAACTTCGAGAGTGTTAACAACATAGTGTGAAAACACAACTCTAATTCTTACAAAGGCCGTTCCCGAATCGGAGTCCCACAAGTGAGATAACACGATGTACCAAAGTACACCTATGATTCGAGATGAGTCGTGAGGTACACCGAAGCATCACCTCACGTATGTAGACCGTTTGAGACCACTAAGCGCAATCCACGGGGAGTTGCCGAAGGGACTGCTGTCGGGGCTATTTGATGTTGACCCTGGCAGGAGTTTCCATTCAATGAGGATCACAAATGTGAACCTCTCATAAATGTTCTCGACAGTTGCTAAAATCCGTGAAGGACTCGATAATGTACCACTGAAATTCTTATTGTTGAATATCAAGTGATGAAATGTCAAGTGTACCTAAGAGATCTTTTGATGAATCTCGTGGCTCTAGACTCAATAGTGCATTTTGGTTTTCTGGCGGAGACTAGGAGAGGGTATCCTTCTTCAATATCGCAGATCTCTAAGAGAAAAACCGATAGTTTACGTAGGGTTCCCTGTGAGAATGAAACAAGCTTCTGTTGAGAGAAACTTTAGTGGTTCAGAAGGTTTAGTGCATGCGTCCATTTGGGTCCATGACGACTCTTAATCTTCAATATCGGTGTCATCTAGTGACAACCAGTAGCATATGAATTGAACCCGGTGTGCGCCTAAGTTGAATAATCGGGAGGCCTATTTCTTTTCACCCTTTTCTTTGCATTTCTTTTTAATTCTTCAACTCCTTCTTTCTCCGATTCTCAATTCTCCTTTTTATAATCATACCTAAGGACTTCTAAATTCTAACTATTTGTGGTGTCCTTGGGTAGATCCCTCTGGCTCTGGCGGATCATAGGACGGTTATTCCTAACCTTAGTCACCTTATAACTCCATGACTAACCTATGTTGCCATAAAACCATTTACTTGAAAAATCTCGTTCAGTGTTTATGAGTAAAAACATTTTTGAACCACTGTTGAGATGAGATTTTGCATAAATATTCCCCCTCCACATGTGCTCAAGAGTTTTAACGGTTAAATGCACAGTGAGGAAAGAGCGCGCACATTTTGAATTGATCAACTCAAGATAGACATTCCCCCGCGAGACACGGTTACGTGGCATAGTTAAAGAGTTGCATTGTCAGCTTTTAGGTGACAACTAGCTCTAATAACTACCTTGAAGGTGTATACAATCCTCGAAAGGTTGTCAAACCCGTCAGAGTTCATGTCTACCAAGAGTTTCTCGAATGGTACATTCTACTCAGACAAGTCCTTTGCGAGACACGTTTACATCACTAGCGAACTAGCTTGAAATTATTACCCGTCCCGGACAAGTCTTTTCGAGTTACTAACAGTTAAGATCTCGTCAATTCATGGGTTAAGTCTGTAGCACAAAGATTAATTTGCATTTACACAACATATTTCTTATCACGTATTTTTCTCCCCCTCAAAAATGGCATATAAAATGTTATTTTTGAAAAGTTGAGAATAAATATGACCATTTCGAGTGTTGCGGGAAGAATGACCACTGTGAACAATTTGTGAACAAAGTTTTAAGTCAAGTACTCCCCCTCAACGAGTGATATAAACGGTCGAGGTTTTGAAAATCATAAGGGAAAGTACTTGTTCTTTTGAGCAAAACCTTGAAAAGTGAAAGGTTTGATAGGTTTTACTCAAAAGTAAGAAGCTTTCGCTCCTTTTATAAGGATTGTGGCACTCAAGTGTACCACAGGGTCCTTTATTTACAAGTACGGGTTGTACACTGTAATATGTGCACAAGCCATTGACAGATAATCAAACAAGAAAAATCACAATCAAGAGAATACCCAATGATTACAGACGATCAGCTACTTTCTGAGGATGTTGGAAAGTCAGAATCGGAAAGTTTGGTCATCCTCCTACATAGCTCTCCAACCGTTGCATCTGATCCTGATGAATCAAACATTCATCAATCCTAGTGATTAATCAACGAACATCCTTGCGATCCTTTAAATTCCATCTCTTCGTCTGAATTATACCCAACTCAATGTCCTTCAATCGATATGACAATCCATATCGAACCATCTCCATGGTGGCGTCTTAGAACTTAGTGAATTTCATCAAAAGCCATGAAGCAAGTATGATGATTTTCACTTTGGTAGACAAACCCAAACTTGTGTTTATGAACGATTTTGTACTGAGGTTCTTGATTGATTCCGATGAAGTGTAGAATTTAGGTAAGATTCGACCCCGAGGTGAAGAACTTCAATACGCTCTTTGATTTGAAGCGTATGAAAACAAGGAGTGCGGTAATGTACTTGATCTAAATTTCGGTTGAGGTTCGTTTAGGGCTCGGTATGTGTGATCCTCACCACCAATGTATGTAAAGTGATCAACGGTTTTCTCCATTGGTGGTGTGGTTTCTGAATCCCTTGGTTGATCGGATGGTGGTGGTATGTGTAGCTTGTTGTGTAGTGGTGATAACACCTTAACCATTTATCGAATCATTGGATGGAGTTGCCTTCTTAAAAGATTTTGTTGTTGACATAGGTGTTTCTTATGTTGATGGAGGTGATGATTGAGATCTTTGATTTGGGTTTGGTGGAAGTGTCAAGAGGTGTTTTAGAAGACTGTTGAGTTTGTGTATTGGATTGTCAACTATGTAGTTGTCCGATTCCTTCTTTAACTTTTCCTCTTCAACTCTAGCAGCTTCTTGACCTCATTTCACATCATTTTCACTTTAGCCACCAAATTATCATCCTTAATGACTCTTTCATCCTTATCATGATCGTAATCTCCTTCGTCATATATTTCCACATCTTCACCATGCTTTTCTTCTTGCGGTTGTTTTGTTGTGGTTGCTTCATTTCAACAGATTGTAGTGACGGTGACACCCTGATCCTTACCGGGTTGATTAACCGGATCGGATGGGGTAAGAAATGTTTACAATGGATCTTCCATAAGTGGAGGACTACTGCTGACCCTCACCTTGCCGGGTTGATTAACCGCAAAGGTTGAAGCATGAAATTCCATCCATTTCGCTTTAATGTCTTCTGAAATTGTATTAACTCATCTATTGAATCATACTCATCATCAGGATGCCTTTGTGAACATGAATTTGAATGGATGTAGCGGGAGGATGTCACAGAAATCTGCAAGATGATTTTGAGCATATGAAGTAGTTGAAGATGACACGGAGATAGTTCTTGCCAATTGTTTTGTTGTATCCATCTTGGAATGTGTTTGCCATCGAGAGCTCAGATGGGGCATTGATGTTTGCTTGATTTGCAGCCATTTCATGATCTGAAAGTCATTAGACAAAGAGAGCAGGACATATGGAAACACAAAGTGTTTGTATTAGTCTGATTTATTATCTAATTACTTGTATGATGGTAACATGTTTATGTTAGTTACAAGTCCTAAGTCACATTAGTCCAAATGTATGAAGTTGATGTGATAAGTTACGTGAACATGTTAATTTTGAAATTTCAAAGAGCAATAATTCACTTAACACACAACATATTAACTTTTGTAAGCTTATATGAAACATCAGATATTTGTGACCTATGCATAACATTTAACAAGTAACATATGCGTAACGGGCCAAAAAGTAGTGAACAATGGGTTATGAGTAACAAGGATCCTTATGCGTAAGAAAGGAGCTTATGCGTAGGAGTAAGCTAAAGCGTAAGACCAAGTCTTAGGCGTAAGAGTTTCTTATGCGTAAAACAAGTTCAAAAGCTTTAAGCTTACGCTGCGTAGGAAAAGCTAGATGTTACGCGTACAGTTTCTTGGTAAGAGCAAAGCCTATGCGTAACAAGCCTTGTTTACGAATATCTTTCCAAGATACACGTAATCCTCTGTAGACCCCTTATGCGTAAGAGCTACGCGTAAGATTACTCTTAGGCGTGACCTTTACGCATAAAATATTCCTTAAGCGTAACGGTTTGAACACCTAAAGATTCTGACATTACGAATAATTAACTTGTTAAATATAAACATGAAAACTTGATTGCATTTAACTCCAAACATATTTTAGATCACAAAACAAGCATAAGAACATATCAGATACACAGAAAGACTTAGGAGTAAAATTACTTAAACCCTTAATCTACGTGTAAGGGATATAGCTACACAAATCAAACAAGAATGTTTTTGGAGTGTCCTAGATGTCATATGAGTGCAATGGAACAAGATTTAACACATTTCCACCACGTAATCAAAAGATTTATGGGAGATGAACCCTAAAAAACCTAAAACTTAAGTTCATACAATTTAGATGTTTCTGGGCTAATTTAAAGGTTCAAAAACATGCATATAAACTTATTCTAACACTTTCTTGACTACCTAATAACATATCACAGAAAAGAAAACCCCTAGATGAGCGCAAGAACCCTAGAATTCAAATTAATGAAATTTAAGATTCATGATGGTTTTGGACGATTGAAACAAGTTTAATAGACACTAAGAAAGGTTTTAACACAACTCATTTCAATCCAAACACTTTTATGCATAAACACCCAATTCGTTCGAGTGAACAATTTTCTAAAATCAGTTTAAAGAGTTTTAACCGTTGGATTTGAAAGAATTTTAGAAATCCTTGTTTATCATCTTGATTAAAAACAATTTAAAACTTATATATTATGAAAATCTTGAACGGATTTAGAAGATTTGATTTGGGCCGTTTGATCTTGGTGGTTTAGGAGTAAATGAATTAATTTGCCAAGTTGATACATTCAGTCCCTCAACCTTAAAGAGGTTCCAACCAAAATCCTTTAACTTCCGTTTAGGTAAGACAAAACATTTGTAAGGCAAGAAACTTCACGATACTCCCCCTCGACTTTTGAAATAATGAAATGGTTAAAACATTTGAGTCCGAGGAGAGTATATGACAAGAAACTTATCCACCATTTTAGAAGAAACAACATAATTTTGAAAACATGGAAGTACAAGGTTTTATGAAACCAAAAAATATTTACTTTCTCCCCCTCAACACTTGTTCGGAAAAATAGTGAAAGATTTGATAGAACAAAGTGTTGACTGAAGATTGTACTTGCGATGTTTGAAAGAATTTAGATAGAAGAATGTTTTTGAGATTTTCTGATTTTATATTTTTGTATTTTGTTTTTGAAAAATATTTACAAAGAGATTTTGGTGTTAGGCAGGTTTTAAGACTGTTTTAGGAGTTCATCCAATTCCTCTTGAGTCAAACACCTCATACCAATCCGGTGGACCAACTCATTAAACCTAGCGGGAGGCAAGGCTTTGGTGAGAAGATCGCCAATTGGTATTCTGTACCCACAAAATATAATTCAACAGTACCTTGTTCCACGTGGTCCTTGATGAAATGATATCGAAGATCGATGTGCTTTGATTTCGAGTCTGAATCGGTTGCACGAGATCGCAATGGCACTCCGATTGTCGCAGTACATATCGGGATTACTGTCAAATACGTAACCACAGTCTTTGAGTTATGTTCTCATCCAAATGACTTGAGCACAACACGCCGACATGGCTACATATTCTGCCGTTGAGGACGGCGATGTACAATCCTGCTTCTTCGATTGCCATGACACCAGTTTATCACCAAGAAATTGTAAAGCTCTGAAGTACTTTTCCGTGAGTCTAAGCATCCTGCGTGGTCAGCGTCTGAAAAGCGATTAGTTCAAAACCGGAATCCTTCGGATACCAGATCCCCAAGTTAATGGTTCCCTTTATGTATCGGAGGATTCTTTTAGCCTCGGAGAGGTGGGTTTCAGTTGTGTGGCATGAACTGATAACGAGGAGCAAAGATATACGGCAAAGACAATATCCAGTCTGCTAGCTGTTAGATACATGAGAGACCCAATAATACTACGGTATTTTGTAGGGTCCACCAATTTCCCATGTAAATCAGTGTCTAGCTTCTTGGTATGAGCCATTGGTGTGGCATAAGTGTCACAGGTATTCATTCCAAATTTGTTTAACAATTCAAGGGCATATTTGGGCTGACTCAAGAAAATACCACGGGGTGATTGATGAACTTGTAGTCCTAGAAAGAGCGTAAGTTCACCCATCATGGACATTTCAAAATGTTTCTTCATTAGTTTTGCAAAAGCGATTGAGTACTTTTATGAGTTGACCCAAAAATGATGTCATCCACATAAATTTGAACAATTAAAATATGTTCCCGTGATATTGTATGAAAAGAGTTGGGTCAACCGAACCTTTGGTGAAATTATTGGCAATGAGGAAAGATGATAGCTTATCGTACCATGCCCGAGGAGCTTGTTTGAGACCATACAGAGCTTTGTTCGGTTTGTAGACATGATTCGAACGGGATCAACGAATCCTTCGGTTGGTGACATAAACCGTTTCTTTAAGTTGTCCATTGAGCGGTTTTGACATCCATCTGAAAGACCGTTATATTCATATGAGCCGCGAACGCAAGAAAGAACCGAACAGCCTCAAGACGAGCAACCGGGCAAAAGATTCTTCAAAGTCAATACCCTCTTCTGGCGATAACCCTTAGCCACCGTGACGTGACTTATTTGGATAACATTTCCCTTCAGCATCCAATTTGTTCTTCCAAATCCATTTGAGACCAATGGCGTAGACCCTGTTGGTCTTTCAACCAATTCCCATACTTCAAGGCGTTTGAATTGGTTGAGTTCTTCTTGCATGGATTCAATCCGGTTGTCTTTTGTCATTGTGTCTTTGATGTTTTAGGTTGATTGCAGACGGTGAGTGCATAAATGCAATGTTCACCATCGAGTGAAGACGTTGTCTTGTAACGGCTGGTTGATTCGGGTTGCCAATAATATTTTCCAGAGGATGGTCTTTGTCCATCTATGTGTGGAGGGTTGATGTTGGTATACATTGTGCAGATTTTGAGGATTCAAATGGCTTGTTGAAGATTCCGCGACATCACAGTGCAGCGGAGTCTCATTAGCAAATGGGTTAAAGAACGCATTTGGATCAAAATCTGCAGGTGGGGTACTTCATTCAGAACATCATCAGCCGATTCATCATTGTTGGAAGCGGTTTGTTCAATTGTTGTGTTGGAGTCAACTGGTGGTGCTTCTTCAACCGTAGTTGTTGTAGCAGGTGTATCGGGTATAAGAGTATTATCGGGTTGGCGGTGGAAAGCAGCGGATACACAGAGCACGTTCATCAATATCGTCACTAAAAAGAGGAGCAAACAACCTTTCCATTTGTTGACGAGTAAGGCTGGGGCTTTGTTCAGCAGATGATGGGGTTTGAGGGAAGTTTAAGCGGTTGTGTCCGGGTTCCAAGCATTTATACTCGAAGCCATCTCCGTAAGCTCATCAAAATGAGCATGAATCGTTTCCATAACCTCCTTTGTTCGACGATTCCAGATTTGGAAGCCTTTAGAATTATCACAATATCCTATAAAGACTCCAATGTCAGCTTTGGCTTTGAGCTTTCCAAAGTCATCACGATCATTATTCGGATAGCAAAGAGATCCAAATACATGAAAGTGTTTGAGATTCGGTTTTATATTGTGGACAAGCTCAAAAGGTGTTTTGTTGTGGCGTTTTGTAATCATAGAACGGTTTTGAGTATAGCATGCAGTAGATACATCTTCCGCCCATAAGTAATCTGGAAGTTTAGCATTAATTAACATTGTTCTTGCAGCTTCCACTAGCGTTCGGTTTCGTCTTTCAACAACTCGTTTTGTTCGGTGTACGTGCAATAGATGTCGATCTTTGAATTCCTACTTTCTCATAAAATTCACGAAGAGTTTGGTTAACAAATTCAGGTGCCTCTGTGCGATTCGATTTGTTGAACGGTGTTACGTATCTGAACTTGTATTTTCGTGAGAAAGGTGATGATCATCTGTGGAGCTTGATCTTTGCTTCGAAGAAAGTAGACCCAAGTCCAGCGTGAATAGTCATCAACAATTACTAAGATGTAGCGTTTGCCATTAATCGTTTGCACGCGCATCGGGCCACACAAATCCATGTGAAGAAGATGAAGCACATGATGAGAGTTGTGTTCCACCTTTGAAGGAAAATGAGCACGAGTGCTTTTGCCTTGTTCACAAGCTGAGCAAAGGTGATCTTTAGAATACCGAAATCGTGGAAGTCCTTCAACTAGTTTGTGTCGAGCAAGGTTGGTGATGGTTTGAAAGTTTAGATGTGAGAGACGACGGTGCCATAGCCAGGATTTTGTTGATGTTGCCTTTGAAAGTAAGCAGATGGGAGAAGAAGCAACCATGTCTTGCATAGAGATAGTGTAAAGACTGGAATTACGCGAGCCATACATAAGGTCGTTTCCTTGTAGATCACGAATGAAACAAGTTTTCTCCCTGAAAGAAACCTCCAAATCTCCATCACAGAACTGACCTACTGAAAACAGATTGTGACCGAGGCCTTCCACATAATAAACCCCGCTAATTTCGATGTTCCCATTGATATAGTCTCCGTAGCCCATGATAGCTGCGAAGTGATCATTCCGAACCGATGCCAATGAACTTTGCAATAAAGTTTGATAAGAGTTTAAGGTTGCCTGTCATGTGTCGGGAACATCCGCTATCAACAATCAAGAGAATGATCTGTATCACCTGCATTACACACAGGCGACACAGATGGAATAGAAGTAGATGTGGAACTCGAAATGTTAGAGGGTTCCGAAGCAGTTATAGTAGATATACACACATCAATAGCTTTAGGTATCCACTTAAATCCTAGTGTGTTATATATCCATTTTGCCATCTCCAACTAGTATTTGCTTTAGTCTTAGTGAATGCACTAGGTGGTACTACATTCCTAGGAGGTGAAACTGGAGCTACTGAGGGGCATGCAATGCGTTTCTTAGAATCTAAAGATGCGGTCTACCAAGCACAGACTTAGAAAGATTAGTGGGCCTAGAGGTATTCGGTTCTTAGGATTCCTTAAACGAGAGATGATAGCTTTAGCAACACATTTATCATGACAATCGGAATTCATACTTTTACGACAAATAACACAAGGTGCATCGGACTGAATATCAAAAGTACTTAACGGTTTAGCATTCGTTACATCACTATTTCTATTACATTTGCGGACGCGTAATATCTATAGTGGACGCAACGTGAGTCTTATTCATAGTCCTAGGGTGTTCTTCTACTTTAGCATTCCTTATTGATCTTTTCTTAGGTCGTAACTTCCTATTCTTCGATGTAGTGCTCCTAGGCGGTGAAGTGCGGACGTTTGGAAAAGACGCAACTATCTGTTTCAGGTAGAAGGAAGCACGTTAACAACTTGTGATTTGGCAGTAGTGATTCTAGGTTCACGATTACTAAGTGTTACTGGGGCTATTCTCTTAATCACGGTAGGCGAAAGTTTTTCATACTTTCCTAACATTTCTCTTAACTTGAAGATAGTGTGAATCAGATCTTGATTTTCAGACCGAATATTTCCAGTAAAATGCATAACTTCTTTAGTGTGTGCAAGATAATGATCAAGTTCATTTGATGCTTCATCACGAGTCTTTTTGAGTAAATCAAATATGACACCATATTCCTTTTTAACTTTTACAAGTTCTTGTTCATATTTTGAGATTTGACACTTAAAAGACACGTTTTGATCATCCAGGTGCTCAATTTTAGGATCAGAAGATTTTGCACGCAACTGGCGATTTTGTGTTGAAAAGCAAGTTGTTGATCGTGAATATCTTTTTGACACCAATTAAGGCGACGTATTGCATTTGAAAGTTCGTTTGACAATCGTTTGTTTTCAACTTTTAAGGACTCGATCTGAAGCACATTATCGGTGTTCTCAACATTTACCACAGAATCAACAAGATGATCGAGAGATATAATCAAATGCATATGACAAAGAATTCAATAACACAGCATTATGGACATCGGCACATATGACATCTTCCAAGAGTCGATCAACATCTTTTCTCAACAGTTTCTTTTTCCGTTTAGTGTTAGAAATAGATGTTTGTTTTCTCTAAGCGACCTTCATTAATCCAAGTTCCTTATGAAAGTCCCTTTCCCAAGACAATGCACAACTTTTCAAATTTTTAACATTTGGTAAAAGATTTTTCGGAAAAATGTCTCTTTGTTCTCGCGCTAGAGGCGATTGAAAATGTTGAACTTTGATTTCAGAATGATATTCTATCTCATGTTGTAAAGTTTTGAGGTCAGCCATGAAAAGGTCAAAATATCGAAGAATTTTGCGATTTTCAGGTTTTGAGTTTACTTCACTAATGGAAGGTAAAGGACCATAAGTTTGTGCATAATCTGGTTTGGGATTGTCATTAGAAGACTCGACGTTTTATGATAATCCTTGGTGTGTTAGAAGAATCCGTTGGTGTGACGAAAGTGACCGCTTTTGAATAGTTAAAAGGTTTGTTGTAAACAACTTTTTCTAATTTTGATCGACTCTCGTCTTCGGCATCTAATTCCTCTTGACGATGATATTCAACAACACTCATAATGAATTATCAATTTTATATTCGCACTGGAAACTTCAGATTTGGTTTGAATGCTTTGGTTGAAAGCTTAGGTTTGTATGTCGGCAAGATTCGGTCCATCTCCATTTGGATTGGGTTTTAAAGTAAACTTTTCAATGGTTGTGACCGACTCGCCATGTTTGTAAACAACAGTTTTAAACTCTTTAAGTTTGTTTTGCAAGCCGATGATTTCTTCAAGATGATCATCTATTCGTTTCGTTGAATGCTTTTTGTATGCAGAGAATTATTTTTGACAAGTTAACAACTCGGCCTTAGCTTTTTGATTTTCCAAGGTGAGAGCGTTAATTTGCTTTTTATGTTCATGTTTCAGTTGTTCTATTTCAGACAACAAAGCATTCTTCGAAGCGGCTAGATCACGCATCTGTCTTTCTAAATATTTTTCGTTTTGATGAGATTTGGCAAAGGCTGCTTCAAAACCGTTTTCCGTTTTTCTTGAGTTTTGAAAAAGTTGAGTTGCTTTTGTAAACATTCAAAATCCTTGGTTAACAGTGCATTTTGCTTTTCAAGTCCTGATTAATGGCATGATATTTTTCCACTATGGTGCGATGGTCTTGTATTAAGCGAGCAAAATCTGGATGAGGCCAAAGTTCGGCGTGTTCAACGTGAGTCACAACATGATCATTACTGAGATCCTCAAGTATAACCACAGAGTCAATTTGATTATCAAGGGAAACTGTTTGGTCATCTTGATCGTCAAATATAACTATGGGGTCTAGTTGAAAATCGTCGGAATGAGATGTGGACGACTCATTTTGAACATTCTGAGCCTTGCCGGATTCAGATGTTGGCGGAGATATGAGATCAGAGATAAATATGGTTTGTTGGTACTGAGACAAGCCATCGTGTCATACTTGGGCCTGTCACTCATGTGTAACTCATGCATATTAGCCATCAACATAACAGTTGCATTGGCTTGCAAGTCCTCCATATCATCATCTGAGTCTGCATTTGCCATAAAGCTCTGTTCTTTGTCGTGAGGTTCCACCAGCTTCATCCTTAAGAGCCAAAGAAGAGCCTCTTTGTGATAAGCCGCGCCCTTGTCCTCGGCTTTGGGCATGCATTAGCCAAGTGTCCCTTCTCATTGCAGTTGTAGCATCGAAGACCATTCAACCCATTTTGAGCATTTCCTGTTCCACCACTTGAGCTCGATTGTTATTCCTACCCACAGCATTAAACCCTTGACCACCGCCCATCGGACGACCATAACCATGATTCTGAACTTCAACTCGTCCATTGTTCACAACAACTTGATTCCTTGTGTTAGATGAGGATCGAATACGGTTGTTGGACTTGTTGGTATAACGGCTAAAGGCATTAGCAATCATAGCAAATCCTTGTTGCAATGCTTCGAACGGATCGAGGTTCCTCATTAGCTTCAATGACAAGTGCTTGAGCATTGTTGTTGTTGTATGGAACCAATTGAGTTTGAGATTGAGTCTGTGAAGGATCATATGGTGTGATTGTAGCAGTTGGTTGAGTTGCTGGTTGAGGAGAATAAGTGTTTTGAGCATATAAGGCAAGTTGTTGATTTTCCGGATGTGTTGGTGGAGCAATTTGAGCCCGGAGAATCCTTTCCCTATCAACTTCCTTTTCATGAGGCTTCAAGTAATCGTACAACAATCCATATGTAGAATGATGCAAATTCTTCGCTTGAGGAGAAAATGACATACTTCTCCCATTCAAGACCAAGACTACCAGGGGAACTTAGTATTCATTCACTGCAATTCTTGGCATGATGATGTTGTGTTTATCCAAATCATTGATGATGTCGGAAAAACGATGATGATAAGACTCTAGTGTCTCTCCGGGTTCAATCATGAAGTGTTCATAAGCCAAGTAAATTTTGGATTCCAAATCCTCTGATTGAGTCAGATCCTTCCATAAGAAGATGAATATGATCCCACATTTCCATTGCAGTCTTTTGAGCATCAACACTTCGAAGAATTGGGTTAGGTAATCCTAAGAGGATGTATTGCATTGCAAGTTCATCGGCTTCATAGTGTAGAAGTTCCTCGCATTCAGGTCGGAAAGCGTAGCAATGTTGGATTGTTCATCTCTTGGTGGATTAGCATTTGGATCGTCGGTATGATAACAGTAGGCATCTGAAATGGACCTTCCAAGATAACCTTGTGGCTTCTTTAGATCACAAAACCTAAAGAACCTTATCACCCATTGATCGTAGTTTCTGGAAGTGAGCATTGGAGGTCTATCAAGTGATCCAGCCTCATGAATTGATTGTTGGCTACTTAAAGCTTCACACATCTTTGCAAACCAAGTGGGTTCCTTCATAGTGTTCCTTGATGGATGTTGATTGAATTCGTTTGTGTAGGGTTGAACTTGAAGACTTGGTGGTGGTTGAACCATTTGAGGTTGTGGAATTGCAACAAGTTGTGGAGTATGTTGTTGATTAAATTGTTGTTGATAAATTGCTTGTTGTTGATTCCATTGTTGATGTTGGGGACTTAATTGTTGTTGATGTTGAGAATAAGTGTAAGGGAAATAGTTAGAGTATGGTGGTTGTGACATGTTGATAAACTTGTGTTGGTAAAAATGGATCTTTGTAGTCGAATGAACCTTTGTTGATGAAGTATCCTTAGGCGTAGAAATCACAATAGCCAAGTAGCACTTATGCGTAAAAACACCAAAGTTACGCGTAACAATCAAGAGTTACGCGTAGATTTAGCTTACGCGTAAGTTGGGAAAAGACGCTAAAGTTATGCGTAGACACAAAGTTAGGTGTAGGATTATCTTATGCGTAAGACTAGGCTTAGGTGTAAGATGAATCTTATCGTAGGATTTCTGGCGTAAGCTTTATGCTTATCGTAATTTTAGGTTTTGCCCAAATGATCTTTTACACTATCACAATACAAAAGATATCCCAAGTCGACGTATTTTCAGGCTTATCCAAGCAAGAAAACAGGAATAAACCACAACGAAGATCAAACCACGGATAACCTTACGCGTAGTTTTAGGGTTTTGCTACGCGTAGGATTACTCGTAAAAATGATAATGCCCAAATATGTTTCTAAACCAGTTTTTGTGTGATGAAATAGCTTCAATAACACCAAAAGACACAAAAGTGTGAAACTTGATTATCTAAAGCTCTTAAAACAGCGATTATGCGTGAGGTTGAAACCCTCGTATAAAAACTAGTCTAAAAACAACGATTCACGCATAAAGTTTGAAACTTTTTGCCAAAAACACGTATTTTAACACCTTAAAACTTTGAAAGTACAAGAATCTTGGATTCAAAAGTGTAAAAACAACGTTTTTAAGCGAACCAAAGTATCAAAAGTGTGTTTTAAGCGTAGGACGAAACCACTTCAAAACAAACCGCGATTCACCCAACTATTAGACGATTGATACCACTGTTAGGTCACTAGATTTACAACACAAGCTTACTAGAAAGAGATAAAGGGGATTGAACAATAAACCAAACACACACACACGATATACTTAGCCGGTTACGCGTAGGGCATGAGTGAAAGAGAAATATTGAACAACCAACCCTCAAGTGAGGGTTATTACATAGTATTTATAGGAGGGAAGCTAGGGCAACACTCCTAGTCCCTTCCTTTCTCCTATGGGCATGGGCCTAAGCTCATGGGCCTTCTACATAAGCTTAAGGCTAATAACAAACATAAAGGCCATAATTAAACTAATTATTACATATGAGTAACTAACACTTGCATAAAGGTTTAGGAGTGATTCCAACAACTGGTGATGGTGGAGGTGGAGATCCGTTGAGTATGACATCCGCTTGAAGAGGTTCTTCCTCTTCTTCGACATCATCGGAAATCACTTCCATGTCATCATCATCATCATTTAAAATCATATTTTCATCTTCTTCCAGATCTTCGTCCGGGTCATCCTCGGGTTCATTTTCATCAGCTAAATCTTCATATGGTTCCTCATCCTTGTCATCCCCATAGTCCACAATATCAAGATAATCATCATCTTGATCCGGGGGATTTTGTGCTTGGATGGGAGCCGGAAGTACTTGCTTTTGTTGAGCTGGTATAGCTTGATTTGGAATAACGAGATAGTGATCTAGGGATGGTGGTACAGACATAATGTCACGCATAGGTAGTCCATGTTCAGAGTTAGTTAGCGTTCATAGCAATTAAAACAGTGATATGTCAAATAGTGGGCATGGAACACGGAATATGAAGACTATAATGAGTGAATCGGTAGATAGTAGTTATAGTCTAGGTGTATAATGCACCCGGGTTCTCTATAAGCTGTAGCTCACATGCCAATCTATAACACCCTCGGTTTTGAATAGCGCGAAGCTAATCAAGGATATTACTTATTAACACAAAGTACACATTCTGACGACTCTAAATGAGATGTTTTAAAATACATTATCATTCGAATTTATTCATAATATCAGAGTAGAGGTCCCATAATGTACATAATAAGTTCAAAGTTTTTGAATGATAATATGCATAGTCTTCAAAATGCCCATTCCGTGTGCCTTCATTCGCGTGCCAGACATATCTTACGGACTTGAGAGATAAAACATGCCAAAATTCAACACAATGGTTGAGTGAATTCATAGTTTTGAAAACGGTAGTGGACAATAGTTTGTAGTATAATTGCAATGTGTACAATTATCTTCTTGATAGTTATTATTGCTCTAAGCTCATGGAACTCACGACTGATTGTTGTATATATATCACCGGACGATATATATATATATATATATATATATATATATATATATATATATATATATATATATATATATATATATATATATAGTAACTTGCCGGGTAGGTATTTTGCCATATACCTAGGTAAATTCAAATAAAGTGCGTTTGGTTACCGATCCGGCTAACACAAACGGGATTCGTCAATCCCGATAGGCCTATCCTCAATATTTGCGCTCACTCCTAGTGATTAGTGGTCCATGATGTTGGGGACTTTTGGCATAAACAACTTAGGCATGCAATAATACATTCAAGGCATTCAGTTTGCAAGTAATTGTCCATAATAAAACATTTTAGCATGTATCTCCCCAAGTAGTTTATAAAACAGTTAAACAAAAGTTGGGGCTATGAACTCACCGTGGTTATCGGTAGTAGCTTATTAATAACACAGTGTATGTCGAGCTACTGCGATCTTTAGTGATTACCTCTGAAAGTACAATAATTATGTTTTAGTATAGTTTTCAATATAAGTGTACAAGTATATGTAATTTGTTGGCTTATGATGTTGTACATGGATATTAAGCTAAGGTATCACTTAAGTGTTGGTTTGGCTTATAGCCTTTTTATAAATGACCTCATACCACCGTTCGGGCTATCAAAATCAAGAGGTCATGTAGTAATCGCGCAGGAGCACGGACACTTTAAATCGTAAATCCATAACTCGTCGATCACGATACCCGAAGAGGCCTCTTTGAGATAATGAAATTCCCTACTATTGTAGTACTTATCATTTATAAGTAAGTATTTGACGAGACAAATGTTGTATAAAACATATGTCGTGTTTCGTCAAAGACTATTTGAGTGGTGACGTGATAGTATAAGTTGTGTCGTGAAGCATTTACCATGTGTAAGCGTTGTGATGAAATAATTTCGGCGTGTTATATTATCATGTTGCGAAATATAAAGGTTTCAAAATAGGTTTTAGATTGATAAGTTCATGGTTTTAAATAAGAGTTAAACTTGTGAAAAAGGTATTTATATAGTTTATATGTCATATAGTCATTTATCTAGTTTGTCAAAATCTAGTAAAGTTTCATCTAATGACCAAGTTTTTGAAATAATTTTCGGGTTAACATACTCAAACTAGCCGTAACTTAGCCGCACGAAACAACTTTGAAACAACAATCATGGTCATATCTAGTGGTTATATTTAAGTTAAAATAGCTTGAGACATTATCCTTAGTTTAACCTTGGCTTGGTTTTGGTCTCAAAGAATCAAAATACAAGTAAGTTTCCATGACTATGGTTGTTTTCTAGTCACAACAGGTCCGTGTAGTATTTGCTGTTTTTAAGAATTTCGTTCACTTTCTGCTTATGTGCTCCTGAGTTTTTGAAGAAAATTTTATTCCGAGCAACTTTCGTGTTTTACACTTTTGCTGATTCGGACCAGAAAAGGGTTTAAATCGCGTTTTAAAATCGATTCAGAAGACTTTTGACTTAATATCAAGTTTTCATCTAGCCATCTTCTTTTAACCATAACTTTTTATCTATAAGTCCATTTCAAGTGATTCAAAAGCTCAAATTCTAGTTTTTACTTCCTCTAACAACTTCTTAAACTTAATCAAGTCCAAAGTTTATAATGTTTATGTTAAAACTCATGATAATTCACTAGTTTCTTACTAGTTGTCTTAATGAGTTTCTACACTAGTTTTTACCCATCAATTTTATGTACAACATCATGCAAGCCTTATTACATGTACTACTTATATCAAATTACATCAAATGATCATAAATATTATTACAACCATATTGAATGACAAGAAATTTAAACAACTTCTTACAAGACTTAGGTTGAATGGTCACAAGAACAATCAAGCCTAAACCCCTTCCAATCTTCAACCCTTGTCTTCAACCTCTTAACCCAAGCTTACAAACCCTTCTTACCCTTGAAATAACCTTCTTACTTCAGCCCCTTATGCCTTGAATATCTTCTAATTTACCCTTGAAATCAACAAAACAACCCTAGTATCATGTGAGAACCAACTCTAGCTCCATCTTCTTTGTATACTTTGTTGCATAAAATCAAAAGATGGTGTGTTTTGGTGATTGAAAGTGGACGGAAAGGAGGGAGGTGAGGGAGAGATTTGTGTGAGTTTTGCATGTGAAATGATAGGATTGAGATGATATGGTGTAAGTGGGGTACAAGATTAAGGTGAGTTAGAGAGCATATGTGATGTTAGAAGGC
Organism: Chrysanthemum makinoi; assembly: GCA_910596185.1. Lineage (NCBI taxonomy): Eukaryota > Viridiplantae > Streptophyta > Magnoliopsida > Asterales > Asteraceae > Chrysanthemum > Chrysanthemum makinoi. Next base: position 242,389,120 of record OU343217.1, on the reverse strand, counting down.
CACATGGCTTATGAGAAGCCTTTACACGCCACCTCACTCTTGAGGTGGTAGTGTGTGTGTGTATTTTTGGATAACATTTAGTTTTTAAGGTATAGTTTGGTCCCGGTAATTACTAATGTTAAGCCCTTAATTCTCGAAACTTAAAACCGGGTAACGTAAAAATGTAATACTTCCAAAAATGTTAAAACTTATCAATATACTCCAACTAGGTCTACTAAAAGTATGATAAGTCTAATAGGGTGTCTCTATGCTGTTAAAACCTAATAACGTAGGTTCGGGCACGCGTATTACTTAAAGGTAAAATGTGTACTTAAAATTGTCAAAGTGGCAATAATTCATATGAATTATGACTAGTGGTGAAAATAAAGTATTTTTGAACACATTGACTTTTCCTAGTCTTGTGTTGGTTGTGAGGATAATTTACACTATTTAATTTTTGAGATTGCTTATATAAATAATTAAAAGTAATTTATATAACATAAAATAGTAAAATATAGACCTGAAATATGCGAGGTGCTACACGTTCCTTCCCGTCACTTCATAAAATTTAACTTTTCCCATGAGTCCCAATCGTCCCAAAACTGTGTACAAAGGATATGACTCTACTTAGCAACTTATGCAAGCAACTAAATAATTGAACTAATGGTTTAGTATGATAACGATAATGCGCTAAAAGTGAGTGCATAAAAGGTAGGCTAAGGCGATTTGGGTGTACATTTGGGGGTGGATTGTAAACAATGCTCTACATTGATATTTCGAAAACCGAAACATCGAGAACATGAAAAGGATAGGCTCTGAGGGGTTAACTAGGGGTATCATGTACTAAAGACGAGTACAACGCAAGGGTGTAGGGGAATTTCTCAACCGATGCGGAAGAAGTAATTATAATACGGGTATCAAACAAGGGTTATCCTAATGCCTCTTATCATTTAGTTATTCCTAACTACACAAGTGTAGTCTCACTAGCGATCTCGGAATGAATCACAAAACAAGTTCTAGAATCTATTATACTACCGGTACACTCTCGAAGCATTAAAGTGGAATGCTTTAATTCCTACAAATCTAAGGCGATCCTCACATTTTGGGTGGAATTTAAGTGGTAAAGGGTTTTTGTGCTAGTCATATAACTTCCTATCGATGAGACGCTTTATTAAGACTAATGGCCCACTCCTACATGTCATGAAAAAATTTAAATTTGGTGCCAAAATTACCCTAACCGATATTTCTCATGGTTTATTACACAAATGAAATTGGACAAGGCAAATAGTCAAGGATAAGCATAGTTTCAAAGTTCCCGTTTTATTTTCCCTCCCTACACTTAAACTGAACATTGTCCCCAATGTTCCCTAAAAGTATCAAAGTTATGATAATGGAAGGTAATTAAAAACGAAAGAAACTAATACTCCCCTGATTAGCTCGGTAGGATCCGTGTGAAGTAGTGGTTAAATCCTTCTTCAAAAAAAATGTATGCGTGAAAAGCTCCATCCAATCTTATGTATCTTCTTCTTGATAAATAAAACATGCACGCGTGAAGAAAACAAACGAAACATTCGCGTAAAATCGGTGGTAACAATATATATATATGACTACTAAACTAGGATATAATTCTTGTGGAATGGATGTTTACAGATTTTCTGGAAAATTAAGATCTGGAAAATTCCAAAAATTTATTAGTAGCTCAGAAAACGAGAAAAAGTAGTAAGCTGTTTCTACTCCTCCGCGCCGCGTCGAGTTATCGTAAAACGGCTGGTCTGCGATTTTCAAAAATTCTGAAAATTTATATCTTTAGAATCTGGAAAAAATTTCCTACAAAACATCCATTATGACTCGATACAAGCATTTGACTCGAACAAACACACATGTATATCTTTTTAATAATCGTAATTCTCATGTTCACGTTCTTTTTAAAAACGTGTGTAATCCTCCCTACACTTATCCCTTTTGTAAAATATCTTTATATGTAATTAAGACGAAGTTAAAGACAAAAAAAAGCATTTTACAAGTTCAAACATGAGAATAAACAATCAATAAAAGATATACGACACACAAACAAGCAAACAATTAAGCATGGGTTGCCTCCCACGAAACGCTTTTCTTTATTTATGAGTCTTGTAGCTAGACTCGAAGTCATGACCCTACGTACCGATATAAGTAAGCTTATCCTCTAGAATGTCATAAGGATCAAACTTATCTTTTAAGTTCCTAGTGGTACGCTTGGTTCGGTATGCCTTTTCAAACTTCTCCATCCATGGGGTCATAGATCGTTATCCTAATGTGCGACTCTCCATTACCATCACTAGGCGGTCTATCCCAATTCCACTTATGCTTAGGCTTATCGCTCTCAACTTTCCACTTATTCATGAAAAGGTTGACGGGCAAGCTTCCTAGGAACTCGGTCATCTTCCTAAACACTAAGGCGTCCTCGAACGGGTTCACTTCCATGTCCCTAGCCAATTCTTTTTCATGGAAAGTTGCTTTACTAGCAAAGGCTTCATCTAGATAGAAAGGTCGTTAGGGACCTATGAAGTCTTTATTAATCCAAGGTCCATATCTAGATGGTGTTCTATCCAACCTAATCTCATGGGGAATTTCCTCTTCCTTGTAGTAAATATGCTTTTTGACATCGTAAATTGACCTAGCACTCCCTTCTCCAACCACTATTTTGGACATCTTACAATCAATGATGGCACTAGCGGTAGCTAAGAATCCACTTCCTACTAACAATGGGCATGTCGGGTCCTTATTCATGTCTAGCACATGGAAATCCGCCAAAAGAGTCAATTCTCCTACGTGTACTACCATGTCTTTTATTATCCCTACCGGATATGCAATACTACCGTCCGCTAGACCTAAGATAGTTTCCGTTGGTTCAATCTTACCTAAGTTAAGGCTTCTATGGAGGGACAACGGAACAAGGTTGATGCATGATCCTAAGTCAGCTAGAGCATCGAGAGGTTTGGAGGTTCCAAGCCTACACGGAAGAGTGAATAGCCCAGGATCGTCTAACTTCTTAGGTAAATTATTTTGCACAAACGCGGACCCATGTTTTCCAAGTTTTAGTTCTCGCTTATATTTTTCTTTTAAAGCATTATAATAAGGTGCATGAGCTAAGACTTCAAGAACCGGTTTTTCTTGGTGGAGTTCCTTGTACTCCTCCTCTAGATTAGGTTTGGGTTCTTGGTTGACGGGTTTCTCAATAGTGGGTTGTACCAATGGTGCGGGGCCTTGGTACCTCATTTGGGATCGCTTGGAACCCTTGTTGATAGCATTTACTGAGTGGACCGTTGGGTGTGAGGGGCATGGATGTGCACTCTCCCATGGTGAACAAGAACATGAAGTCGATGAAATCGAATTCACTTTTGGGTTCTTTATAGTATCACTTGGGAGTGCTCCAATTTCCCGGTCATTGAAGGCTTTTAAGAGGGCGTCAAGCTTGTTTGTCATCGCCTTGTGCGTTGCTTGAAATCGGCTTCAGGCTTAGTCAATCGAGTTTCTTGAAATGACATGAATCTAGACGCAATTTCCTCAAGACTAGTAGGGTTCTCGGTGTTTGGAGGGTTGAACCTATTAGGTGGACTAGATGAGCTTTGGGGTGGGTTTGAATTTTGGTTCCACTTAAGGTTAGGGTGATTCCTCCATGAGGGGTTATAGGAGTTTCCTAAGTTGTTTTGTTCCGGCTTGAAAGTGTACCACTTCTCTCCCCTCCGTCGTGCGCGTGGAGGTAGTCCATGAAAAGCTTGTTCGAGTCTTGTGCAATCACTAGTGTCGTGGGGACCACTACACAACTCACAAGGTAGAGTGATTTTGTTCACTTGATGTGAAGACTTAGGATTTTCATAGGAGCTCATTAGGAATTTAACTTGATCTTCAAGTTCGAGCATCCTACGGTCGGAAGATTGTGAGTCAATGGGAGGAAAGGAGATTGCCTTTACGGTTTTGGGCAACTCACGGGGGTCATTCCAACTTTCGTTGTCATAGAGAGCAAGGTCTTCTATTATAACACACGATTCTTCCGCGGTGAGATCACTAAGTTTACCACCGGCCACTTGGTCAATGGATCGCTTAGTTGGGAAGTTGACATGATCATAAAAGAGTTGGACTTGAAGCCAAAGATCAATGCCGTGATGAGGGACTCTATGGAGTAAGTCCTTGAATCGAGTCCATGCTTCGTAGAGATTCACCTTGACGTTGTTGGAACATCAAGATTTCATTCCTAAGCATAGTAGTTCTCCCGAGTGGGAAAAATTGAGCAAGGAAACGAGAGGTGAGATCATCCCAACTTGAGATGGAGCGGCGAGAAGTCGCTCAAGCCAATTACTAGCTTGGTCCGTAGAGAGAATGGAAGAGACGCGGCGTGGTCTCCCGAGTATTAGCATCGAGGTCGATGGAATCGACGATTTTAAAGAAATCCTTAAGATGCTGATTAGGATCTTCGGAACGAAGTCCATGGAATGCACATCCGTTTTGCACCAACCGAATGGTTTCAGATCGAAGGGCCGTAGTTTGGGCTTGGTCGGGAAGCTCAATGGTGTTTCTATAACCTAGGTGGCTTGGTCTTGAGTATTCACCAAGAGTACGGCCTCTTGGCGGGTCATTTGGTGGTGGGTTGATGAGTGGTGGTTGATTACCACCTTCCATGATGAAAAGTGATGGGGTTACTAACAAAGGTCACGAAGAAGGGGATAGACTACGAGGAAGCTAAAAATGGGGAAAAAAACCTTACCTGATAGGAATCAAGCAAGGGAACCTAAACGAGGTGGAAATCTAACTAGCTATTATATTCTCCGGCAGTAAAACTTGATCACGCATTACAACGGCGTTCGGGGTCAAAGAAACTTCTTTTTAGTCGAGCAAGTTTTTCAACACCCTAGGCAGTGAACCTAATCGTTGTAGTGTAGTATTAGGGTAAGCCTAGGGAATTGATATCGTTCTCTAGGGGAATAGGAATGCTAGTGAGAAATTACTACATGCTAAGGTTGGGGTTGAGGAAGATTATTTTTTTATCTTTTTATATTTTTAGAAAATTAAAAGGTACGAATCTCAGGGTATTGGATTTGGTGACTGTAGTCTATGTCTATTGTTGTGTGCTCTTATGATGATAAAAAAATGTGTTTACTTAGATACTATTACTCCCTAGTTATCTCCTATTGATGGTTGAATTGTCACGTCCTTATTCTTAACGCGTTGTGTCTTCTAAGGTCGTAGGGTATGCATTTTTCCCTAACTCTTTGAGACTACCTTAAGGTTATTGCCTACGAAATCTCTAGGATTCATAAACTAACTCTAAAGTTATCTTTGGATGTTTAGACTACAATAAATCTAGGTGATTATAAACTAATGTTCACAAAGATTACTCAAGCATTAAAAACACAACGAATGACCTATCGCAATACTAGGTCAATCACAATTAAGATAAGAGACAACCAATCAATATTCAATACCTAGGTTTCATAGATCTAAGCAAACACACAAGTAAATTAGCCGGACATGAAAAACATGCAAGCATACACACAAACAATTGAAGACATAATTGAATTAATGAAGTAAATCACTTATCTTGTTGTAAAATAGGGTATGCAACCCTAAGATACTGCCCAAGACAGCCTAGTTTTGGTTTAGGTTTTACTCCACAAAATTACCTCTCTAAAATACTGAAAATTCGAATTCTATATATAGAGTTACAATATGCGACGGCGTCACTCTTTAATTGTGACGCCGTTGGGTCCGCCGCATATTAGGTTTTCGTCTTGGCCACATCAACTCGTGGACGGCCACACTTATGCTTGTGGCGCCGGTCGACTTCATCTTCGGCGTTGTCGGGATCCAAATCTAGGCCGTCGAGTTGTGGCCTCTACTCTTTTAAACTGATGCCGTCAAGTGCAAAATAGCAATTTGCTCTCTGAGTCGTCTCAAGGTGTGTCGCGACGGCGTCGTGAATGGCGTGACGCCGTCCCTTTCAGTTCAGCAGACTTGAGTGTCTCGATTCTTGACTTTGGCCATTTTCTTCATATATTCGCCTTTTTAGTCCGAATAAATGTCATTCCAGCAATTTGCCTTCAAGAGACCTAAAAAGTGAAAAGGAACGAAATTAAGTAGTAACGGATACAAAAGTGATCGATTAAGGGCTTAAATGACCCCTCAAAAGTGTACCTTTTAAATCCTTATCACTTGACAACTTAGATCTTTCTGTCAACATACTTCTTGCGTTCCTGTGTGTTGTGTGTTTTATATAGTAGGTGTTGTGCAACCCTCTGATATCCATCAATTGGTATTAGAGCCAGGTTACTGTTCACAACCATGTTCATGAGACCAGCCCAGAAAGTGAAGAAGACAAGCCTAGAAGTGATGACATGCCAATCTCGGTAGCTCGACTCGAGATCATACGACTATTGATTGCTCTCGCAGCTGGGAAAGGATGGAAGATTCATCACTTGTATGTTGAAACGGTTTTTCTACCTGGTGAGTTACAGCTCGACAGTACTCTAAAGAAGATGGTCTTTCAACAATGCATGCAAGAAAAGGTGACTTATAAAGCGGTAACCAATGGAGAATTTATCATTGTTGCATTTTATGTAGATGATTTGTTCATGACTGGGACAAGCTTAGAATACATCAATGACTTCAAGAAAAGGATGTCATCTCAATTTGAAATGTCGGATCTTGGTGAATTAACTTACTACTTGGGTATCAAAGTTTCACAAGAAAAGGAATGTGTTAAGATCAAGCAGGAGAGATATGCAAAGAAGATATTAAAAGAAGTTGGTATGGAAGATTGCAATGCAACTTTATGTCCAATGGAACCGTGACGCAAGTTGTCAAAAGCAGAAGATGAACCAGAAGTTGAAGCTACTCAATATCGAAAAGTGGTGGGTTGCTTACGTTATCTATTGCATACTCGTCCAGATTTGACATACTTGGTTGGTGATGTTAGTCGATACATGCAAAGTCCAAGAAAATCACATGCTCGTGCTATCAAGCAGATTATACGTTATCTTAAAGGTACAACTTCATTTGGAAATGAATACAAGCAGGGCAATGACATGAAATTGGTAAGATATAGTGATAGCAGTCATAATGTTGATATTGATGATGGACGGAGTACGACTGGACACATTTTCTATCTTGGTACATCACCCATTACATGGTGCTCACAAAAGCAAACTATCGTGGCGTTTTCTTCGTGTGAAGCTGAGTTCATGCCAGCCACTATAACTGTGTGTCAAGCAATTTGGCTAAGGGGATTATTGCCATAAGTGACGGGGTTGGAAAGACAAAATGTGTTAATTAGAGTTGATAACAAATCAGCAATCGCGTTAACAAGAAACCCGGCCTTTCATGGTAGGAGCAAACACATCCACACTCGATATCACTTCATATGTGAGTATGTGGAAAATGAGCAGGATATTGTTGAGCATGTATCTGGAGAGAACCAAAGAGCAGACCCGTTAACGAAGGCCTTGGTGCACATAAGGTTCAAGGAGATGAGATCGTTACTTGGTGTGCAAGAGTTACCCTCTTCAACTCAGAAATTCAGGGCGTGATTGGTGACGAATTCCTGAGTTTGGTTGTGGCTTATGGCGTGTTACTAGAATCAGTCCTAGTTGGAGCGCAAGTCCAATTTGTCTAAGTTCTCCTAATATAGACTAGTATTTATCTATTAAGGATAGGTTTAATGTAATCCTAGTTATAGTCTAACGCGTTTAGATTAGTCTATATCTACCGTGAAGGGTAGGGATTCTCATTGTATCAATTGAAGTTTTGAGTTAGATTTCTTCAATAAAAGTCTCGTGTGTTACCTGGCAACTTAGATCTTTCTATCAAGATACTTCATGTGTGTCGTGTGTTTCATATAGCAGGTGTTGTGCAACTCTCTGATATCCATGAGGTGGCAACGAAATCAAGTCATTTAGTGTCCACATGAGAATGACACCATCTTTGACATTATCATACCTCATGCTTTAAAGGGATAGATGTTTTTTATGTTGAGGTTATTTGAGAAAGGTGAAGATTTGCTTTTGAGTTTTGACTCATATGTACGTTACTCAATGGGGTATCATTAGGGGTGTTCATGGGTTGGGTAATACCCGAATAAATCGAAAACCGAAACCGAAACGAACCGAACTCGTAACCGAACCGAACTCGTAACCGAACCGAATTTGCCAAAACCGAACCAAACCGAATTAAATATTCGGTTTTCGGTTCGGTTATGGTTTTTAATCGAAAAGCCGAATTTAAATAAATATATATATATTTTTATATATTTATAAAAAAAATATATTAAAACTCTTTTAAATATAACATTTTTTAAGGTTTAATTTTTTTTTTCTTTCTAAAAATATTATAAATAAATGAATAAATAATTAAATTTATGTAATTCGGGTTATTCGGTTCGGTTTTGGTTATAGGGGTTCGGTTTTCGGTTATTGGTTCGGTTTCGGATTCAGTTGAATTAATTTAAATTCGGTTCGGTTCGGTTCGATTCGATTCTCGGTTATACCCAAAAAAAATTAACCGAATAAACCGAACCGTACAACCCGATAACTGAACCGATGAACACCCCTAGGTATCATGTGACTAATTTTTACTTTTTGTGCCCACTCCTAAGTTATGTAACTAGTGATGTTTAAACCTGAAATATATTTGGAGAACATGAGCACTAAGTTTGGTGTTAGTTTAAAATGTGCTTGTGAAACCGAATAAACAACACCAAACTAAACACGAAAATGACTAAACGAAACACCGATGTCTATATATTTACGAAGCCAATATGGAAAACTTTTAATGATTGCTTCCCATCTCTCAAAAATTCATGGACAAGAATTGAAGTGTGATATATATATTTTTTAAATAATAAAAAATGATCACACTTCATTATACGTAGCATGAGTCACCAACTTGTGTTTGACATTATTACGTGTAACGAAAATGACATGATAAGTTATCGTGTTGTTACATATTGAGTTAGGTAAATGACTAAAAAGTAGGCGGCCACCAAAATGTTCTGTTTTCATGTTGGTTTAGATCATCTCTTGACCACTTGTGCCTTTTCATAGCTCAATAAAGACATCACAATCTATGTTTGTATAAACACACTGTTTATTCAAATTTTAGGGTATTGAGTCGATGTCAATGTATTTGTCCAACTTTATATTGATTATATTAACGTGTGGTATAGAAGATGTTTCTTAAATCATTTCTGTATGGTTATTTAGAGCACCTCCACATAGTCTTCAGAAGTCAGGACTTCCGCTAAACTAAAGAACTTGCCGAGCAGAAGTCCCCCCATTAGATGTATAGTTAAATCCATATTTAAGAAAAGGAGCTATTTTATATCTTTGATCTTTCCTCCTTATATTTGAAAATTTCAGGGCCCGTTTGATTTACCTTATTCTAAAACTTAATTGCTTGGTTCAAGTTTTTGGAATTGAAAGTGGGTCCGGGACTGAAAGATTGATTCATGACACATGAGGTGTCTTTGGTAAATTCAAACCCATAATGGACCCCACATTTATATCCCTACTCACAATTTATACATAACTTAATTATTTAAAAATAAAACTACACACTTCCTTTTCCATAAATTATTTATCAACTATTAAAATATAATTTTGAATAAATTTTTTTTTTTTTCTATTACCTCATTTTTTTTCATTCTAAACCGAATCCAAATCCGATTCTAAATCATTTAACAGACCAAACGGGTATTTACTCATACATGCTTTAAAAACATTATACATTATTCATTCAATTATTATATTTTAAATATATATGAAATTAATCATAAAATAATAAGAAGAAATATGAAATTCATCGTTTAATAAGATACGTTTACACATGTCAAAATAGTTAGCATCTCCTTTTAATGTAGTGTATTAAAATAAAAAATAAAAATATCCAAATTATATATACTTTTTGAGAAGAGCAGTGATATTTAAACTTACAATACATGCCTAATGCTAAATCATTTGTACAATTATATAATGTAGTTTCTCTTTTCAAGTTATCACTAATTATTTTTTTTTTAAATCAACCAATCAAATCATTAGATACTTTTGTAAACATGCTTAATAGACACAACAATCATTCTTCTTTTAGGAATAACATCTCAGCTGCAAATAGCATATAGTTATATGTTGTTATAAGCAAAATGGATTTTAACATTTTTACTTAGCAGAAGATTCTACGCAGTTCGCTGCCTGCAGGAGTATTTTCCCTATACTTTTTATTTAATATTCATTAAGCAGAACACAAAAAGTGTGGACAAAACCACACCAACTTGAACACTTGTTTTGACTCACTCTAGAAGACTAGAAATAAGAAATATGTCCATGATTCCATTCGGACCCATTACCCAGCCGACTCAATACTAGAAGACCAAAAGAATATCACAAGCTAAAAAGCTATAACCACTCCAAGTATATGCTTATGCTACTTTCTAAAAGCTATATCAACTTGAGTTAGTATTTCTTCCACATGTAATATATGCAAAAAGCAAGGCTTGTTCAAAGTATATTGTAACATGTGCAAGTGATAATAGGAAATCACGAGGAAACGAATTCTCTACATTTATTCAGTGTAACTTATTTGTCCATGATATTTGAAAGATGTGCATGACGCAAAAGCTTAAAATAACCAATCGTCGCATGTATTTGGTGTCTTGCCTTTGATCCATGTTTGATGCATATGAACCCAAGTGAACCCTTCTGTAGGTTTCACGCCCTGACAGAAAAAAATAAAAATAAAAATCAGATCAAGAACCACTAAGTGGCACACTTTGAACTACAAGTGTTAAAAATTGGCAGGTCATTAAGGTAAAAAGTCAAAATGGGTAAGTTTTGGCATGGGTCGGATTGGGTTGTTCCAAAACACTTTTTGTCCAATTTATTTATAAATAATTATCGTGTCAACTATGATTACACCAACTATAATATTTCAATAATAACTTCATGTGCTATACATAATAATTAAGGAGGTTTTTGTCTTAAAAATACACCCGTCTGACCCGTTTCCCTTTAAGTAGCTATTTTTTGTTGGAAGAAAAAAAAAAGACAAACCCGCATTGACCCATTTATAAGTAAATTTGTCGAAATTGCCACCTCTAATTAGCACCCAAAAAAAAACAATCACATAGTGTACCAAAAGCCATTAACTATGTGCAATTAACGATAGTTCTTTAAGACCCTTACCTTCGAGCTAACTACAAGCGTCGTTAAGCAACCCTGCTGTTCTTCACCTGCAAGTTCCACAAGCTCTTAGATGATAACAAATTAAAAATTATACTAATTGCTTCTTATAGGGCTGGCTAAGGCTGCTAGGCTTTTTGGATAAGCGTTCTGATTATAATCGTGGTTTAAGGTCGTAATAATCAAATTTTTATGTTTGGAATTTGGATTAATCTGTTTCATACAAGCTGCAACAAAACTAAAAATTAAAGAGCAACATAAATTTACCTGATTATGCCATTTTTATACCCCTAACTATCTTATTTGATTATGTATAATCATATAATCACTTTCAAAACGCGGTTTTATAAAGTAACAATCTCAGCTAGAATTTACTAAATATTACAATGGAAAGATAACTCACCAGTTTGCTCCCACTTCTTAAACTTCACAATCCACGTCTCTGAATCAGTCTGTGAAGGGAAAACTTGATCTACCCAAACTCGATAATGTTTTTCTTTCTTATCGCCAAAGCGGTCTTTTAACTTATCAATACAATCATGAAGAGACTGCTCAACACCCGATGGATGGACAAACACACCAGAAGGAGACTGCATACATAGAAAGATAACACAGTAAATATGATTAGAAAATTCCTCAAACAAAGTACCTTAAAAGTTGTATAAAACTAATAATGGAATTGCGGTTTAATGTGAACTTACACAAGCAGATTTCAGATTGCTGAGGTAAACTTCAGGATTTTCAACTTCTGCACGTCTCCACCGCTCAAAAAACAAATAAAATTTAACTACTTCATATGCAGGGTCAAAATAGTCCAGCTTAGCATCTGATAGATTTGTTACATCTCTGGGTGAAACATTTGGACCCAGTTTAAAATGACCAATAGCTTCAATGATACCCGCTGCACACCTTTCAGTAGCATGAATAATCTTTGGGTTATTTTTGGCATTCTCAGCATGCCACTGCAACAATTCTTCCTGAGCATTTTTCACCTGCATTAAGAAAATGGTACCTGTTAAAACGATAGGGTCACAACTTTGACCCGTCCCACTTAGTATAAAAGTTAAAGGGTCAAACTATAGTTAAAACTGGAGGGGGGGGGGGGGGGCAATTCCTGAAACGACAAAGAACATGTGAGAGTTGGGTCTCTAAACAGGTACAGGTCGTAAATGGGTCGACTGCCTAACCTATTTACTAAACAAGTCATGTCTGGGTTGGGTTGACTTCGCCAACCTGTTTAAACTTTAGTATTTTTTTTAAATCAAAATTCTGAATTTCAACATGTTTCCAACTCGACTATAGCCCTCTTGACCCGCCAGCCCCTTTCCACACGTATGAACCGTTTAGATAAACGGGTTACACGGGTCATGTCCTGGTAACGTGGGTTAAGTGTGTCAACATTACAGTTGGGCTATTTGGAAGGGAGATACCAACCCAAATCGCCACCCCTACTATAAACACAATAAAGTGAGTTGCCAACCATGACACCATGCACATCTGGAATGGTGAATAGCTCGGCATCATTTCCGGAGTCTCCGCACGCAAGGGTATTTGTTGGTAATTTCCCGGCAGCCTTTAATTTTTGATGCAGATAAGCAAGAGCTTGTCCTTTACCAGCACCTTGGGGCAATATATCCAAATCCATCCCGCCACTGTAGATTATTTTAACGTCTAGCTGACAACCAAGAAATTCTTTGTTAACAACTAAATATACCCATTTACTTGTCAAAATTTATAGCAGCATAGATATATCAGCAATGTAGTTAATCACTGAGATCTGATATAAAACTTTGATTCTCACCCCTCGCTTGACTAGACGTTCAGAAAGAGTCTTCATTATTTCCTGCGCTTTTTCTTTCTTAACATAGAAGCTAGCCTTGTGTTCACGTTGCTCGGTTTCTGACTGCATCATCATAAAAATAAGAAAGGCACATCATGATTATTCCGGAACTCACTGTCAGTTTTAGAGATAACAAAATAGGTGGTTCGCGCAGGTTGCATCACTCATCAAAATGGGGTTGTCAGTTTTTATCTACCGAATCTTCTAAATAAGTATGGTGCTTAATATGCTTTTGGCATTCGATTACAGTTCAGATGCCACTATGCCAGCCAGTTTGACCCGTTAGAGATAAATATATGATAACAGAAACCCAAATCAGATTTTACAAAAAAATAAGCTCGAACTTGCCAACTCAGCAGTTTTTCAGAATCAAAGATAAAACTATCCATTAAAGAAAACCGGAGCCTGCTGTTAAGATCATAAAGACCAAAATTTTCCACATTCCCGTAACACATTAACACCCTTGTATCTAATTTAGTATTTACAATCTTTGAAGTTATAACTTAGAAGAAATAAACATTATCGCACAAAATATACATGACGCTAATTACGAAACATACCTGCATAGTGAGTTCAGAGAATTTACTTGTTTCTTCCGACACTATCTTCTTATCCCATTTCTGATTCAAAACTTCAACCCATCCTTCATCTGGCACAATTTCATTACCATACGTTATCTCGGTTCCAACTGACATTATAGTTATGTCAGGAGTTAACATCGGCTTTTCTTTACTCAACTGTTTGTACAATGTAGGCGATCTTCCTGTTGAGAACACTAGCAGTGAATCGTGACGGTATTTAGCCTCCCATAACGCGTTAAACCTTAGTATAGAAAGATTCTCGGGATCATGATGATCAACCTGCAATTCGTGCATCCATTTAAGGCAATAGGCATGTGATATACGAGTATGATTGTAGGACCTACCATGGTGTGATCAAGATCTGAAACGATCATGAGACGTGGAGAACTGGCAAGTCTGTCCATTATTATTTTTCTCAATAGACCCTGTAAAATAGTAAGTCATCAGTACTAACAACTTGAACGTATAAATACAAATAGAACATCATATCAAATACGTATTGTCGAAAAGTGTTAACTCTTGCAAAATCTTAGGTAGTGTTTAGTTGTAGAAAAACATCCCATTTTTCCAGGAAATTTTTCATAGGAAAATGGAAAACTGTTTAGTCACATTTTTCTCCAAAAATTTTCAAAAAAAAAAGAAAAAAAGTGAAATTCTCATTTTCCAAATTTTAACTAGAAAAATGAAAAAAAAAAGACGGCATTTCCCAATCTACCATTCAGTATTTCATTCTCCCAATCTACCGTCGCAATCCGGGATAATTTTTTTAAAATGAAAACTATAACTTCATCTATACGTGTTTTCAAAATTCTCAACTCTTCTCTAGAGAAGATAAACCATATCCCCTTCTCAAGGAATCTAGAAACGGAAAAACAAGAAAAATTTTCTACAACTAAATGTTACCTTAACTTTTATCATTTTTACAAGAACCTCGGTTTGAAAAGTCAATAAAGCATCAACGTGCCATAACTTAGCATCAAGTTCCTATTCACTATTGTCTACTTACTTGCTTATTGTGTTTTGATAAAAGCACATAAGCAGTTTTGTGTGCTTCGTTAACTTTTTATTTATTTATGGTTATGTGCTTATTTAGGAGTAAAATAAGCAGTTCAATAGTTGGTCAATCAAATTGTTATATGATTAATTATGACCACTTTATTACCTATTGAAGCAGATCCAATATCTTAGGTTTTGCTTATTTGAAAAAGCAAATGTATTTTGATATAGCAGTAGGTCCTAAAATAAGCAATGATTATTGAAACCGCTTATTCAAGTCTTATTAATGATAGAAAGCAATCCCAAACATCCCGTGATTGATAAAATGAAAATGCAGATTGTTGCATGTTACCGGTGAATTAACTGTGATGATAACATTGACGAATAAATGGAATATAAAATAGAGAATTAATATTACTGACCTTTTGAATCTTATTGAGAGATGATGATGATTGTGAATTTGTGATAAAAAGGCCTAAGTGACTAATGTCACATCTACCAATCACAGGTTAACATCCCAAATAAACCTTAACCGTCATTTCATTTTTGGATTTGCTAACCTGTGTGATGATCGGTCACCTTTTTATTTTGGGATAATTCCATACGATTTTTAATTTAGTGCAATCAAACTTTACTACTTACATCTTAAAAAAAAAAAAAAAAAAAAAAGTCATTCTTTTCAGACAAAACTACACCGATCCTTAAAAACATGCATCGTCATTAGAAGGGGCTTCAAATTTGATAAATTAGTCGTTGTAAGTTCAAAACTTGAGTTTTTGAGGCCGATTGAGTCCCTTTGACCGCAATCCGTTAGTCAACACCGTTATTTGATGTTTTGTTTTGTTTTAGTTAAGGGCATAACGGTCATTTCATATATTTGGATTATTAGACATATAAATCTTTTCCTTTACTCTTCTTCTTGGTTACCAAACAATCACAAAAGCGCGCGCACACACATACATCATCTTTGGATCACTGACTCGAAGAAGGACAATTTCAATCACAACAACAATATGATTATCACTAAGATCAACATGAAGAACAGTGCATAATGAGAGGCGTGTATTACAAAAACATGAAATGGCAAGCTACCATCAAAGTTGACAAGAAACAAATCCATTTAGGCACCGTGGGCTCTCAAGAAGAAGCCGCCCGCTTATATGACATGTAATGTTCAATGTTCTTGCCACAAATTACACACAAGTAGTAACAATTGTAAGAAACTCAATACTTGAATTCAGTAGTATATCAAGAAAGCAAAACAGTCTAGTCCCTTTTTCTTATATAAACAACTGGCAAGATAAGGCAAAGAAACTTTAATCTTGATTGTCAATAACGTTTTCCATTTGAAAATTCAATGAAACTTTTATGTTTATTGCAGGGCTGCTTTCTTGAGTGGTAGAGAACCAAACTTTGATCTCACTAATGAAGAAAAGGGGGAGGATACTGAGTTGGAACGACTTCTTAATCATGACTCGCTCTGCAATCAACAGCAAGAGTAACTTTATTTGCTTCATAATTTTTCAGATCAACTGACATGTAAAAAAAGTACTCGGTATTATATACATAAGCAACTTCTTGAATAAACGTAGTAGAATTTTTGTCAATTATAATTATATCCACCCGTCAGCACCCCCTTAGTTTGAAACATATATATATTTACGTTAGTTGACTACCATCAATATATGTAGTATGTTACCAACAGTGTTTTTGCTCCTTGGTGATTACCCAGTTTAGACATTCGAAAAAGATAGATTTATTATCAGTTCATTATAAAACTCAAACAAGGACAGCGTTAGATTAAAAATGACTATAATGAAATTTGGATAAAATGCATAGCCATGAAGCGCTTATGTGACTTTTGTTAATTATAAGATCTCATACTTAATTTGTAACTGTAATGTCAAATTACCTAAATATAGTAAAACTGTATTAATCCACCATAACTTATCTTCTTGACTAAATATTGTATAATGTTGACAATAAACAGAAAGCCAGAGAAGGGTCACTTATCCAGAACAACGATGAATTTGAAATGGGCGATGTAGTAGAAACGGCGGACCAAAGGGAGAAATGGCTTCTCGGGTTTACGATGATGCAAATATATCGGCCGCTTGATGAATGATATTTTTCTTGTTCAGTATAGTATCTGTCAGTGAGATTAATCTCGTGCCACAGTTGATTTTTTGGTAATTGGTGTAAACAATGTTGGAATATCAGAATTCAAACATAGTTGCGAGGAATTTCTCGCTCATTATTTGTATATATAGAGGAAGTGGTTAGAGTTACTTGTTTGATGTAGTGATTTATCTAATCTTTCTGTCATATGCCATGAAAACATGTATGCATAACATTTTCTTCTTAATTTTCCCTAAAACATTTGAATGTTGGCGGAGCGATGGTTCAGTATTTTTGTTAGTGTGTTGCTTAACAGGTAGCTTAGCAAAAAGAAGATGACAATGTTTACATATAGCTAAGGAATAATAAGATGTAATGGCTAATGCATTAACTTTCAAAGTAGTTATATGATGTATGCAGTCGAAAGAAAGAAAGTCAAAATAAATTACAAATGACCCCTCGATATGCAGTCGAAAGAAAGAAAGTCAAAGTAAAGTATGAAAATCTAAATACGAACTATCTTCTGCTTGTTCTTCATGTTGATCTCAGTGATGATAATATTGTTGTTGTGATTGAGATTGTCCTTCTTCGAGTCAGTGATCCAAAGATGATGATGTGTGTGTGCGCTTTTGTGATTGTTTGGTAACCAAGAAGAAGAGTAAAGGAGAAGATTAATATATCTAATAATCCAAATACCGTTATTCCTTTAACAAAAAACAAAACAAAAAAGCAAATAACGGTGTTGACCAACGGATTACGGTCAAAGGGACTCAACCGGCCTCAAAAACCCAAGTTTTGGACTCACGGAGACTAAAATCTTAAATTTGGGGCCCCTGCGATGCTTTTGAACAAGTTTAGGGATCAACGGTGTATTTTTATCTTCTTTTAAATGCGACACGTAGAAGTAGCAATAGAAAGCAGTAGTTCTTTGTTAAAAACATGTGTTTGATAACATAATTGTAATTGTAATTATAAAGTGTAAAATTACAAAAAAGACATATACACATTAAAAAAAAAAATTAACAAACAATAAAGTTATTTTTTATAATGTACCAATTACTTTTACATGTTTGATACTCCGTATTACATAAACACCATAATACACTAGTTATAACTTATTGGCGACGTGCGTTCCATATTGATGTGACAATATCATTACGAATTTGTTTCATCTCAATGGATGTTCCACTAAAAATAGCTTCATTATTTGTACAGACACTTTTGTTTGATAAAAGTGATTGATTACATAGTTGTAACTGTAATAACAATAATAAAATGAGGTGAACAAATATTACACGATCAATACTGATAAAATAAACTAGCGAGTCTTGCGTAGCGATCTGTGGCGATGCAAGTGTGACTATATTATATTTGACTAGCAAATCTTTGTTGATTACATGGTTTTTTCTAACAATAACCGTACAATTGAATGATAGTATAAATTAAAATAACTTTAAGCAATAACAATGATATATCATTTTATAGCATTTTCTAAGAATATTCCCAAATGCTTTATATGCTAGTACTCCTAGTAGAGATAAATAAAAAATTAAAATTAAGTAATTCGGGTTATTTGGTTCGGTTTTACCCATAATTTATTTTTAACAAAACGAACCAAACCTAACAACCCGATAACCAGACCGATTAACACCCCTCCCAAATATAACCATATGCGTACCAATTTAATTTTCAGCCCAATATATCATTAACCAAAAACGACATTTCAATAATACAAATTCCAGCCCGTGATTTTGAACAAAATTCGGTTCAATAAGAAATAACCAAGACCAGCCAACAAAGTATTTAAAATTTTGCTCTTTTAAATGTTAAGTTTATTAGGACCAATGAAAAATTCGGTTAAGAATGTAGATCCATATAATTTAGCAGCCTACAAATATTGACACCAACTCAAAAGTGTTAAAAGAACACACAACCTTAATTGTTCTTTAACCCTAAATTATTTCACCCTTTTGCAGCCACCCTTTTCTCTCCATTGTAGCTACAACCTAAAAAATTTGTCCCTTCCATTCAACCAAAAGCTAATCAAACACATCTTATCTTCGTAATCGAGAAACAAACACAAACACCCTTTTTGCTTCTCTTAATCGGCTTTAAGATTTTATTGTTTTTTTTATAGATCTGTGATGAGTTTGATTTTCGAATAGATATTATCTTGTTTTGTCCTTTTGAATAGATATTATCTCGGTTTTATGTTTTGGGTTCTTTGGATTTCAAATTTATATTTTTGAAGCTTGATTGGATTGTATAATAGTTAAATTGTTGTATATTTTAATGAATGAGTGATTTAAATAGTGTATTAATTCTATGTGTTGAATAGTGTTTTTTATTTGTTCTTTAAATATTTGTAAATTATGTTTATTTACTTGTATTTGTTTAAAAATCTATTTTAAGTAGCCTTAAAAATTTAATATGAGATAAGATGCAACATACATTATAACGCAAAATAAATACTAAATTTATTACTTTTGGATAATCAATACTTCTATATCAATATCATGCATACAAACTATTGTAAGCTAGAATTAAATTTATCCTTTTAATATTAAAAAAAAGATTTTGCTAAAAATAACCCATTGAGTTTTTGTTAAGCTTTCCATAATTACCCATATTGTTCAATTGATGATCACCTTTTATATTTACAAACTAGTCTCATGACCCGGCCGATGGCCGGGCGAGTCTCTTGTAATATATTGTTAAACACTTGTAATTTATATATCTAAGTTGGTTAGTATTATAATCTAAATGTAGTTTTGTTTCTTATCAATTTGTTGTTAGAATTAAAATTGTTTTGTTGAATTGTATAAAAACAAATTTGCAGAATGGGCGGGCGGGAGAGCTTCATGAAAATCCATATACTTGACCCTGTGGCTTGCTTAATTGCTTTGTTCTAAAATCATTCAAAAACATGTCCCCTGCACAATCAGGACATCATTGCTATGCCCGTCCCATAAAAAAGGAGACCTTATACGCATTTACAAATCCTTGTAAGGAAATAAGCCCATTAAAAAAGCTAATCCAAACACCTCCTTAGTATTCAAATTTGAAATGCTTAATATCTAATGAAACAAAATAAGCAATTATTATACCGATTCAAGTTATGTAATATATGTTCAAAAATTGCAGAGTGCTAATGTTATAAAAAAAATTAACTTTTTTTGGGGGAGGGAGTGGATTAGCGCATTTCATAGCTTATCATATTACTGATATTTAAAAAGGCCGATACAATCATGAAACCTGAGCTTATTTGAGTGCATAAGCTCAAGTTGATATGCGCATCCCATCAGAAAGGTGACCTCATCCACGTTTCCAAATCACTTAAAGCCAAATACGCCTATTAAAGAAGCTAAGCGAAACACCTCCTTAGTAATCAAATTTGAAATAGTTAAAAATCTTATGAAACAAACTAAGCAATTTTTATACTGATTCGAGTTATGTAATATATGTTGAAACCATACAGAAGTGCACGAATAGACTCTATAACAACCTTACTTGGAACATCAATGTCACATCTTACACATCTTACAGGAGTATTTCCAGATGGTTCACAATCCTACAAAAATCATTATAAATTCATATCTAAACATTGTTATGTCTGATTATGACCCATCAAGAACTGATCCATTACCAACTTACCATATATTTCTATTGAAATGTATCACGGGCCTTTTGCTCCATTGCTCCAGATTTTGTGAAGCAGTCCTCTTGTAAAGTTTCTATAATCATCGCTTGATCTTTTATGGTATCTAATATTCAACAAACAACCTCTTGCTCCTCTTGTGAAGTAATTGTAAAGAAATATCAGCAACCAAATATTAGTGAAAAAGGTTTAGAATATTTATCAGGCCATATGGTTGTATCTATATATATAATTCTAAAAGCTTACCCTCCATGTGCTTAATGATGTCTTCGCTATTCTTTAATATGCGTCCTCATTAGCAGTTTCCCTTGCAGAACCAATCTCAGCAGCATGATGTTCATTGCTCTAAGAAGCACCACTACATAGTTCAAATAATATAAAAACATCTACAATTATTTTCATTGCACAATACCTCATAGACTTGGATTACTTATTTTTATCTTTCTCAACATGAATATTTTAAAAATTATAGAAAAGTGCATACTTGACAAGTTCATCTATTTGAGACATGATTTTTGCCTAATTGATTGAGAGACACGCGTGTCTTTTTGGAATGCTTCAATGCCATTTCAGTCTCAACACTGGGGATAAAAGTTAAAAAATAGAATCAAAATTATAAGTGCTTGTTAACACCAATGTTAAGAAGACTTTGCAGAATTTTCCGCTAACCTTTTTTTTTGTAGAAATAACTCAAACCAGCAATGTGTTGTAATATAAAACTAAGTCAATCACTGGTACAATATTCGGGTAGATATTTTCAACTGTATTTCTCGTTCGATCTTTATTCAACAACGCGACGCCAAGCGAGCTGCACACATATTTCAGCCTGGTTTAGATAAATAAAAACCGTAAAGAGATAGATTAAGGATATATTAATCATTAAAATGTACGGTCAACATGGGTATCTTTGACTGCAGTCTAATGGCTTACATAATCCAAAAACCGATAGTCTCATGTGCCCAAATTTATCAAGCAGCAAGTTGTCAGGTTTAATATCCCTGCATCAGTAACCAAAAAGATTAGTCGTCCGATAAGAACCGCACCGTACTTTAATACATGTATAAAGTGAAGTAAAAACAAAGTCCTGTAACAACCCCTGAATATAATTAAGTTTCTAAATGGACTCATTTGCAAGAATCATTTCCCCAACATAAAACTCAATTATGAGGTAGAGACACTCTTCATCTTGAAATGAACAATAAAGTTACAATGCAGTTGCTATCAACCTCTGCGAGAGCTATAGTGAGGCATATAATAACTTAATGCGTTTACGTCTGTGTGGGTCAAATCAGATTGTAGTATTGGTAGAACGAACAGGGGAAATATATCTAGCCAAACTCAAATGCATATTGAGTTTCTTTTAGCTGAAGGCATAGTATAATGCAAAAGGTTTAATTTCTAAATGTGTACGAACAATCTATAAATGGTGGCCATGTAGCAAGTAGGTAATGGTGTTTATCATCTCGGTCTCTTTTGTTCAACTGCAACACAAACCACCACGACACCTCGACAGTACAATTAAATATGATACTTATTGATTTCTATGAAATGTAAGTAAACGAAAAAGGCTACCAACCACTTGCACCAGAGGATGCCAATATGGAAGCTCATAGCTGCATATATTCCAATTTCAACAATTTTTATAGTGAAATATAGAAAATAAAATAAAACATTAAGATATAAAAATAACATTAAATACTTAAACTTGGTGTTCCGTTCTCAATCGATCTGCACTTATTACTTTCCGACGACGATGATATGGCTTTTTTTGCTGATACGGTCACTATGGCTTTGGACACAGCATCTTTGGCAAATGGCACACTATGCTCACTCATATGATTCCATATGCCTGTAAGAAGCTCGACCGCAGGATGTACCTTAGGAACGCAAAGATCTTCAATATCTTCAATGATCAAAGTAGGCTTCTTTGGATCTTTGGTTATACCAGGAGTAACTGGAGCAAATCTATTCTCAGTTGCCGGTTGTTGAAACTGCAGCATTATCATTTAGGAGACAGATAACATTACTCTTCATCCTACAATAATCAATTACATGATTTTCATGTTTTAAACTTCTCAAAAATGCAATCTCAAACACCCACATAAACTTTTGCTTTATATTTAGCTATTTAACTATTGCTTACTATGATCACAAAACTATAACTACATTAATAAGCTAAACTTTTCATTGTGAAACAACGATTTTAGTAGATATTATGCATCTGAATGCATTTTGAAGGACTTCAACCCATTTATCAAGTTCGACCCATTTGACCTATGGCCTTTTTATTCAAATATTCAAGAACCCCAGTTCAAAATATCCCTGACAATACAGAAAGATAAATAAACAAATAAAGTGACCGAAATAGGTAATTATCAAGTGAGATAGTAATATAAGAATATGGCTCAATACCTCGACGAAAACATCCGAGCAGATCCAAGTTGAAAGCCTGCAACCTGGTTAATCTTATCCAAGGTTTCTGCAAGACAAATATATAAATTACGATAACAATACTTAGTTTGCCGAATTTTCTAATTGTTAAATCTTAGGACAATAAGCTAAAAGTCCACTCACCATGAATATGTTAGTCGAGACTCGAGAGGCCATCCTTAGGTGACTCTTAAGTCTTATGTGCTTTTCCATTCTCGCTGCAAAAACCGAAGAAAAAAGTTATCAACTCTATTTAATAGTGCGTAATAGAATTCGTGCTTATTAGCTTATTAGCTAAATAAACTCCTCCACGATGGCTTCTAAAAAAAATCTTACCAAATAACCTGTTAAGCCATAAGTTGTTTGGATATTGAAAACAGCTCAATGTGTTCTTTTAATACAACAGGCTAATAAGCTACTTAAATAAGCTACCCCAACAATCCCTTGAAGATATAATCCAAACAGCATAAAACTTACTTGGTACCCGCTAGACGAGTATTGACATGAGTTTGGTCTTCAGGGTATAGCTTTGCCATGCGAAAATCAGCAATCTTGGGTACCCATTTTTCGTCTAATAAAATATTGATAGCTTTTATATCTCTATGAATGATGCACTCGTGGGCGTCTTAATGAAGGTAACGTAACCCTTTCGCCACACCAACAATTATGTCATGTCTGCGCTTCCAATCCAATACATCACTTGCAGATTCTACATTGAAAACAAAAGGAATCAGAAACATCATTAATAAGTATGAACTAATTAATACAAACGACAGCCATCGGACTCATGTCAATAGCTTCTCTGGGGATACACAATACCCTAACAAACTCACAACGTTACGATGTTGTACTTTTGCCAATAGTTTAGCTTCATTTACAAACTCCTTTTTCCCTTGATTCGAAGTGTGTGACAATTTTTTCACAGCAATCTCCTCCCCGTTAGCCAACTTCCCCTACATAGCCAAACAATAGAAATTAGAAACTAACAAACGGATGTTCCATGAAAGTCCTGATTCTCTAAAATATATTTGTAATGTTATAACATTACTTAGTGTCCAAAGACATGCCACAGCATTTTGTTCTTCTTGTTTTCAAACATGGGGTTTTGTTTTTGAGCAATCAATGCACTTAAAAAAATGCAAGAAAGCACTCAAGATAGCAGGAAAATAGCTAAAAAAAACACCACAACAGGCATGTTAATCGGTTAGCACTACATATCGTTAAAATTTATTCAAAATGCTAATTTATTATTTAGAAATCAACTCACTCCATATATTTGCCTTCCGTCTATAATGAAAAATGAAAACAACATCCGGCAGAACAATACCTACGTAAACTCTAGATGGTCCAATGTTGTGTCAATTGTGCATACTTAAAACCATCGAATTGTTCTCAATCTCCTTCTCTATTCATTCCCCTCAACACATACAGCGTATCCTACAACTCCGACAATGAAAATTTTATTTTACTCTTCTTATAATTCGATGTCCTCAAACTCCTCAACTTCTTCTCTAATTCTCCATAACTATACATCCTAACCAAACACCATTTTTTTATTATCTGACCCGCTTTTGAGATAAAAATACAACCCAAATGGTCCCATTTTTAAGTAATCACATTAGAAAAATAAAGATTATGATCAAATAACATATAGCTGTAATTTCGGTAATCACATTAAAAATGGCGCGTTTCTTGTTACACAAATTAGGGATATGAATATTCTCAAAATTAATTTGAGACAACAGATTTTCAAAATAAAAAAAATGCTTAGTGATTGTAATTAATACCTTTTTAAGTTTAGAATGGTTATGATGATAAACATTGCCGGAAAATCAACGTGGTCAGTTGCGTGGCCGCATAACTGCATAACACATGAACAAAATAAAAACATCATAAAAAAAACTTATCTAAACATTAACCTAATTATAATCAGGGTTAAAAAAACTTATTCCATATTGCATAAATTGATAAAACAAATCGGGTGTGTGGATCATCGATATGCCATTTTTTATCTTGATTTAATTTAGTTACATTATAAAAATTAAAATTAGGGATTTAAACTATACCAGATAATAAGGCGCATAGTCAATTACAATCTCCAATTTGAATACCTAATTTAAAAAACACACAATAAATCATTAGTAATTAGCAATGCAAATAAATTTGATCAAAAATCCCTAATATGATCACCACGGATGATTTCAAATGAAGAATCTTTACTTACAATTTGTGAATTAAGATGGGTTAATTTTTGAAATCACATCTTGAGATCTTGAATTGTCCTCCGAAAAGCTATCTTGTAAGTTTCAATTGATGCACCGATTATGTAGGTTAATTTTGGGGGATTGATTTTGAATGCCAATGATCTGCTGCTGAAAATCAGGGAATGAATTAGGCGTGTGTTCTTGGTTGTGTTTCTGTGTGAAGCGCGTGTAAAAAAATAAAAATAGTCTTGCCAGCATGGCATTTATGGCTGCCAAGTGGCATTTGTAACATGGCATGTTTCTCTATTATATATGTGGGGAGATAATCTTCACTACTTTACTTAAGCACATCCCTGTAACTATTCTTTATACATATTTACAAAATCAGTCACTTTTTTTGTTTATTCTTCCATTAAAGCACAAATCACCCAATCACTTACCATTATGAATAAAAAGTTTGTCTTTGCCAAAATGATAATAATAATTTGAATTTTGGGGCATAGTTTGTAGGCATATATTTCGGGTCCTCATCCACAATGATTGTTTCAAAATCCCGGTTGCATATTTGCTTTTACGTTGGCGTCGTAATACATTTCATAGTGACAACGTGTTTGAAGATACATCATTGCCAGAGACATTGATGAACAACCAACCTAATCTGGTAGATGATATATTAGAAGAAGATGATGTTTTGTGTCCTCCAAAATCAGTTCCAAAGGGGCGTCCAAGAAAAGGGACGTGAAAAAGGTGGAAAAGAGTTGCCGAATAAAAAAAGAAAGAGATGTTTCATTAGCAAAGAATATGGACACACCAAACCTAAATGTCATATGAAAGAAAATATTGATGTTATGGAAGTCGTTTCTTCTTCTTCTAATGTGTCACGAAAGAAACTTTCACCAAAATATTTTGGACTTAACCCTATATTCACTGTTAAGTACTAGACATGGTATGTAGTCCAAGACTTTTATTTGGTACTTTGATTTTATGTCTTTCATGAATTTAGGATTGAAAGTTTATGTTTGTTATTTGTTCTCTCATAAAGTTTGAAGTATTGCTACAGTTATGTAAAGTTATATATGCAAGGGTGTTTACTAAACAAATAACAAAAAACATGGCTAATATGTATAAACTATAAAGTGTTAATACAAATAAGCTGTAAAAACGTTTATTTATATTTTACGATCTTCTAATGTTTTGTCGATAACAAACGTAAAATCATTTTAACGAAACGAATAGAGTACGTAAATAGTTTGAACTAATAGTTTTCTAACACACTTACGCTCTCACATAAAACACTAAAACAAGTATAAGTGATTTTATGATTTAGATACATATGTACAAACAACTAGTGTTTACATATTGGGTTAAACATATACTTAAACTAAGTGTATGCTAAATTGGGTAAATACAAGTATATACTAAATGGGTAAATACTAGCAAATGGTTTTGACCCATAACCCATGGTTTTATATATACCACTTAACCAAGTTCATTGTATCCTTAAGATACATTGAATCTAGAAAGAAAACCATGGATCAACCCATAACCCATGACCCATAACCAAAAATACCCATGGGCAAAGAGGAGCGGACCACGGATCCCTAGCTTTGTGCTAGCCGGATCCCTTGTGGTAGAGATCCGTGGGATCCGAGGCAGTAAATTTTCTCTATAAATAGAGAGCCATTTCTACCTCTCTATAGATGACTTCACACACATACTTCCCAAAAGTATTCTAACCTTCTAACCTCAGATCTAAGTGATCTATGTAGTTTGTCTTTTGTTTTTTGTGTGATCTTCTAGGTTCCTCTTAAAGGAGAGATCACCACTTCTTGAAGACGTGCAAGCTCAAGTCCATGAGTTGCCATGCTTCGTCATCATCAAGACAACTAAGGTTCTCTTGTTGATAGTTCTTCCTTTCTCCATAGATGTTGGGTTGAAGGCATTAGTGAAGAATGCCAAAAGTATCAAGATGAAAGCATTAGTGAAATGTGCTCATCATCCGTGTCAAAGCATTAGTGAAGGATGCTAAAGGTGTCAAGACGAAGCCATTAGTGCCAAGCGTTGTGTCAAAGGCATTAGTGAAGGATGCCTAAGAATCAAATCAAGTTGCATTTGGGAAGAATGCCTAGGTCATATAATCGATGAGGTGCATCGTTATACATATAAGTATTTGTTTATTTACAAGGATGGTGATATCCTTGATGGTGTTGTAACAAGGAGAAGATCTCCTTGAGATTAGGTGTCGTAATGTGAAGGGTAGTAGTACCTCCATAGTAATGGAACTAGGTGCTTAGCCTAGTACCTAATAAAGGGTAAGCGACGTTGTGAAGGATTAGTTCTCCTAAGGTGTGAAAGAACTCGGTGGTTAGCCTAGCAGAGTATAAAGGGTGGCGACGTTGTGTTAGGTGTGGTTAAGCCTTGGTGTGAAAGAACTTCGGTATTTAGCTTTGTACAGGAAAAAGGTTAAGCGATGTTGTGAAGGCTTCTCCGCCACAAGGAGTTGGTGTAGTGCTTACGAACTCTCGAGTAGGTGACTCGGGGAGTGGAGTAGGGCAAGGAAGGTGTCCTTGTAGCCGAACCACTATAAATACTTGCGTTGTGGTTTTGTGCTTCTTACTCTTATCTTTTCATTACTTACCTTTACATGCTTGTTTATCAACATCCAACACACACATCCAAATAGATTGACATAAGTCTATCTAAATAGATTAAAAGGAAGTTTTAATTGGTAAAACTATTCAACCCCCCTTCTAGTTTTCCACATAAAGGATAGTTACAGGGATGTGCTTAAGTAAAGTAGTGAAGATTCTTTGTAAATATAGAAGGTGATCATCAATTGAAGAATACTATAAGCGTATCCGCGTAATGCGACGACGGGTACCCGGTGATTATTTTTGTGGCAAGCAGTCCGGTGGTTGCGGTGTAACTGTGGTTGAGGAGATGCCCGGTGGTGGTAGTGTAACACTTGTCGGATGGAGAGGTCAGGTGGGTTGTTTCACTATTGTTTGTGTTTCACATGTGGGTATTTAAATAAAGCGGTACATTTACAAATAGGCACGCATACATAAAGATCCTTAAATTTTCAGTTGTAACATATGTGTATGTATTGAACAATATGTAGACCTTTTAATTAAAGGGCTTTTAAAAGCCTTAAAGTCATTGACCATTTTTTTATTAAAGGGCTTTTATTACAAAACGTATTGACCATCACAATTAAAAAGTATTAACAAATATTGTCAACAATATTTACTAAATGGCTTGTTATTTTTTAATAAAGAAATGTTTTTTGTCTTAAAAATTTTAAGACTACTAAACCTTTTATAAAGTAGTATAGATGGGTACTTATGGAAAGCTTAACAAAAACCCAATGGATTGGTCTTTAGCAAAACCTTAAAATAAAGTAAAATTAAACTCTGTTTTATTAAAGATTAAAAACATGTTCAAAATTCATAACAGACAAACTCGAAAATAAAAACGGCATTTATTTTGCTAACATAGAATTGATAAAAAATACCACGTGCTATAATGTAAGGACGTGTTAGTCATTTGGTTCACAAACGCTACTTGCACATTTTAAATGCTAGTGGAATGAGCATTACAAATAAGAGCGTTCCTAGAAAATAGAAATGCTAACAACTTGCTGCCAAACAAGCTTTTCAATTAAATTGTTTATCGTTTATCGCTTTTAAATGCTTGCTATCAAATATGATCATGTATGTGAGATGAGATGAACATAGATTACAACTTTTTTAAATATTAAATGAGCAAATTGTGATCATTTATTCTCTCATCATCTACTATATACTACCTTTTTATCGAAAATAAAATATTTTGAAACAGTAATCGTTGAATGACAAAAAATACATCATTGTGACAAAATGTTTTTCCATTTTTTTTGGTAACCATGATTTCCAACTTTTTTGGCCGACTAATCTACGGGGTTTGAACTCACCGCCACACAAACTCAACCAAGGTAAAGCCCTCCCTTTTCAGGAGGTTGGCGTAGCCACTTAAGGTTGGTTGCACACTTCAATTCTTCGAACCTTTTTTCGAGATATTTTTTAGTGTTTAGGTTTAAGCCCTAAAAAATCACATGTGATTTGTTATTTTAAAAAACACATGACATGTGATTCATAAAATTACATGTGATTTCCCAAATCGCATGTGATTTATTTAATTACATATGATTTCTTATTCTAAAAATCATATGTGATTTTATAAATCACATATGTGATTTTCAAGATGGAAATTTAACACTCACAAAAAAAAAAGTCGAAAAAGTTCGTCAAAAGTATATAAAAGTGTCCATCTATAAAATGATAATTTAATTCTCGTCACGATAGTGTATGATTTGTTTTGCGTAATGATTAACAGTTTGTGAGATATTTCTTTTTAAAAGAAGATAAAAGCAGGTGTTTTAGTTTGATGAAAAAAAAAATTAATGACCAAAATTTATTTATTTGATCTTTAAAGAATTAATAATATATGTTGAACTTTAGAATTAATAATATACGAGCGGGTTAGCCCGCGCGTTGCTGCGGGTGTGTTTTGTTATTTCTTTTTTGTACGATCGCGTTGTTTTCATGATTTTGTGTTAACATAATGGGAATTTTACACGAATAGTTAATCAAACGTTAAACTATTGGCATAGTACCAGAGTATGTTTAGTGAAATAAAGTTATTTATTTTTTTTGTATTTATGAGATTTTAATAAGCAGATAGTGCATTTGATTATTTTTTTTGTTTCATTGGTATTTCTAAATTAACCTCGACATTAAGTGGGCATAATGTATTTTTTTTTAAATCTAATTTTGTAAAAGTTATTGGGCTCCTTTATTTTATTTGGGCTATTTTTAAAAAGATTGTATATATGATGTGTAGCCCATTGCCTAAACCATATCATATTTTTTTTCTCTCTTTCAAAGTCAACAGAGTTCCCATTCTATACATCAAGTTTATCTTCTTCTTCTGCTTCACTGGTTTTAGAGTTATTGGGTTAGGTTCATATCTTGCGTACATAAATATTCGTCTGATCAATTGCTTTTGAAGTTAATTAAGGTAATCAATTATTTGTATATTATAGTGTGTACATGTTTTTCTATTTTCATTTATGCTATTTTAGGATTGGTTGATATTAGAAATACATGTTATGAATCTATATTTGATAAGAACTGTTTTAGTAAAAAAAAAATGGTGGCATTAGCATGATTGTTGGTGTTCATTGTATGGAAAAAACTTCATTGGATATTATGTTGTTTAAATTGGTTTAGGATTTGTTAATATTGGTATTGGGCATACATATGTTAATGTATAGTGTAAAAATAGAATACTTAAATTATGTTTTGCACTAAGCTGATTTAGGATTTCTTAATATTAGTATTGGGTATACATGGTGAATGTATAGTGTAAAGATAGAATATCCATTTTATTTTTTGCACCAAGCATTGTGCAGAACTGTGACTGGGCATGAAAGTGTATTTTTAACAAAATATAGGTCTACACATTTTATGCATACTAATAGAAAGTGACCATAAGTAGTAGTACTACTTCTAGTTTTTTACAAAAGTTGTTGTGTCTAAGTCGTAGTAGATTTTATTTGTATTTACATACACATGCATTTTCAAAATGCAGTTTGCGAACATTCAGTTTCTGTGAACACCATTGGTTTCAAATGCATGTTGCATTTTAAGCTTTCTTTGTTTTGCTTTCTGATATTTCTTCTGTGAAGAGAGGCCTCTTAGTTGTTTTCCTAGTAGCTTCAGCTAATGCTTCTGTTTTTGACCTGGTTTGCATAACTGATGTTGCTGGCGGTGGTGTTGCTATTTCTGTATTAGTAGTCGTAAAAACAAATTAATGTTTAAGAAAATGGTAACTGATTTATGATTTTTTTTAGATACCGAATGTAAAATGTTAAAAGTATATTACCTTCTGAAGGTTGTTGTTGTGGTGTTATTGTATCTACAGAAACTATAGCATCTTCCGATGTATCAGAGAGTAGGAGCGTTGATGAATCCAGACCTCTTGTTGTTGTATCTATCAAAAAAGAAAATATATAAACAAATAACTGCTGGTATGTGGAGGTTGGTGACATATTACTGTAATCATTAATTTTTTTTATTCTTTTTTTTTTTACCTTTAGATGGTGTCATCTTTTCAATTGCTGCGGCTTCTTGGTATGCTGAACCTGAACCTGTTAAGAGCATAGTTTTAAACACTTGTTAATTACCTTTTTTTTTGTTATATATTTTAGAATAATAGTTAAAAGTATACATAAATATATATAAATAATGCTGCATACCTGTTATACACATATATTATTGTTAGTTAAAATTCTAATACAATTATTGTTACTGAAAAGAATCTTTTTTGTATAACGTACTCTTCCCGATATTGTTCTAGCTCTGGAAATCTTGGATTTATGTAATAGTAGGTTCTTTGGAGTCGATGATAACTGGAGATTGTTTCTGTATCTCGAAACACGACATGAACTAACAGCTATAATGATCGGTTTTTCCAATGCATCTATTTCTTCTTTTTTAAATGTTTCGGCAAGGTTGTCCCAGAGTGTTAATTCAATAGAGTTTCGACTGTTATATTCAAATATGTTAACATATAATGGTATTTGCAGTAAAATTATTTTTAATTCTCAACTATCAAAAAGATTGTAAACGGTACTTACTTTAAGTTTTGAATCTCCACTTTTTGGTTAACCATCTGATTTTTATTTGGATTCCCACACTTTTCTTTTTCTCCTGATCTCATGTAGCAACCTATGTAGTCTTCAGAAATTAAAACATATATTAGTTAATGTATTCATGGGTCAATAGGAAAATGTATTAGGCTGTTTGTTTTTACCTGTAAGAATCGGATATTCCTTTTTGGTTTTGTCATTTGGGTCTATGACTCTGTATGGAAGTTGATTGTAAGAAACGAAATCAAAATAATGTTCTGGAAATCCATCTGCAGTTATAGTGTCAAATTTTGTAAACCGGGTAAATGAAAGAGATGTTTTGTTTTGTAGGGTCTGCTAAGTCTAATATACCTCTCTGTCTATTAAAATAGCACGGTACCTTTTATCTGTTGTATCTGGTGGATCTCGAGCTATCCAAGCCCGATAGACTTTTGCTTCTATGATTTTGTCTCTATTCCTTGGTCGCAGTTCTTTTATGGTACTATTCATTTCCCTGCATATATGGAACCAATACCAAAAAAAAAAAAAAGAGATATATATTGTTAATGTTAAGTTGTGTATCATGTAAATGTAAATAGAACAGTTAATTTAGGCAAACAATACGTAATAGTTAAAATGCTACATATTAACGAATGAAATAAGTTCAAAGTATGTGTATATAAAGTAAGAATGTACACCTTTATTTGTAAGATGTTATTTAAAAATTCTTTATAGACTATGTTTTTTGTAAGATGTGTTGATTTTTCTTTTTGTTCAGGCAAAAGGACTTTTAACCCATAAGGTGATGTTGCTCTTAATAGCATAGCGTATAGCTGCCCATGGTGAATCTTGGTTCGGGAAGGTATATTCCGATTTTGCTAAAAGCGCCCTTGACTCTTGTTGATTGTCATAGCGTAGCAAACTTTAACTGGAAATTGTTTTAAGCGAAAATGAAAGGGTAATTTGGATCTCTGTGGGTCAATGGGATTCTTGGAATATAAACCTTTTCGCCTATTCTTGTTCCTGTAATAATTTCTGCTTCAATGAGTTTTGACATGAGGTTTTTTACAATCATTCTTGTACCATTGCAGAGCCCACCTCCCATATTTACATTTCGAAGCAGCATGATAGGAACGCCAGGTTTTAATTGGAGAATGTTTGGTGGTAGACCTGGAAATCTGAAGGTGTTTAAGTATTCTGGTGGATATAGCATCTCAGTTGCAGCGCCATCTTTTCCAAGCGGAATTGCTTCATCTGAGCTCATGTAAACTGTGGTATCTCCTTGTATTTGTGATAGTATTTTTTCATTTATGGTATCTGCAGTCGCATTTTTAGGACACACGATAGCTTTTTTCTGCAGGACTTCTGCACTTGGATTCTGTAAGCTTTCTTCGTCGTAAATAAAGTCAATGAGTGATTGAAGACCATTTTCGTCGTTGTGTATCTGGTACTCCGGCGGAATTGCAACCCATTTAGTATCTTGTGGATCTTCGGTGTCACATTCACCGATATTACCATCCCCTATATCAAGTAACCATGATGAGAATCGATCTATTTCTTTACGTGCGCTTTCACCAAGGTTTGTTTGCAGAACTCTCATATTTTGTTTAAGACTGAAAACTTTAAAATGACGCCACAAATATGATCTTGCAATTGATGAGTTTATAATTTGCGATTTTGTCCCTTTTTTTTCACGGGTAGTGTTTGCCTGAAATCACCTCCTAAAATAACTGGTTTGCCACCAAACGCTTTGTCTGGGTTGCTGAGAACATCTCGTAGGGTCCTATCAAGTGTTTCAAAACAACGTCTATCATTCATCGGCGCTTCATCCCATACAATCAACTTAGTTTCTTTAAGAAGCTCTGACATGATTGTATTCTTTTTAATATTACACATTGACTCGTCAGTTAATTCTAACGGTATTTTAAATCTTGAGTGCGCGGTACGTCCAGATGGCAAGAGCAGAGAGGCGATCCCTGAAGATGAAACTGTCAATACAACTTTCCCTTCTGATCGAAGCTTATTAACAATTGTTTTCCATAAGAAAGTCTTACCTGTACCTCCATGACCATAAACAAAAATCAATTCCTGTTTCTTTTCACTGCATGCGTTAATTATAAGGTCATAAATCTGTCGCTGTTCAACATTGAGTTTCACAACTGAGATGTCAACTTCTTCTTTCAACTGTTTCCGATTATAATTCTTTTCTTCCATCAGCAACCTGTTTTGTAGATCATCTAGCATATGCTGTGGAGGTAATGAGAATCCAAATTCTTTTATTGACCTTGAACAGTTGTTCAATATCATCTCTATTTCGTAAAGAATATAATGTTTTAGCTCTGGATCATTTACATGGAGGTTTCTGACGCCGCTTGTTTTTGAAGCCTTTCTTTGGAATATCGTCTGCCATAGAACACCAATGTCTTTCCCAAAGCTGTATAGGGTCTGCAACTTCACAGTACATCAGAATATGTGAAAAAAGGGTACGTAACTGCGCTGATGATGCTGAGAACGCTGCTTCTTGTAGTGCTATGTCCCATTCCTTGTCATCATCAAGCAGACCCATAGCTTGGCATGTTGCCCGGTATGTTGGAAATGTTTTTTTGTTAACGGTCCGCACGTCTATGAATGATTGACAACCTTTTTGATGAGCAAGCAACATGCGAAAGTAGAATAGCTCTCCTGCAGCAGGATGCACGTACACTAATCTGCCAATTGCATATTTTGTTTTGATAACCCGCCGTTTCCATATCTTGTTGTCTTCATACCACACATATTCAGAAGGAAAATCTAAATATGTTAGATGACGACCATCTTCGAATAATGAATTATATGTAAACCATTCTGTAAGCGTTGTCATTTTTCTCCCATTATCATTTATAATAGACCCCAATGGTTCTTTTTCGCGAAACGTAATTTTCTGCATATCTTTAAGATGAACTGCAAGTATTTGTACAGCTGGCTCTCTATGATGTATAGGAAAATCAAGTATCCTCCAACATGCTTCATGTGGGCATATGAACCGGCCGTCAATAAAACTCTTAATTTCGTCTATGTGTATTTGCTCTGCAGCTGTTGATGTACCCGGATCACCAAGCGGTTTTGTAATCTTTGCAGCAATTCTATCGATTCCCTTAGAAATATATTTGAAAAAATATTTTATCAACATGCTCCAGCCACAATATTCAACATTAATATGTGCTTGGAACATGAGACAAAGTGAACGGTTATATGGAACCACATAATCGTTGTCCAACTTCACTTCACCTCTTGTCACGTAAGATGTTGTTCTTCTTCTTCGATAGTGTATGTGCCCATTTTCATCAAAATAAGTCTTTTCATTATATCTTTTCGGGTAATTCTTTGTGCATACTCCTTCTTGCATACATGCAGTTGTTGGTTTTGCATTTCCACATGGACCGTGCATCATCATATCAGAAACTATTTTATATCCTTCTGGATCTGATTTGTTGTCAGGTAACTCTGCACAAATGAACTTGTCTACGTCTTCGGGATTCTTGATTTTATCATTCTTATCTAACCATAAGAGTGTGTGACAATGTGGAAGACCACGCTTTTGAAACTCTATTGTGTATAGCACTGTACATGGGAAAAAAAACACAATTAAATATATTATACTATATTTAAATTTAACATAATGGTATAAAAATGTATTAGTGTCATAATGGAAGTAAACAATTGCATACCTGCAGTACATCGGCCAAATATCTGCTGTTCTTTAAGCGCTAATAGAAAATCTTCTACCTTTTGTTCAAAAACACGATCTACAACATCAGCTCTGTCTGATTGGTTGAGTTCTGGATACCTTTTCATATGGCGTTTAATATCTGGCCAATTGGCATTACATGTAAAAGTGAAATACTGTGGATTCCCTAGGACGCGACATATAGCAAGCGCATCAAGATAATGGCTGTACATATATCTCGGTCCTCCTGTGAAACTTGAAGGCAGAATTATTTTCTGACCTATATACTCCAAAATGATCTCCTCTTGATATCGCATCACAAATGCCAGAAAGACAATCGCTTCTGAGATTATTTTGCTTTGATCTAATGAAATCAAGCCGTGATTGCTCAAGAGTGCAGTAGACATTTACAACGTACTGTTGAAACAATCTTCCTGCTCTAAAAAGAAGGCCATATTCATCAAAGCGTTCGTGCAATTGGTACTTATAATACATATTCATAGAAATCATTTTCTTTTTTGTACTTCCATTTACACCATTAAATGGCATCTTTGTATTGTAACCAGGCTGACCATATACAAAAAGAAGAGGGAATTGCAGACTCATATACGAACTATGAAGTTTATTGATTCTTTTAGGGTACCTGTCTTTGTATTATATTATTATGCATAATCTGTTTTACTATTTGCATCAGGCTGAAAAACTATTGCTCCAAGAGTTCCGGAAGTAGGAAGTTGATATTGACGACTTCCTAATACATTGTAGAGCTGTATCTTTGACTCAGGTACATTTCCTTCTGCAAATTTATCCCTGGCTGTTCTAAAGATCCGAACCAACTCATTATGCTCATCCAATATTTGAATGAGTCGTTAGACTATTTCAGGAGATAGTCCACTTCGTTCTGCTCCACCAAAAGGCTTCATTCTGTTAGCAACTTCATTTTCAGTATCGTATATATAAAGTTGCATAAACTTTGGGTCTTCATTATTGGTAGGACACAGTGTACCTATCCAATGGTGTATCTGCCCAGAAATTTTGAACACATACGGACCCTTTCCATCGTTGACTGATTCATCAATTTCTGCCCCAAACGACGTCATACTAAACATCTGATTATATGCTCGAATGTTGGCTAGAAAATGTTTATCTTTGAATAATTCTTTTAAATATTCTGGTGGATCAATTTCTTTTTGAAGTTGGAATTGGCCTCCTCCACAGCATTTATTGTATCTTAACTTTTGTCGAAATGAAGTTGCTTTCAGCCTTTCTCCATACCAAAAAGCCGCATTGCAATACTCGCATGCATATTCGCAATCACCCAAATCTATATAAAATTCCGATGCGCCTGCAATTGCAATGGATAAATAATATTATATACATGATTATATAATCATAAGTATATAAGTACGATAAAGGCTATTATTATACCTTTAGTACATGGTGTTGTTAAATTATTAGGTATGTTAGTATTTGTATGCTGGATATTTTGTCTGCACATGTGTTGATCTTCACATGGGTCTTTGTTTATTGAGTATTCTCCGCATCCCATAGTATTCTTCATTTTTCTTCTCTTTTTTACACCTTTTTCATCTAAGCGGGTGCTGCATTCAGTATAAGCCAATGATTTATCCACCAACTCATTTTCACCTGCGCCATTTAAAACAGGTGGTATATAATATAAGTATACCTTACATAAATACTGTAGAAACAGATTTGAGGCTTCTAGCTTACTCCTTTTTCTCACCTTTATTGCAGCTGACGCGTAAAGGGTTAATGGATTGTGAACTTGTGTGATGTCTTTTGCGTTGGTGAAAATGATTCAGGTTTTGGTTATCATGGATTCGTAAGCAACCTTGGATATTTTGTCTGTCCATTTGTTGATCTTCACATGACTCTTTGTCTATTGAGTATTCTCCGCATCCCATGGTATTCTTCATTTTTCTTCTCGTTTTTGGACATTTTTCATCTAAGCGGATCTTTGCATCGAGTATAAGGCAATGATTTATCCACCAACTCATTTTCACCTGCGCCATTTAAAACAGGTAGTATATAATATAAGTATAACTTACATAAATACAGTAGAAATAGATCTTGAATCTTCTACCTTACTCCTTTTTCTCACCTTTATTGCAGCTGACATGTAAACGGTCAATGGATTGCGAACTTGTGTCATGTCTTTTGCGTTGCTGAAAATGATTCAGGTTTTTGTTATCATTGATTCGTGAGCAACCTTTTTCTTGAATATTGTTTGTGTTAAGCGTTACTTTCTGTACATTTGTTGGTGCTAGATGAATAGATGTGTCGCCATATACTTGTTTACCTCCCCAGCTACATAAGGTATATGAATACCTGTATTCAGTTAAAATCTATAAGTCAGTAACATTGACATGTATCTGTATAAAAAAAACAGATACATATATGATAAAAACATTACTTACCTTCTCCATTTTCATTTTTTTTGCAGCAGCCTGAGTTGCATGTCCGGTTTTGGTCTCCCAAATTCGGTAATCCGTTTAACGTCATACCACATCCATTTACATGATGGTCTCCCAAATTCGGTAATTCATTTAACGTCATAGCACATCCGTTTACATGAATACCTGTATTCAGTTAAAATCTATAAGTCACTAACATTGACATGTAGTTTTTGTAAAAAAAAAAAAAAAAAAGATACATATATGATAAAAACATTACTTACCTTCTCCATTTTCAATTATTTTGCAGGAGCCTGAGTTGCATGTCCGGTTTTGGTCTGCCAAATTCGGTAATCCGTTTAATGTTATACCACATCCATTTACATGATGGTCTCCCAAATTCGGTAATTCATTTAACGTCATAGGACATCCGTTTACATGTGAATAGGTGTCAACATCACTTTGTGGTAAATGTATAGTTGTTGGTGGGTTGTTGTGCAGGTGTATTCTGAAGCCGTTTCTTTGGTGTTTCACATTAGGTTCGGTGGGAAATTGAACACGCCTTTTTTGATTCTTATTTAGGTTAGCAATATAATCTTTGCATTCTTTAGATAGATATATTTTTTCTAAACGTTTCTTAGTAATATTATAGAGCATGGACCATAATAGTATAGTAATAGATATCTAAGCAGCATAGAATTCAAGATTAAATCGTTCATGGATATAAGAGCCACAGTTAACATATTAGTAAAATTTTGATTCAAAAAGAAAGAACAAAGAAACAGTGAATGCATCTTAAAATACCTGTGTAACAGCAAGTTGGTGAAGGTGATAGCCTGCATGGAAAACAACATTAAATGAGATAAATAATGACCCAAAAGTAATTGAATACACATACATGCAAATATGACAAATCATGTTCATGAAAATAACCTTTGTAAAGTACCAAATTGTTGTCTTTCTTTGTGATTGAGTAGGACCAGCAGGTATCGCAAGAGACAATTGTCTAATGAAGATTGTTGTTTTGACAGCAAAAGGAAGAAACAAAAGAGCCTTCTAGATGAAGCTAAGCTTTTCTTCTGCACAAAAAAGCAGGAGTAGTGTAAGAATGAAAATGTATTTTTTTTGTTTGTTTGTATTTTTTGTTTTATCTCTTATGTAAAATAAAAAAAATTACAGCCACAAAAAAAGGCCCAAGTACATTATCATAATACATGTGTGTTGCTGATGGTCCACAAAACAGCCGACAAACTCTTAGGAATTTTTTTTTACTAATATTTGCCTTTTGCTAATATTTCCCAGTAACAAAATAGATAAGTGGATGCACTGTTCAATCTACAGTTGTCATGAATAGTAAAAATGGAAATCTGAGCCGTTCAAACCACTAAACGCATACATCTCTACCGTCCAAAAGGCAGTCGGGCAACTGTTCATCAAAGATAGCATTTCTACCCTTTAAATATATAGTATAATGTTGAACTTTTCTCGTATATAACTTGCTTATATAAAAAAAAGGAATTGTTGAAATCACTTGGTTGGTGAACGTTGAGGGATCGTGAATACAATTAGGTTACACGCTCTTTAGTTAAAGAAATAAACATTGGTAAAACCTTTTATCTTAGACGGGATGCAAAGATCACCAAACTCATCATATT
This sequence comes from Chrysanthemum makinoi, assembly GCA_910596185.1. NCBI lineage: Eukaryota > Viridiplantae > Streptophyta > Magnoliopsida > Asterales > Asteraceae > Chrysanthemum > Chrysanthemum makinoi. The sequence goes on along the minus strand of OU343217.1, from coordinate 242,349,665 downwards.
CACGTGAACGTCACACAATCATTCAACACATTACCAACCAACTGTAGTGATGACCACTTGATCCACCACTACTTATTTTTTCTCAACAAAATTAAAAACAAACTATGTTAAACTTTTACTAAAAAATGAAAGGGTTTGAGGCTATTTAACTATTTATGGGGTATGGAGTTGTAAGTATAGAGATAGAAATAAAAATAAATTGGTACGTGGATATTTATAGGTAAATAAAATAGTTTAATTTAAAGTAATTTTCTAGCAAATGTCACATTGGTATAATCTTTGACTATTAGGTTTGTTTTTGTGTGCAACGGATTCGGTAGTTATGACTTATGACCACTAAACAATAACCAAAACCCCCACCATCGCTGTAGTGGTTGTGTGTGTGTGGGTAAGAGGGGGGGGGGGAGGGGGTAAAGGGGACCACACGCAAAGGGTCATCATCACCGGTGAGTTTGCTGGTCATTACAAACAGTTTATAGAAGCTTGAATTTGAAGTTTTAGTCTTTTTATGCGTTACGCAACTCTTTAATTTTACATCAATCATTTCACGCAAATTGCTTATTTATGAAATGGTATTCTCAAACACTTCGAGTTATGTTTTATCTATATGTTGTCAAAATTTGCATTACTCGTTCCGTCTCATATTTATTGTTCACAGCATTCAATTTGGGCTATCCCCAAATTATTATCTATCTCTACTTTCAACTAATCAAGAAAGTTTACAAATGTAAAGATATTAGTTGTGGCATGGTGTAATGATTACACTTTTTTTTTTTTTTTTTTTTTTTTTTATCTTGAGACAATATTTTTAAAGGTGTTGATAAGCACATCATCTTTTTTGATACATACAACATATTTGTGCATTACAGTGTTATACAGTGTGATGTATACATAAAAAAAGATGGTGTGCGTATCAACCCCTTATTTTTAAATGGAGTGATATGTAAAAACTTATATTAACATGAAACATGCCAAAATAACTTTAGAAAATTATGGTTTTAACGCATGCACACAGTGATGGCTCAAGGGTAAAGCTATTAAAGTTAAGGCTTTAAGCCTCTAATTTTCTTAAGGTCGCAAAAATTTGAAAGTCTTGTATATGTGTAGAGTCGATCACACCAGTTTTTCGGTTATCATTACTATTCTAGACAAACAATTTGTAAAAATCTAAGAACAAATTTCCTTATATTCTTCACATTTTCATTCACAGTCACTACATTTCTCATACAACATTACAGAAATTAAGACAATCCCAGTATAACATCATCTTAATACTCAAAGTTTATAGGCCTCATGACTGTTAAGACCATTTGCATAGATTCCATTTCCTACATGAAGGCTAAGCCATAATCCCACCTGCAGCCACACCCTCACATCAGAATTACAATCTAGATATCGATGTAAGGCATCATCTAATACAAAGGCCTTGTTACTGAAAGGTTTATGGATACATATTAATATACGTATGACCGGATTCAAACACGAGACTTCGGGATTGCACACATTACGTATGAGAATCAATGTTAGAATAATTAATATATAAAATGTTGTATTTAATTACTTAATCACGAATAAAACACTTAACGAGAGTTAGTATTTAACGAGGTTTGGTTAATGATCGTTAAATAACAAGTTAAATGACTAAAGATGAAATTAGTGATCAAGAAGAATCTAGAACCCCTAGGGGATCTCAAAACCGGTCGAACACAAGGGCTAGGAAAATCCTACCTTAACTTGGACTCCAAAATTATTTTAGTATAAATACAAACCCTTTGTATTCATTCTAAACTAATCTTGGTGACTTGCAAACCTAATTTCTCTTCTCCTTTCCTCCCTTTAGCTTAACCGATCGTGCACCTTCCTAATCCCATAGGGATCGATTTCTTAAGCTCAAACAAAAGTGTTTGGTTTGTTTTGTGATCAAGAACCCAACTTTTCACATTAAATCGCTAGTAATACGTGTGTACGTGAACGAAGGTCAAACACACTTGTGTTGGGAATTCTTGGTGGTTCGACTAGGGTTTTAATCGACTTACACAAACCCTAATTTATTAGGGTTTAGGGTTTATTGATTTTTGATTACTTGAATTGCTTGAATTCGCAAAAGGTACACATATACTTTTAATTCGGTTAATTCTTTACGAGTATTATTCTTTACTTCCGTTGCATGCTTTGATGATGTTTAATTGTTTTATATAATTGTTATGTATTGTAAAACCTCATGTAAAGAATTACATTTCCTTTCATGAAGGTTACCGAATAATCATTCTGCAGCAACCACCTCATAGAACAATCATTCCATTCATCTGAGTCTGAGGTCCAACCAACTCTATACCTCCCATCCATAAAAGTATAAAACCAATGTACACCATTTCAATTCTCTCTCCATATTCCATGTCCCAAACACTCCTTTTTGTCCTTTCTGAGAACAGCATTCACACATTTGTTTACCAAATTTATTCTCTCTATCTCATTTTCTAATTCTGTTTTTAACGGATCTAATTAACTATATTTGAAGTCTGAGAATAATGTTTAAGGGAGTTAACCGTTGCTTCACCAGAAAAATATATAGAAACTCAAAAGTTAGTAAAAAACTATGATCACAAATAAATATTAGATATATTAGCTCATTTCTCTATTGAAAATGAGATATTATGGCACAATGCTTTTTGTAAAAAATCAAATATTTTACATTAAGAAAGCTAGAAAAGTTAATATTACATAAATGATTTTTTGCGCAAACAACTTTAATATATAAGGCCTCGTTTTAAAGTTTTGCTTTAGGCCCCATGAAGGTTGAGCCGTCCCTGCACGCACGCTTCTAATCATCCAGAATATTGTAGCATGGCAGGTTTTGCAATCTCAATCCCAAGTACTAATTGTTCATCTCTAAGGGGGTTAAAAATGATGATTGTTAGTGAAACCAATCTGACTCAATGATTTACGTGTTTTGACCCTTTACCTTAGCCGTGCCGTGGATGTCCTGATTTCATCCCATATGTATAATCTATTCATATGGTTCATGACACTTCAAATATGTCATATGTCTTCCAAGCAACACGATCTTTCGTCACAATGCCGCACATTTGCTTATTCCAGTTTCAGTGTCCCCTTTTTGTTACTTGAGCAAATGAGCATGTGACTTGTCGATGCTCATTGTTACAAGTGTACTGAAATCAGATTTCATCATTAAGATTCTTTCAAGAATAAATCACCACATAATACCATTTGCCTATATGATTCTGCGTTAAATTGGATTCATTCAGACTACTTTCTACCATGTAATTCCATTTTATATCTAGGAACTTCAACATAAGCATACATATCGAATGCCGTTATGTGCACACGGGCACACTAGTACCCTTGAATTAGAAATAGTGCTAAAGAGAGTTTGAACCCAAAACCTCCATAATATAGACAAACTGACAGATGCAAATATGTTATCACGAGTTCTTAATCTTTCCATCCTTCTTGATTCGTTGTCTTGGAGATTTTCCTTTTGTGTTGGCACTGGGAAGAGTGCGATGGAATTGCTGGTGTAGCGATCTTGGTTCCCTTGTTTTCATACTAAAACCCCTTATGCAAACATAACCTGCAGAATATGTAAATTATGTTACCAGAATATGAAAACTAGATATATTATAAATACGTTTCTAATATCTTTCTTAGAATCATTACCTTCCCAAAAGCAGTCTCGCACTTCCTGAGTTGACAAACCTGTGTTACATAAGAGTTGTCGTTTCATTAGCATATACTTATTCGGTAAACTATGCAATACAGCAGTACTTTTTGCACCTTGAAATATGGCTGATATAGAGGTTCCACAGTACAGAGTCTTTATATCCAGATCTGATAATAACTTCCTGGGTATAACAAGTGGTTTTTCACTAGTATCATCATCGGCAAATACCTGCATCAACCGTACAGAAATAATATTATACCATATACCCATGGTTAAAAGCCTGAAAGCCTGAAAGTCTGAAACTATGCTATAGGAAAAGGAAGATACCTCGTTTATCTGAAAGTAAGTTCCATCAAGAGGAAATGATCCTCTAGTCGCCGTCCTACATGGAACCTGTTTGTAAGCAACAGTTAGAAATTGCCATATAGGCGAGTCGGGTGACTTGGGTCAAAACGGGCCGTTTTCAGTACGTGTCGAAACAGTCCATTTTTAGAAGAATCTTGTATATAGTTAATGAGTTGGGTATATATAGTTAGCAGTGATTTTTTAACCCGTTTGAGATAAAATGCAAACCCAAAATGACCCATTCAGTACAAACGGGTCAAAATTGCCATCAGCATAGTTTAGCTCACCAAAAACGTTCCAAGTATAGTATCTTCATCTCGAGGATCATCATTGCATGGCTCACTTGAGCTGCATTTCTCTGTTAGCATTAACGAATGATCTCGAGTTTCTCCTAACATAAGAATATACAAAATGATATTAATCATACAATCTCACCCTTTCTGTTCAATATGTAAACTTCTGTGTTTTAGATATTTAGGTCTCTTCTAGTTTTGTACATGGTATAACGCAAAAATTATAATCTCTGAATCTGTACAAAAAATTTATACCTGGTGGCCATGTAGCAAGCAGGTAATGAAGTTTATCATCTCTGTCTCTTTTGTCCAACTGCAACAAAACCACCTTAGTATAGCAAAATATGTTTAGGGACATTTGTATAAAATGTAACTAAACGAAAAAAGCTACTGACCACTTGCACCAGAGGATGCCAATCCGGGAGAACATAGCTGCATATTTCTGATATTAACCACTTTTTATAATGAAATAAAGAAAAATAACTGACGTATGAGAATTAAATTAAATACTTACACTTGGTGTTCTGTCCTCAATTGACCTGCACTTCTCACTTTACGACGGCGACGAGATGTTTTTTTTGCTGATACGGTCACTATGGCTTTGGACACAGCATTCTTTTGCAATGGCATATTATTCTCACTCATATGATTCCATACACCTGTAAGAAGCTCTTCGGTCTCAATCACCGCAGGATGTACCTTAGGAACGCAAAGATCTTCAATATCTTTAATGATCAAAGTAGGCTTCATTGGATCTTTGGTTCTACCAGGAGTAACTGGAGCAAATCCATTCTCAACTGCCGGGCTGCTGAAACTGCATCATCATCATCATCATCATTCAGTAGACAAATAAAATTACTCATCATCATTCAGTTATCAATTAGTATAATATTATCTATGCATGTTAACAATATTAGAATACACAATAACAAATTTGGACAGCAAACCTTAATAATTTACTTTTATGATGCTCGCAGTCTTTCTTCAGTGGACAAGAATTGCAACTTGGATTCCCTTTCTTGCAAAACACCTACAAAAAGTTGAAGTAAATTATACTTGACCAAGATAGGCATATACTTTATCATGTATGTTTTTTTCAATGATGTTCACAAATATAACTACTAAGTACTCGTACTTTTCCAAAAGTGATCAACTGGTAATGGAGCTCGTATCTGCATCAAAATTTCCTTACATATCAGTTTGCTTTGTGTAAAATATCTTGTACTAGAGTAATATTTTTGTGATGGAAATAGAAAATTACAATGAACCGGCATCAAGAGCAGAAATCCTAGGTGATAGATACTCGTAAACACGTTCAATTGTAGGGTACCTAAATGAAGTATTCAGCGCAAGGTTAATCAAAATTGTCATAACAAATACTTAATGCAATTTGTTTAACTACAATGTTCAAACTCACTCTTTCAGCTGATGCAGAAGAAATCCATCAGGAAGCTTTCCAATCTGAACCCATCCCAGACGCACCATTATCCGGCTCACATGCGTGTCAACCTAGTAGAAAGATTTAAATATTGATAAAAAAAAACTTTCCAAAAATTTTATGTAGAGAATTGCTATTTATAACAAATAAGAAGATGTATTACAGGGAATGCTTCTTGGCGTAGAGTTAATAACCGAAGACATTCCGTGCTTTTTACGCCCAGTCCAAAAACCGCCATAAAGTATTCCCTGCATATATGATTAACTTATTTACAAAAACAACCCATGAGTGAAAATGTAACAAATTCGAAGAATCTTACTTTGCTTTTTCAGGTTCGGCGTTTCTTAACCACTCGATATCATAAAGGCCAGATTTCGTATAATCTATCTTATCAAGGAATGTCTGCACAGATTTATAAATATCTGTTTTTTATATCCATTTTATCTTGTTAATGCATATTAGGAAGTATATACTTTTGGGCAAATGATTGAAAAAAGTATCATACTTGTCATCATTTCCTTTTGTGGGTAGTGAACAATTTTTTTTGCTTTTGTGGGTACTCTTCTTTCAGATTCATCCTTTTTAAGGTAATATGTGACATTTTTGCCCTTCGGGAAAAAAATTTTTCTATTAGCTAAGAGGGGCAAAAATGTCCCAAAAATTCGTAAAATACCCTAAAAAGAATAAATTTGAAAGAAAATTACCCACAAAAGCAAAAAAATTTGTTCGCTACCCACAAAAAGAAATGGTGGCAAGTATGATACTTTTTTCAATCATTTGCCCTATACTTTTCAACTTTCGTAAAAGGGCAAAAAAAACTACCTGGATTCGTTTCGCAAGTCTATTATGCTGGCCTCTGGCTTGGATGGCATGAGAGATATCGTCAACATGTGCACATCTTATCGCATTCCAGTCTAGAGCATGTTCAGTGCGACTGTTGTTTTTGGGATCTTCGATAGTACTTTCGTTGGGGTACTTGGCAGCCAGAGACATGAAGATGGAACTAAGCAACATTGTGTCATATGATCATGATGTGAAGAAATATTAGGCATCACTAAATTATACACATATTAAGCCCAAACTCACCTCGACGTTTTGTCTGATGTGTTTTGTGCTAAGAACACGCCGACAACTGAATCTACAACAGAACCTTTCCACCCCATGAAGGGTCTATTTCCTGTTAATTACATTGTGAAAATTATTTAGTTAATCTTATAATGGTAATCTAACAGTCAATACGAATAGTATAGCAATATCATGGATACTTGTATCGCTTAAAAAGTTTAAAAACTCAAAATATCCATACAATTTAGGACGGTACGGCTAGATAATAATCATTAATTCACTTGCATACATATCAAACTCGTTTATTATCGCATAAGTTACCTTGAACAAGGCTTATGGATCTGATGAAAGACAATGCTCTTTCTCGAAATAACACCTGCTCGCTCTTCATCCATTCTCGTTCCTCTTTCTCAATGCATTGCAAACCTGTATATGTATAGCATGTATATAATTACTGTTTTCTTAAATCTAACATACAAGTTATAAATAACATGAAGGATACAAGATATAATTTCTTTATAATATTACATTTAATACTTTTGAGTTTGGTATAGACTTTAAGCACATTCATGTTCATGATATGATTATATGTTTAAAAAAAAGGGGCTTTTGCATATATATATCCTCCTGAAAATACAAAATTGCATATATATCCAAAGCATGCATAAAAACCATTGTATTATGTGCATAAAAAACTTGTACAAAGGATATATATGCAATTATTCATTTTGGGAGGGATATATATGCATTTTTGCCTAAAAAAAATAGCCATGTTCAGCTTGGTAAGACCTCCAAAATAAAATAGCCACTTCATAGTGCTCTAGTAACATACTATTTGTTGGCCACATTTAGTAACATACACTTTTTGGGTCATTCAGGTAAAAAATACTATTAACCCTTTGAGAAGCTATTAACCGGCCGTTATATACTTGTGTCAATGTTTATCGCACGTGTTGCTTGCAATGTTTCTAACATACAACTTACTATATTCGATATATCCCACTAAATTATATTCAAATCATAAACGGGTCGACATGACTAACCGATTCAATAAACGTGTTGAGGTTAAGGCCGAACTTCTTGACACGATTAACTAAATAGGTCAGGTTTGGGTTGAGATATTTGAACCCGCCAACCCATCAATTAACCCGACCCTGCCAACCCGGACGCGACCCAAATTGCCACCCCTACTAAAATCTACTTAATACCATATTCAATATTAAAATTATCAAATGACCCAAACAACATCGACATGTTTTGTTACAAATAACCATATATATATGAAACTGAAAACTAAATAGTACTTGTTTGCTGATCAGGTTCCGTGTGCATGCATTTTCTAAATGTTCGACCGAGGCGAAAACCACCCCTAGTGTAAACAACCACCCCTTTTACTTCAGAATCGGTCGAAGAGGACCCGAAATCCAATGCTCTACGGCACAACGCCTTCTTTTTCTTCGACCGCAAGGAATCTTGCTTCGGAGGAGTAAATGGGGAATCCATCATCACTTTTGGCTTAAATTTAGCATCGTGCTTCTTCTTTTTATCTGATAATACTTTTTTACTTCTTTTTGTGCTTGGTGGTTCAACTAGTTTATGTTTTTTGAATATCGGCAACCTTGGGCGTAAATCATAACGTTTTTCTGCATTTATGCACACATGCAAGTAATATAAGATTTACATGGTTGATAAACAAGAGCATATACTTAGATTTATTTGCATAAAAAAGCAGCAATCACACATACCCTTGATTGAATATAATGTAAAATCAATGCAAATGGAGGCATGTTTCCGTTTGTTCTTTCCTACTTTGTTCACCATATTTTTTGTTCTTTACTACACACACTAAAACAAGAAGTGAAAATTAGGGATAGTGGGTTGGTAATGATATGTTCAAAGAATTTAAGTCAGTAATAATGGCTTAACTGCAAAATGTCATCTCAACAATTTTTGGCGCCACCACTTTCTCTAATTTATTGTTATGTACTTAACTTTATAGTGGAATAATAGATACCGTAATGATTTGGCTAAAATACGTAGCTAAGAGCACTAGGTGTCAAAACTAGCTTAAGGCTCGTCGTCGTCTTAATCTCAGCGCCACGTCTGCATCCTATTTTTTCACAACTAACCACAACAAACCCCCTCCTCACTCATAACAAACCTCAACCTCTTCATTTGGGGCTCACCACTATCCACTTTATTTTTTATTCAATTTTTCATTTCCAAATAAACTAAATTCATTTCATTCAAATTAAAAATACAATACATAACACAATAATAAAAAAGCAACCGATCTGAAAAAACAACACGAGTAAAAAAATACAACACATACTCTTTGGATTTAATTTTCGACATCCCACTTCGGCAATTTTTCAAAATCTCCAAAACGTGAACATACTTGAACTCTTTTCCACCAAATTGTTGCTGGAAGTTTAGTTTCGCATTTTCGAGATGAGTGTGGTCATTTTGAGCACTTACGCTGCAATGTTTGTAAATTGCGTTGAACTTTTGCAATCGACGTTAATCCTCGTCCATTTACCGTGATTGAATTTTTTGTACGATGGTCATGGTTGTGCGATTATTGAACATATGCATAACGTCGTTCCAAAAAATATTTTCGGAATGGTTATTTTCCATATCGATAGCTTGCGAAATTTCTATCCAAACTTGCGCAAGCAAGATTTCTTCAGAATTGTTCCACTTCAAAGTTTGAGACATTTGTGTGTTTTTTTTTTGAATTGATGTAGATGTGAACAAATGGTGGTTATAAATTGTTATTTATAAGGGTGGTTTTCAAATTCAAATTCAAATAGTAAAATTCAGATTCAAAATTCAAATTCAAATTTTAAATTCAAATTCAAAACGTATCTTTGAGTAATTCAAATTCAAATTTTAAATTCAAATTCAAAAACCGTATACTGTTGAGTGGGGTACTTTAAAATTCAAATTCAAATTTTAAATTCAAACGGTTTTGTTTTCAGCCAATATATAGTATCCTACCAGTCACAATTCACACACAAATAACACAATTCACACACAAAAATGTCTCGCAAAGATTTTTCTCAGCAATTCCCAGGAGAAGTTCTTAGAAGCCCAGAACTTTCCAACCCCAAATCACTTGCGGAAACCACCAACTCTGCCAGAGTTTGAAGTTTACTCAACACCACCGGAAAATGTCTTCCCGGTGGGTTTTGAAAACATCCCATACCTCCCAATTGTTCCATCACCACCGGAAAATGTCTTCGCGGGTTAAGTGAGGCTTCCCTCCGGCAACTAGAACAAGATGAAGAAAAACGGTAGGGAGATTATGGAGCAAGAAGCGATGAAGCAAGTTGCTTCGTGAGTGGCAACACGGGAGGCTCAGTACCTCCAAGACAATTACTTCGACATAATGGAGACTCGGCTCTTTAATGGCGAGTTTAATTCCCCTTCAAGTTCTGAGGGTTGGGTCTCAGATGATTCATTTTTTTTAAGTTTTAGTAGTTTTATTATGTATTTCATGTTTTTATGTTGTTTCGGTTTCAGTTTTTAAGTTTCAGTTTTTATGTATTTCATGTTTTTATGTTGTTTCAGTTTCAGTTTCAGTTTTTATTATGTATTTCATGTTTTTATGTTTTTAAGTTCAAGTTTCAGTTTAAAAGTTTCATCATTATGCCTCTATATTTGCATTTTTTTCCTCTACGAACCTTTCAATATCACTATATATAAAAACACTTCACTTTATTAAAAAGATCCACAATATCACCTTATTAAAAACCTTTCAATATCACAATATCACCTTATTAAAAAAGAGAAAAAAAAAGAAAAAGAAAAAGAAAAAGTACACCTTCATCTTCGTCGTGCAGACAACGACACAAATCACGGCGACGGACGGCGAGGCATAGCGGTGTCAAAACGAAGGACGACGAACGTCCAGCTCAGACGGCGAGCTTGCACAACGAGCCCACACCGGGTGCTCTAAGTGCTATGGCACGGTTGGCTATTGAGAGTACTCAAGGGGTATTTTGATTTACAATGCTTTTTATATTATTGTTGTGTTACTTAAAAACCAGGCGTAATAGAGGCTTGAAGATCGAGTCTTCAAGCAATGAAGATGCGTCTTCATTGTTGCGGAGCCTTCAAGCCATGCGTCTCAAAGGAAAAATGGGAGGATTCAGTTGACTGCAAGATCGAGTCATGGGAGAGTTTTGTGGGGGCCCAAGTGAGTTGTGTGAGTTATTTTGGTGTATCTATGTGTATAAGTGGGGTATATTTGAGTCATGAAGTTGGTTGTCTTATTACACTAAGTTGGTAGTGAAGTTGGTTGTAGAGAAAAAAATTGAGGCGGCGCTGATGTAACGATGGTGAATGTGGTCTTGGAGGTTCCTTATTACACTTAGTCTAAGGCTGGGTATGTGTAGTAAGGCAGTGGTCGACGCGTCCAACCCCCAAAAATGCATTCTAGCTAAAAGATCAGTTCACCGCCCACACGTCTTGGACTATTTTTGAACATAATTCGGTCGTCTAAATGACCTACTTCATTTTCATAGTTTTTATATGTGTGTGAGTGCATTATGAGGTATGTTTATGTTTAACTGGGGTATATTTTGATGGTGATGTTGGTCATTCTATTACACTATGTTAGTGGTGTTAAAAAGCTGATGTGACGCTGAGTTGGCGGTGATGATCGTGGTCACCACTAAACTCAGCCTAAATATTGGTTGTAACTTGTGTCGGGATCGAGTCAACAATGACAGTTAGTAACTGAGACTCAAACACGATTTGTTTAAGTGATCACGCCGAGTACGGCGATGATATACTGTTTAATTTTACATAGCTCTAACATGCATATAACCATTTTATATAAATGGATTGACGAGTTGATGTATTTAACATGTTAGAAAAAACACCAATAAATAGTCCAGTGTTAAGACACTTGACCTCCGAACAAGAAGTCAAGGTTCAAGCCTCACAGTCTGCACATTTGAGAGTGACCGAGAAAGGGTCGGAAATGATCATGTGGATACTCCGGTTAGGTCGTGCTCGTACATCTGAGTCAAGCGTACATCTGAATCAAAGACTCGCCCTCTCTGAATAATCTGAATAAGGAAAACCTCATCTATTTATCTCTGTGTGTGTGTGTGTGTGTGTGTGTGTGTGTATATATATATATATATATATATATATATATATATATTGGTTCATTAGAAAAAGTAGATCTCAAGAGAAAAGTGAAAAAAGTGTACAAATAACCCCTCCCCCCCTCCTTTTTTTCCCAACTCAAGGAGCCTTATTGCAACTTCTTGTATTTTATGAGATTTGTTCATAGCTTTTACACATTTCCAGCTCTATCATATATAAAATGTAACCCTTTTCATTTTTTTCACTTCTTTTTTCTCTGAATATACGCTCCTCTCATTTTTCTCACAATTTCTTATTCTTCTTTCACCCTAGTAACAATATCCATCCAATCAACATAATAGATGTGGTTTATTATCAGATTCAATCAATCCTCTCCTCATAATTTCTCAAATCGAAGATCAAAGTAAGTAATTAACTGATTTCAATTACAAATTTATTAGTTTTGCTATTTTAATTCAAATAGAAATGTTATATATGTGTTTATTAGTGTTTATCTATACGAATTATTGTTCATTGTGAGCTAGTGTTTTGTTTTATGAATTTTGATTTAATCATCAGGTTTGTTCATAGATGTACTAATTAAAGAATTTTGTGATATGATGCAGGGCAAAAGTTCAATATAAATCTCAAATTTACCATAGATTCAATGAACCAATAATAGCCATTCATTTTTTTATTATGATAAACTTTCACTCTTTTTTAAAAAATTAAATATCTCACAAACCGTTAATCGTTACACGATAAAAATTATACCATCGCGATGAGAATTAAATTATCTTTCTATAGATATGCACTGGGTAAAGTTAAAATAAAAAGACAAATATCCGTAAAAAGAATAAAAAGATTTATTTTTTTTTTAAAAAAATTCTCCAAAAATTCCAAAAAAATTCCACAAGATCGGGTATGTTGGTGCATAAAAATTTTGTGAATTTTTTTTTTATAATTTTGAGTTTTGATACATTTTTTTTAATGCACAAAAAACGAATTTTGATGCGCAAAAAACTTTTGATGCACAAAATTTTCAACTGTTTTAGTTAGATCGCAATGTTATTTTGATGAAAAAGTCGAAAGAAGTTGGGTGCAAAACCATTTTGATCACAAAAACGATTTAATCGCACGTATTTTTTCATAATTTTTTTCGGAAAAATATCCACTTTTAGAAAAAAGTTTTTCAAAACTTTTTCATGCACCATCATACCCAATCTTGTGGAAATTTTTGAGAATTTTTCGAGATTTAAAAAAAAAAAATCTTTTTATCTTTTTACGGATATTTGTCTTTTTATTTGATCTTTATCCACTACTATATATTTTTAATGATTTTTTTTTTCAAAATTTCAGCCCAAAAAAATCATATATGATTTGATTTTTACAAATCATATATGATGATTTTCACAAATCATGTATGATTTTTTTGAAAATCATATAAGATTTTTCTGGGCGAAATTTTTGAAAAATAATGTTTGTCGAAAATATAGAAAAGTGCATATCTATAAAAAGATAATTTAATTCTCGTCGCGATGGTGCATTTTTTATATTTTGAAGATTTACGGTTTGCAAAATATGTTGTTTTCAAAAAAAGGTGAAAAATAGGTTTTTAATTAATTTTGATAAAAAATGAATGGCTAAGATTGATTTATTGGATCTATGGTAAATATGAGATCTATATTGATCTCAACTCTATGATGCAGTGTACATATTACTTTTTTGAAGAAAATTTGAGAGAAAAAAAATACATGTTATATGTGTTTGTAAAAAATGCACACAAGATGTTTGATTAAATGTCTCAATGAAAATTTATAACTGTGGCGCACTAATTTTACCTTTGTGACGCATTTGTTTCTCTAATTGTTTTGGTCATTTTTTCAATGAAATGAGCTTTGTATGTGTGGTTGTATGTGTTCTAAATTATAATTGCAGTAGTTTGATTATTATTTTTTTTTGGTTCAAATATAGATCTAAAAGCTTAATTATGTTTATATTATGAGTAGAAAATGTTTGTTTGTGTAACTAAATGTATGATGTAGTTGTTCTAAAATTTTGATGTAATAAGTGTTTATTTTTATAGATGTGGATCTATTAAATAGTGTTTTCATTATTTTATCAGTAGAAACGGCTTATATGTGTAGTTGTATCGTGATGCGGCCATTTTAAAATGCAGATCCAATAGGTGTTTGTGTGTGACGAATATAGATCTGAAACATTGATGTATGATGTAGTAGGTGTGTATAGTTATATGTATGATGCACTTGTTCAGTAATGCTGATGCAATCGGTTTTTGTTTGTGAAAAATACGTATCTATTAGGTATTTTTTGTTATTTTATCAGTAGAAAAGGCATGTATAAGTAGTTATATATGTGACGCATTTGTTTTGAAATGATGATGCACTAGTTGTTAACAAACGGATGCCCTGAGTTATTCATTGTGATTCACTTATATTAGTTGGATTATATGTTACTTTATCTTATAAATCATTTGCTAATATTGCCCTGCACCTATTAGATAACTCTGTGATTCACTAGTTGCTAACAAACTAATGACCTAAATTAGTTAATGTGATGCACTTATATTCACATTTTGTTGCATTTTGCTAGGTTTTGTTTGAGCTATTTAGGTTGTTGAAGCTAAAGCTACTAAAGAAAGACGAGTCTCCCTCACTTATGGAAGTAGGGAGGACATAAGTCAATGACTTCTTTAGAATAATACACCAACAAACATATTCAAGGAAATAACTCGTTTGGAATATCCAAGAATTATTTTTCTTTTTCATATTTGATGAATTTTAAATTGATTTTCTTACTTGATACTTTGGTGCATTTTCTTTCTTTTCTGCAATTGAAACTTCTGCAAATAACTGCTCATTGGTATCATTAGCATTTTGTATAAACTTTTTCCGTTTCTTTATTTGATACTTCTACAAATGAATGGTCAAGGGTAACACTCTCTATATATGATATTTTTCATTTAATGTATCATTGAAAATTCTGCAACTGTGATGCAACATCATTCTCTTTACTAATGCACTACTATCTTTATAAATGCTTTTTTGAATTTCATGTTGCATTGTACCTTACCTAAATAGAAGCACTTTCTGTTGATGCACATTATTTTTAACGTTGATGCACCTTTATCATTGACATTGATGCACTTTTTTATTAAACAACAATTTGTTTATAAGTACTAATGCGGATATTTCATTCTAATCATTTCTTAACAATCATTCAATTGTTTTTTCTTGAAAACTATTGTTTTTTGTCCAATAGTTCAAAATTAATTTGAATTTTTTGTACTATATGAATTCTACCTTACCCAAACAGATTCACTTTATTCTATGTACGGAAGCACCTTTGGTTTCAAATTTTACATTTTTCGAAATTCGTCTTGAAAGATGCATCATGGACCTACGAAATTGGTGTGTGGATTTTCTGTAGCATATCAAAACCTAATAGTTTCTTTTTTTATATTCCCTTTTGCTTCAAATTTTTGGTAGCTCACAGCCTCATCATATGTATGGTTCTTTCCATTATAACTCTCTTTGAAATTGTTTTTAAGTTCGGATACAGAAATAGAAGCTGCAAAAAAGTGTTAACATGTCAATAACAGTAACAATAACAAACACATGTATTAAACATATAAACACTTTTTAATACACTTATCCAAGTTTTATTTTTCAAATTTGATGCATTTATTTCTACGATTTGATGAATATTTTTTTGATATGTACAACAATGCACCAATCATACACATTTAATTCCATAATATGTCCAACAATACAGAGATGTCGTACAATGTCATATAATTCACTAAGCATACAAATTGGTGCCCTGACATGTAAGTTGATGCACTAATCTTACACACAGATGTTATAAGGTTTTATGTGATTCACTGAACATTCATGCTCCGAAGCTAGTCCCAGGTTGAAAAGGTAGAAGTTGCACCAATATGGGATTTGGACCAGAAGTAGATATGAAGACAACTGGACCCACATTAACCACAACATCAGTATAAAAAAGACAATTACACTACTGTTTTATTTCTTTTTTTAAGAAGTGTTGACAATTTTCGAGTCCTCGCATAAACATCAACCTTTTTGATGCACTAATTTCGATGCACTAATATCTCCTTTTTTGACGCACTAATCATATTCATAGATGCCTTAATATCTACCTTTTCGATGCACTAATCATACTCATAGATGCCTTAATATCTACCTTTTTCGATGCACAAATCATACTCATAGATGACCTAATTCCCATTTAATCTACTAGTGCTCCGAAATAGTAAATAATATGAATATCTATCAAATACAATGATAAACAATCTGACAGTAAAAAAGCTCATAAATTTTGAACATTAAAGAAGGAATGAAATTTAAAATGTTAATCAGGTACAAGTCCTTTACCCCTATTTTACTCCTTCCTTCTCGAGCATTGAAATTTACCCTCAAATGGACAACCTAGTAGATTATAATACATCAATATATTCCACACTAACCTGATCACCAACTGTGCCAGTAAGTGGATGAAATACCCTTGTATTTGAAGTTATTGATAGTGCTCTCCTGAGAATGAGTGAAAAACTAACATTGTGATTTTGTCATAACCTCATGCCGAAAGTAAGATGAGACGGGGGTCATGAGATTATGTTTTCCAACAGTCAGCTTAAAAAACATATTTTATTTCCCGTGGATAGTAATCTAGAAAAAATATATTTATAAAAAATACAATGCTAAACACTTTATAGTATATAGAGCATTACCGCATGAGACTGATCATAAATATCAATAACAGACATCTCATATCTGTGAACTCATAGGTTGAAGAAATGGTATACAACCCATTTCTCTCTAAGGACCTTCAAAAAAAAGAGAAGGTGGTTTATTTGTATATACAAGTTACTTTTTATTAAATGCAAAGAGAATATGGATACTCGTTGCATGAATAAGACCCTGCGATCCTCAATGAGTCATGCGATGCAATATGCGACCAGCTACATTATCTACAAGATGGATCGTCGGCGCTGCTTCATCTGGAGTTGCCAAACTAATCGGACCACTTGCTTTGGGTGGAACAGCATCAACAAACATCATATTTTTTTACGCAATTGTACATGACATCCTCGTCAGCAATCACCTTTCCTTGAGTGTAAACGACCTAAACCAATAAATATTTAATTTAAAATTTCTAACTTTTTGGTGCTGGCAATTTCACACCATTAATCATGACTGTCAAATGGACAAAACCAGAAAAGATAACGTTGGCCAAGGTGTATTTTTATGCGTACCCACTATATCAATTTATTCAAAAATTAGTAAATTTTTATTTTTCCCGTGATCAAATCTGACACGTTAATACAAGAAATTTGAACAAAAGGTGTTTTATTAAACATATAAATGGATGCCCAAGTATTACCAGTGATGCACTAAACAAACAAATGGATGCCCTACGATGCACTAAACATACAAACGAATATACTAAACATATATATAACAACCCGTACTTTTCCAGGTCCTTAGTCAACCTCAAACTCAAAATCTATTCTATTTTGGAAGAAATCACATTCACCATTTCGTATAATTATTTAATTGAATCGCGTAAAACAAGTATCACCCTCTTGTGCACTATGACTTTGGACTAAGATTTAGTTTGCATATTTTCAGTACATTGCCACTACTTCAATTCATAATTTAATTGCTAGGGCACTTGCACATTTATTTACTGCAATTATTAATTTAATAAACACTTTTCACAATTTAAATGAACACCTAATGTACCCGACACTCCCAAGCAATTATTTTTAATACATTCTTACATTCCGTATATTACTATAAAAGTACAATAATTATTTTCTTACACCTTTAAAATTCTTTTATTAACATAACTTGATTGTATGTACTTACCGTTAACTACAAAATTATTACCCATTACACTTACAAAATACATAATACATAAATCAAATACATTTTCTTCTTCCTATTGCCTAGTAGCCGCTCCCCCTCTATGTAATAGTAAGCTAAATTTTTTTTACCTTAAAAACCATACTACTTTAATCACATTTTGACTTGAATTTGTAACTCATCAAATAAACCTTAAAACACTTGTGCAATGAATAAAAGTAGGAGACAAGATATGACTTGTCCCCACTTTTTTTTCCTTGTCAAACGGCAACCCAAAAAGGACCAAAACAAAACATTGATTTTTATACATAACCTAAAAGACTAGATCATTAAACAAATACTAAACACCTTACTGTTATGAATATTTATTATAATGATTGTACACATTCATCATCACATTTATATCCCCTAATTAGTAACCTTCATCTTTATGATTGGTCTTGTAACAACCAACATTGTACATAATAGCATTCATGTTAAGGTCCCTATAAATAGAGGCACATAATATAATATGAAGACACACCAATAACAAGTTTTATCTTTCTCTTTCATACTCACTTATATTCTCTTGCTTATTGTTCTTATTGTGCTACTAGACTCGTTGTTATACAACACGTTATTAGCACGATCTAAAGTTTTGATTTTAGTTTCTCTTTTGATTCCTTACGGTACGTCTTTAAACTCCCGATCTTTACACACACCTTCAAACATTGACACCTAAGCAATTCATAAGATGACATGTGTTTAATTAGTTTTTCATAATTTGGTCAAACTTAGTCATTAACTATTGTATTTAAGTGTTATTTGGCTTTAAAGGTTGTCTTGTTTGTCTTTGTATTTAATCATGCGTATGAGAGGTGTGCTATTTATCTTTTTGTTTAACAATGCGTATGAGTTTTTGATTTGATATTTTTGTTGCCGATCTTAACATATGTGTTTGCATGATGTAGTTCATATTTTTAATTTTGTTTAGGTGTTTGTGTGAGAATCTAAATACACGTGGCTAACAATAATTTTGTCATAAGAAGACCTGGAAGTTCATTCTTAAATTAAGCATCATTACAAGAAAAATAATGCTTAGCTTCTTCTTAAACAGATTTTATTAACCTTCTAACTATGAGAAAATTAAAGATAATAACATGAATGAATTGGCAAGAAAAAATTATAATTTTGATATATAGAAGTTATGTATTTACTTAAGCATTATGTGTTAACTGTCATTTATCATAAAACAATGGATTTTAAGTAATGTGAATTAATATTTTATATAAACAACATTAACACTTTTGGGATCTTGAGCTATGTTTTACGCAATCCTCCTTATTTAATACAAGAAACATATATAATTTTTTATAAAGCTCGTGATTATCCGAAAGTTGTATGTTTGGAGAATGAATTTAAGACATACATGCAAATTGTTTATCGGTTCATATTATGTGAAAATAATACTACTTAACAGTAAAAAAGAGTGTTTTAACTTGGAGGTGTTTTGTATCTATAAGACTTTAATTGTTTATGATCGCATAAATTAACGAGTTTCATTCCCTGCTACCTGAGAAGATAAATGAGAACTATTTTAATTTTAAAAAGACAAACGTGTCATTAAAAATATGCATTATAGTTATAAGTATGAGAATCATTTTGGTGAAACATTGTCACATAGGAGTAATGAAAATATCTAAATGTGTGAATATAATAACTTAGTTAACTCAAATTGTGCCATTAACTTTTGACACGAAGTATATGTTTTGACTAATCATATCATGTAATTTTATTTGCTTGTGAGATACTTGATTCATTGAATAATGTCATACTTTACTGGTATAGATTATGGTTTATTATTTGAGGATGCTATAAGCTAGTGTAGCTATTATATTAAATTCTATAAAAGACATGAAGAAGCTAATGAGAAAAATGTGAGCTTTTCATACTATTCTATTTATAAATAAATATAAAAAAGGTGCAATTAAACCACATGTGGTCTTAAAGTATAAATTTATGAACCAAGATTGTTATATTAATTGGCATGACCGGTTGGACCATCCCGGTTAATTTTGATGCGAAATGTATAGAAGAACCGCAAGTTTCTTCAAAGATAGATTGATTGTTCTCAGAGGAAGTTAATTGTTCATATATCACCACCATAGTAAAGTAAAGGCTTTAGCCTATAAAAGTTGTGTAAAGAATAGAAAGAGGATGTATATAGGCATATACATCCGCCATGTGGATCATTTTGAGTTTTAAAGTCGATGCATCATCAAAATGATCATTATGGACGCAACTTAAGGTTAGCATGATTAATGGCTCAACTTATAAAATGCCAGCATGGTTTTCCATATTGTATCTTTCGAAATGGTGGTAAATACTTCCATATGTTGGGCGATTATTGGAATAAGTTTGAACTTTATGTAGCCCAAGTTCATACACGAATTGCTTTTGTTGCAACGTTCATAAAACGTCTTCAGTTGATTGCTAAGCCAATAATTATGAGAACAAAAGTCTTAGTTTATGGGGCATGTTATAATATCTGAATTCGCATCTTGCCAACAATTTATAATGAATCTTCCCCATTAGAATGGTTTTTGGTCACAAACCATATTTCTCAAATGAGATTTTTTTTAATTGTGCGACATTTTTATAATAAATCCACCATAACGCACAACAATGGGATATTGAAATGGATAATTCATTCAGGGGGAGAGAATGAGCAGCGAGGGATATGAAATGAATTATGATATAAATGTTGATCCTGACACTAATGAATATGAACTTAAAGTTCAAAGGAGAATTTACATTCCAAATATAGTAATTGCTAGGCATGTTTAGTGACCTAAATAAAGCGACTAAATCATATATACACTGCTAGTGCTCCAATTAGAATGTGTGTCCCACCAGTAAAACCAATGATTGGTAGTAACTCTATGGCACGCCTGCAACGTGATAGACTAATCGATTACAAATAAAAGTCCTCGATTGAAGTGATAGAATGGAGCAATAAAATGAAGAAGGTCAAATCGAGGTCATAAGGCCCCATAATAGTCTCCTAAAGAGACACTAGACTGAAGGTTATTGAAAAACCCCGGGTACATGAAAAACTATGAGATCTCAATAAATGATATATAACGTCTAGTAGAGTATGGAATCGAAAAGAAATCAATCGACGTCGATATTACTATTGAATGATTATGCAAGTAAATAATATAGCGCTAAAATGAATGTGAGGACCTTGGATTAATGATGGCCAAATTTAATGACGCAAGTACATAATGAATGATTGAAGTCTCGTGTGATAAGACATGTGATTGGGACTTAAAGTTAATATACATAAATGCGTAAAAATTATTGGATATGCATCTGTCTTTGTGAGATAGCGATATTAAATTGTGCATCAGCACAAGTGATGGCACACATATTTTCGCAAAGATTTTAAAATGATAATGACGACACGTGTTCAGATGTGGTGAATCATAATGTATTTTTATATTGTATAAGTCTGGAAATGTGATAAATAATTGATATGCGTCTAAAAGAAAATGAATATAGCTCATTTGAAGTAAAGATTATGTTAATACAAATAAGCCGTAAAAACGTTTATTTATATTTTACGATATTCTAATGTTTTGTCGATAACAAACGTAAAATCATTTTGACGAAACAAATAAAATACGTAAATAGTTTGATTAAATAGTTTTCTAACACACTAACGTTTTCACATAAAACACTTAAACAAGTATAAGTGATTTTATGATTTAGATACATATGTACAACAACTAGTGTTTACATATTGGGCTAACATATGCTTAACTAAGTATATACTAAAATGGGTAAAAACAAGTTTATACTAAAATGGGTAAAAACAAGTATCTACTAAATGGGTAAAAAACTAGCAAATGGTATTGACCCATAACCTATGGTTTTATATAAACCACTTAACCAAGTTCATTGTATCCTTGAGATACATTGTATCTAGAAAGAAACCCATGGATCAACCCATAACCCATGACTCATGACCCATAACCAAAAATACCCATGGGCAAAGAGGAGCGTCCCACGGATCCCTAGCTTTGTGCTAGACGGATCCCTTGTGGGAAGGATCCTCGGGATCCGGGGAACAGTAGAATTTTTCCTTTATAAATAGTGAGTCATTTCTTCCTTTTTTCTCACCACTCACACACATACTTCCTCCAAGTATTGTACCTCTCTAACCTCAGATCCAAGAGATCTATGTAGTTTGTCTTTTGCTTTTGTGTGATCTTCTAGGTTCCTCTTAAAGGCAAGATCACCATTTCTTGAAGTCGAGCAAGCTCAAGTCCATGAGTTGCCATGCTTCGTCATCATCAAGACAACTGAGGTTCTCTTGTTGATTGTTCTTTCTTCCTCCATATATGTTTTGTTGAAGGCATTAGTGAAGGATGCCGAAAGAGTCAAGACGAAATCATTAGTGAAAGATGCTTAACGTCCGTGTCAAAAGCATTAGTGAAGAATGCTAAAGGTGTCAAGACGAAGGCATTAGTGAAAGGTGCCAAGCGTTGTGTCAAAGGCATTAGTGAAGGATGCCTAAGAATCAAATCAAGTGACATTAGGGAAGAATGCCTAGGTCGTATAATCGATGAGGTGCATCGTTATACATATAAGTATTTGTTTATTTCCAAGGATGGTGATATCCTTGATGGTGTTGTAACAAGGATTGGATCTCCTTGATATTAGGTGTTGTGTTGTGATGGGTACTAGTTCCTCCATAGTAATAGAGCTAGGTGATTAGCCTAGTACCTAATAAAGGGTAGGCGACGTTGTGATAGGATTAGTTCTCCTTGGTGTGAAAGAACTCTGTGGTTAGCCTAGCACCGTATAAAGGGTAGGCGACGTTGTGTTAGGTGTGGTTCGCATTGGTGTGAAAGAACTCGGTATTTAGCTTTGTACCGGAAAAAGGTGTAAGCGGCGTTGTGAAGGCTTCTCCGCCATAAGGAGATTGGTGTAGTGTTTACGAACTCTCGAGTAGGTGACTCGGGGAGTGGAGTAGGGAAAGGAAGGTCTCCTTGTAGCCGAACCACTATAAATACTTGTGTCTTGGTGATGTGCTTCTTACTCCTTATCTTTCATTACACGTTTATATATCTATCTATCAACGTCCAACATAAACAACCAAATAGATTGACATAAGTCGATCTAAATATTTAAAAGGAAGTTTTAAATTGGTAAAATTATTCAACCCCCCCTTCTAGTTTTCCACAGATTCCATGAGGGATGTAAAATGCATGAAGCATGTCTTATGATTTAAAATGCTGAAAGCATATAAGAAAGTTTTCAAGAATAACACTTGATCAAGTTGAATAAATCACTATATAAGTGAAACGCAATATGGTATTGGTTTAAAACGAGCCACTGAAATGACAAATATTACCCATGTTAGTTTTAAAGAGATTTGAATTTGAATATGGTATAAGTTACATATGGTTTGATGAGGTAAATGTGAAAGGAACTCACGAGGAGATTTTCAAGACGGTTGAATACCTTGAAATGAAATACAAAGTTTTGTCTTGTTTTATGAATTAAATATCTTAAAGATGAAATCATTGTTCATAACAAAAGCTAAAGAAAGATGTTATATATCTTTATATGGATAAACGACGCTCATGTTTATGAGGTCAATTGATGAAGAAAGACCCCTTTACTTATAAAGATGATGATCACAATATCGATTTATGGGTGTCATAGTTATAATGTATATAAAACATTGATTGTTCTCACTAGTGGTCATAAATGATATAGTGTATCCTTTACTTTGCATTCGTTGATACTATATAACTTGTGAAGTACGAGGATGTACTCGTATAATGATAAGTATGACATATTTTTAATCCTTCTTGATATGTGAAGGTTAAGTGGAGAACACTTGTTTATATGAGAATCAAACATAAATTCTATCAAGACATTTACTATATTTACATTAAATAAGTTGGTTTATTATATTGGATTGCATCAACTAATAGATTTAAGTGATGTGATCATCAGGGGAGAGAAGATACGCGTTACACTCTTTTTTCCTTGCCTATGGTTTTGTCCCCATAGGGTTTTTTCGGCAAGGTTTTTAAGGAGGCAACATCCCCAAGCGTATAAAGAAATTATATATTTTTTCCTTCACTAGATTTTTGTCCCACTGGGTTTTTTCTAGTAAGGTTTTAACGAGGCATAATCCTTAAATGGACATCAAAGGGGGAGTGTTATGGATAATTATAATATAGATGTCCATATCTTATAGGATATTGATTAGAGGTATTTGAGTTATATTAGAAGATTACATATCTTCCAGAATGTCCAACTCTCACAATGGTCGATCTCAAACTGGATATGTATTTACAAGTGGAGGAACCGCAATTTCATGGCGTTCAGTTAAGGAGACGATCTTAGCGACTTCATCCAACCATGCAGAAATTCTAGCGATACATGAAGCAAGTCAAGAATGTGTTTGGCTAAGAAGTGTGATACAACACATATGTAGATCATGTGGTAATTCTTCAGAGAAGGAGGCATCAACAGTTTTGCATGAAGACAATGCAACATGTATTGCTCAACTTAAAGAAGGTTATATCAAGTGCGATAGGACGAAACATATTTTACGAAAATTCTTCTTCACTTATGACTTACAGAAGAATGGTGATACTATTGTTCAACAAGCTCGTTCAAGCAACAATTTGACAGATCTATTTACCAAGGCACTTCCTACCTCAATATTTAGGAAACTAAGTCCACTGGCGGAGCTATGAAGGGGCAAGGAAGGGTGGTGGCCCCCCCACAATTTTGTCCCTTAATGTATTTTTGTTGTATTTTACATGATAAAAAATATGCATTACATTTTTTACCCTATTAAATTATGAGATTTACAGGTTTGGCCCTCCCATAATTTATAGTCTAGCTCCGCTACTGACTAAGTCACAACATTGGGATGCGTCGACTCAAAGAGCTCAAGTGATATAGTCATCAAAGAGAAATAATATGCACTGCACTCTTTTTCCCTTAGCTATGGTTTTTCTCCCACTGGGTTTTTTCCTAGCAAGGTTTTTAATGAGGTGGTATCCAAAGCGTATTTTGAATGATATACAATCAAGGGGGAATATTATGAATATTTATTATAATGATTGTACACATTCATCATCACATTTATATCCCCTAACTAGTAACCTCCATCTTTATGATTGGTCTTGTAACAACCAATATTGTACTTAATATCATTCATGTTAAGATCCCTATAAATAGAGGCACCTAATGTAATGTGAAGACGCACCAATAACAAGTTCTATCTTTTCTTCCATACTCACTTATATTCTCTTACTTATTGTTCTTATTGTGCCACTAGACTACTTGTCATACAATACTTACATATTTGACCATTGACTTTTATGACCATTAAACTAAACACTAGACCCTTTGGATTATAATTTTAGCACGCTAACATGATGTCCATTTTGCTTTTCTATTTCCTTTGGCTGTGACAACCAAACGACACCCTCTTTGAATTTTTTTATAACATTTAGATTACCTAGTTTATTAATTTATTATTGACACCAAACTTGCTTTAGTTTAAAAAGGGAGATCTTGTAAGTAATTTTTCACTAAAGAAAAACCACAAAAACTATCACTCACTCACTAAGTTTCGGCAAGGAAAAGGCAAGCAAGAAAGAAATAGTGTTTTGTTAGTTAAAGTTCTTATTTGAGCTAATTTGGGTGTTTTAATAAATAACAAAAGAGTTTTGGGGTAGTAACTTGGGTATATTGGTGTTCACTAACTTCACCTACACTTTTTAAGTTCAAGTAAGTCACTACACCATCTTATAAACTTTACACACTTTGCATTATGTTAATTTTATGACTTATGATTTACATACACTATGATATCACCATGTACATGTTTGCGTAAATTTTATAACCATGATGAATTAAACTTTACATGTTGCTAACCAAGTTGTTAAATCACTATCTTTTAATTATTGAGGAATTGGTGAAAGATTTAGGATACTTTTGGGATTGATATGGAGTTGAGTTTGGTATTATGAACTAGGAAAAAAATACGGTTTTGACACTAAAAAGTTAGGGGCTGTCACGTTCGACCCAAACCAGAATCATCAGTTGGTTATGAGTAATATTAGGCTAAAGAAATAGGAAATAGACTTAATAACGAAAACATGATCGCTTGAACGGGTTAAAACGGACTTATAACGAAGAAGTTATGCTAGTTTTAAGTTAGGTGGTGAAAACTATTTTCCTGAAACAAAATGTTGATGTTAGAGTTTTTCAAGTGATAAAACCGGATGTTAGATAGTAATTAGACTAGCCGAGACACTAAAAACTTAATTGCTAGTATACTTGAATACAGACCCGGGGATATATGGAACTTAAGAAACGGACCTAAAACGAGAAAGTTTTGGCCTAATAAAGTTTTTGACGAAAAGTAATTATTTAACAACTTTTACACTAATAGAAAAGCTGTTAGAAAATTTTAAAGTGAATTTTGGACATTTTAAGTGCGATTTTAGCCAAAATGACTTGAACAAAAGTAGTAGTATGTTATACATACTTAGGCACATTGAAAGTTTTCTAAAATACTAAATAGCAAAGCAAGTATATTTAATTTACGTGATAAACTAGTAATGTTATAAAAAGGTATATTTTGACTACGAGTTTAACGTAACTACATTTTTAATCACTAGACTCTACAACAACATGTACGGGTGATATTCTAAAATGTATAATTGCATACATAACATTTTTGTCAAATCTAAGACATATCATTACTTTAGGTGACGGTTAAAGTATCGCGCCTCGATTTCCGTGCACACGTTTGATTTCATCGTATTACATGTTTGAGGTGAGTTTCTCGTAGCCCCACTTTTAACTTGTTTTCCTTGGGGGAAATGGTACTCAAATGATATTTTAAACTGTTTTCATGTTGTGATTTACGGTTTTACTTGATTTTGGACATATATGTGATATGATGTGATTATATGTTGTAACAATATTTTGCTTGTGAGTACATAACTGCGTAACTGTTAGCTCTCTGCGGAGGGACCACATGATGATAGATCTATCGGGGTAGCTCCCTACATGGTTTTGGATATATGGACATATTAGGCTCAGTTGACGTGATACTGTTTTGTTTTGTGACTAAGTGCATGTATATTGTCTTCATTTTCACTATTGTCCTACATTATACTATTCACAGCTTTGTGGTTTAACTCTTAAACCTACGAGCTCACTAAATTTATGTTGACATTTTCGAGTAACCATTTCAGGTGTTAACAATGAAGTTTCAGTAGGAGGTTGAGTATTGGTCTGGCTTAGCAAGACTTAAATAAAGACCCTCCCGGGTTGTATCCGTGGAGTTGGATTAGGTTATTTTCTTGTGATGTAGTTTGGCTTTGAATACTTATGTATGGATTATCAGACCTAGTACTTATCCCGGTTGTGGGAGTTTCATGACTATTATCTTTAATGTATTACATTCAGTACTTCTCTATTAGACACCTTATGTTCTTTACTATGAAGCCATACCCCGTGAATGCTATTCCGCTGCGCCATTTTTGGGGTGCGACAATATACATTGATTCCTTAATATGTCTGACGATGCCCTAATCATAATCATTGATGCTCTAATATGTTCAATGATGCACTTAACATATAACATATGCCCAAGTATTTCTAGCGATGCACTAAACATACATATGGGTGCCTTACTATGACTAATGATGCACAAAACATACAAACGGATGCACTAAACATAAACGCCGATGCCTTAAATATCTGATGATGCACTAATCATACCCACTAATGCCCTAATATGTTTTATTGATGCACTAAACATACAAAACTTTAACATGATGCAACAACACAGATGCACTAATACAACCTGGTGCCCTAACATGTAATCTGATGCTACAAATTTACACACAGATGCCCTAAGATGTCATATCATTCAATATCAAACACATATGCAAAAAATTAGTGCATCACATTTATAAATCTTACTCAGACATTTTATCAAACACCTGATGTGCAAATGTTAATAAACATATTTTTCATCAAATTTGTACCATATCTAGTAAAAAACTAAAATAACATAACAAAAAAATTAAAACAAAAAATTGTAATTAAATACTTTCAGATTATACAAAATTAAAAGCTTACATAATTAAACACTTATTCTAGTTGTAATTAGTTCACTTACTGTTGTATGTATTTTCGGCGAGTGTCATTGATATTCGTGAGAGCAAACAAACGTGGCTGATAATTGATGTCACTGATTTGATGGTTGTTGGTGGCGTTTCAATGGTGGTGGTGCCGGCGATGGTTGTAATGGTGGTTACCAAGTGGTGAGAATGATCGTAATTATTCCTGGCGGTGACGGTGGTTCTAATGGTGGTTACCGGAGGTGTTGAAAATACGATCAATCTGGTATGAAAATGGCGGTGTATGGTTGATTAAAGAGAGAGCGTGTGTGTGTTTGGTGTAAGTTTATGAAAGGTATCTGGTTCATACCACTCATTTGGTGTGATTTTTGTTAATTTTTCATTTTCTACCTTGAACTTTCCACTGTTATCAAATTCTACCCTATAACTATTTTTCTCACTTTTCTATCTAATTACACTTTTCTCTAGAACCGGACTATATATATATATATATATATATATATATATATATATATATATATATATATATATATATATATATATATATATATATATTCAAAAAATGATCAACTAAATTCAATTGGCGGGTCAACTTGTCAACCCACACTTAACTCAAACTATATCTGGGTTTATGTGTCGATATTAAAATGACCTGAAACTTGATAAAAAACAATTCAAACTTGTAACAATTCGCAATTTCAGGTTACTATTTATTTTCAAAATTTTACTATTCACTTTTACTATTCATTTTACTATTCATCATCAAAATTTTTATTTCACATTCTCGTAAGTTAACCTATTTTAGTGATAACCCAAGAATTTGACACTCGTCGGGTCATTTCTGCAAATTTCACGAAACCGTGTATCAGATTTACGTTTAGGTTTAAACGACATTTAGGCATCCCGATATGTCCATAAACATTATAAATAAGAGAAATATAAGTTTTTCACCTTCTGTGACATTTTCGTAAGTTTTGGAAATTTACGTTTTCCAATTCTGTGTTTTACGCGATTTACGTGTTTTAAACATACATTTCCAGTTTTAGCTGCGTTTAAGCAACTCGATAGAACTTATCACTCATCTAATATGCTTATATAAAGTATATTGATAAGTTTTAACATATTTATAAGATTCATATTTTTAGGATACATGGTTTTAAGTTTTGTGACTTTACGACTTACGGTTAGCGATTAACGGGACCAAAACTCACTCCGTAAAAGCAAGATATTATCAAAACTCATATCTAGTCATCCAAGATAGGAA
The DNA here is from genome assembly GCA_910596185.1 of Chrysanthemum makinoi. Lineage (NCBI taxonomy): Eukaryota > Viridiplantae > Streptophyta > Magnoliopsida > Asterales > Asteraceae > Chrysanthemum > Chrysanthemum makinoi. Next base: position 242,320,382 of record OU343217.1, on the reverse strand, counting down.
TTGAACGAATTTTTGACCACATGGGGTGTTTTTCTTGGTAAAGCTTACATAGGAAGCTTTATACATGTGCTAAGTAACTTAATCCTTAAGTCTTCTATAGTATAACTAGCCAATTTGATCACAACTCTCTCAAACACATTTACCTCCTCATTTATTCACCAAGAAACTCTTCCTTTTCTCTCTTCATCACTGATCGATCATCATCATCATAAGTTATCCATCTTTTGATTTCAATCTTCAAGCTATATATCAAAGTTCAAGGCCTAGTTATTCTCTACATAGTTCTAGTGTTCTTTTGGTGATTCCATAGTTGAATTAGGAGCTACACAAGGGTGCTAGGGCTGAATTAATAAGGTTTCTTACAAGGTTAGATCAAGCCTAGCAAGGGTTAGAAAGATGGATAAAAGTTTGGAAGCTAGGGACTTTGGTTGAAAGGGTATAGAATTTAGTGTTCTTGTTCATGGTTCTAGTTAAATTTCATCACAAGGATTGTAAGCAAACTCCTATTCTTACCCTTGATTTCAGTAAATACTAGTATTTCATGTGTGTAATATGTTTTATATGCTTATTATGGTTGATTGTGCTTGGATAATTGAGCTAAAACACTAGAAATCGTCGATAGGACTAGTTTTGCAAAATAGAAACTGAACAGGGGCTGTAAACATAGTTACTTGGAAACATTCAAGAACTGAGAAACTTAGGTAATAACATTGGATTATAGATCGATGTCTTGTGGTCGTTTTTCCGGGTGGATCATGCCGCAACTCATCCCGATGAATAAACTAGAGCCAAAACGGCAAAACGTGTCCAAAACTAAGTAACAGATTTTAAACGGCTAAAACTCATAAAAATTTCAAATAACCCCTTGTTGGTCAAAGAATAAAAGTTTTAGCCAACACCCTAACTTGAACGTGGCAGCTTTCCGTGCATTAAACGGAGTAGTAGAACTCGACTTATGACCAAAATCGTGAGATAGTTTGTTGCTGATTGAAATAACTAGTACATTCAAAGGTAAATTGGTAATTTCACATTAGTTAAATAATTTCTGGGGCAGTAGGACCCACTAATCTGGTTAGTACATTTAATTACCTTTCTGAGGTCATAAAAACCGAGTCGTGATCATATACGGTTTAGATATAACGGGTAGATTTAGATGGGGAAAACTTAAATAAACGAAACGTAAACACTTATATGACTTCACAAATGTTAAGTATCCAAGCATAATTGATGTAATGACTATATAAGAATGTTTATACATTCACATCTTTATTTTAATACCTTAGACACAACATCATATTTTAGGTTGCGCGTAGAGGTTTCTCGGCTTATCCATCGATTCGTTATATATTTGATATCACCTTTATTAAGGTGAGTTCGTAGCCCCTACTTTTATACGTTTTGAATTACTTTTGGGGGAGATACATGCTTAACTATTTTAAATACTTTCACAAGTACTCTAAACCTTTACATATTACTGTGAGTCAAAGCCCCTACTCTTTTAATACTTGTTTTACAAACTCTTTGGGTGAGATACATGCTCAACTACTTGCTTTTACTTTTACAAATACTCAAAACATTATACTTGATTGCATTATACTTTATTGCGTTATACATGACTGTGTTAAACTTATTTGCGTTATTCTTGAGTACATTATACTTAGTTGCATTATTCAACTTAGTGGCTCCAAATTAAGTTGTTGGATGACCATTAATCTTTGGGAAGAGGCTCCCAGTATGTGCAATTCAGTGCTCGAAATTAGGTTGTTGGATGACCATTAATTCAATGGCTCCAAATTAAGTTGTTGGATGACCATTAATTTAGTGGCTCCAAATTAAGTTGTTGGAAGGCTATTAATTAAATACATCCTAAATTAAGTTGTTGGAAGACCCTTGTGGTGACATTTATACTTTTTAATACTATGATACATGCATACATGATTGACATACTATATTTTAGCAGTGGGTTGTAAACACACAAGTTGCAAGTTTTGTATGGGCGGAACTTGGGACTGAGTGGATTTACAATGCCTTTTGTTGGGATATGAAAGTGCTGAAGATTGACAAAGTACTGAAGATTCAAAGTACTGCTAAGTAAAAAGTCAAAGTACTACTGTCGAAGTCAAAGTACTACAAAGCCAAAGAACTGCTATATTCGTTTATGAAAAGCTTTGTTTATTCTAGAATATTCTTTGTTTAGATTACTTGTCGTACAAGGATACAAATTGTAAATCGACTAGGGTTATCCTTAAGCCTATAAAAGGACCCCTAGATTGGTATTAGAGTTACGAGTTTTTATATAAGATTTTAGAGAAGTACGATTATTATTAGAGTTTTAGAGAAGTTCGATATTAGTGTTTTAGAGTTGTTTAAGAATCTGTATAACAAGCAGATTCAGAGTTATTAATAAAATCATTGAAAGTTAAAGTTAATTCTTCTTAGCTTTGTTAAGTAAATTCCGCATACTTAATAGAGTTTGCTTAGTGTTTCATTGTTAATAACTTAGGATTTATCTGAGGTTATTAAACCCTTAACAAGCTATATAAGTTAGTTTGGTTAGAGTACATCGATCCAACAAGTGGTATCGAAGCTTGTGTGGAAACTCTAACTAAGAAGAAACCTTAAAACCTAGTTAACAACAAAAACCTAAAGATGTCGATTTGTTCCACCACCATCCATTACCTCACTAAGAATACCAATCATTAAGAAGGGAGAATACGACCTATGGAGCATGAAGATGAGGCGGTACATTGCCATTACATACCATGCACTATGGAATGTAATTTTCAATGGTAATGAAGTTGTTCCTGAACCAGTAGAAATTCCTGGCCAACCTAAACCACCCAAACCAGTCTTACCAGCAGCAACAATAAGAAATCAAGAGAAGGCTCTCAATATACTATTGTCTACTATTCCAGATGGTCATCTACTCAAGTTCCATGATGCTAAAGATGCAAAGCAACTCTGGGCTGCTCTCAAGACAAGGTTTAGAGGTAATGATGCTTCCAAGAAGATGCACAGAAATCTGTTGAAGCAACAGCTTGAAACCTTTACTGTTGGAGAAAGAGAAAGTCTTGATCTTTGCCTGATTGGTGGCAAACCGTCAAGTTTTATCACACAAGCTAGCCACTTGTGAATGGCTAACCGTAATAAACTTGCAGCTCGGACACCAATGCAATGAAGATCGAGGAGAGTATAGTGTTTCCCAGGTCGTTATGTCCCAACGAGCTGTGCGAGAATAATCAAAGGAATAGTGATCGAGAGGATTTGAACGGAAAAGAGATATGATTGATTAAACCTAAAGAAAAAGTTTATAAATTACAGGGGCTTAAATGCAAATTAAAGAAAATTAAAAGCTAAATTATATTAAATAAACGCTATCACTATATTTAAAATGATGTTTTTGATTTTTCTTTTATAAATCTTAAATTAAAAACTACGTGACGTACAAAAGAAAATGTGAACTGAAACAATATTAATCCTAAAAATATGAAAATGACATTTTTACAAACCTAATGATAAGGGAAAATTTTTAGAAAAAGGAAAATTATTTTTAAAACTATTTATCTAATTATTATTAATTAAAAACTATTTTTACTTATTTAATAATACCCTAAAATACAAGAAAATATGAAATAAAGCTAGAAAAATGAAATTATGACTTGGAAAAATCTAAAATAACTAAATAGAATTTTCAAAACTAATTTTGTATTTTTAGATTATTTTTCTATTTTCTAGGAATTAAAAACTATTTAAAACTAATTAAATTGCTAAAAATTACAAATTAAACTATGAAAAATCTGGAAAAATATTTTTGACTTTTTTATATTTATCTTAACCTAGGAAAAATGAAAACTTATTTTTTGAAACTTTTCTGATTTAATTGTATTAAAAGCTAATTAAAAATGCCTAAAAACTGTTTTAAATGAAGAAAAATAGCAAACATTGCTAGAAAAATATGAAAAATTCAGGAAAAGTCTAAATTAATATTCTGAATCTGAGAAAAATATAAAACAGAGCTTATGTGTAGGATTATGAAACTGCAGTGAAATGTGCTTATAAATAAGCACTTGAAATAAGCAAATGAGCACTAAAGACCACCAAATGAAAGAAGAAGCTAAAGTATGCTAAAACTACTCAAAAGCAACTTATTACAACTATCCTAAACCTCTAAAATGTAAACTACACAGATTTGATGTTTTGAAATCAAGTGCCAAAAACAGATTTAGCTACTACTTTGACCTAAGAATAAGCTACCCAATAAGCTGAAAATTGAAACCGGATGTTGGACTCTCAAGAAGACACGGCTAGCTACTTATAAACCAAGAATGAGCACGAGATGAGCTCAACGAGCTCTTGACAAGCTCTGCAAGCACTGTCTTGAGACTCAGTTATCACTGAGTCGGTACGCGAGGCACTTTTAACCCAATTAACAAGCTAATTTGAGGCTTGTACAAAATTACTAAAAATCTACAAAAATCATTTTTCAATTCTTGACCAATTCAAGTTGTTAAGCCCAAAGTTTTAATGAAATTGACCAGGCGAACACATGAAAATTATACAAAGTTTTGCCAAAACTGCATTTTTCAATTTTTGACTTTTGAAACAGAAATGAAAAGTTGACTAAACTGAGATTTGATCTTAAATAATGAACTGATTATGATGTTTTAAGGTGAAATAAAACTATATTAAGCTACTCTACTGATTTCTAAACATGAATCAAGCTTTTGATATTCATAAATTCCAACAGTTATGCAATTAGAACAGTTTAAGAGAGATTTTGACTTTGAATGAGTTTTGATGACAAGTGATGACTAGAATGATTCAAGTGTACATAATTGAGACTAAGTAGACAGGTTTTAAGCACAAGCCAAAGCTTAAGATCAAACAAACCAACTGTACCAAACACACTTTATACTAACTGATTTGCAAATTACTCTACTTAATCCTTTTCTTCTAACATTAAATCCTAATCAGTGATTCAACTAACACCTGAATTATGCTATTTAACCAACTAACAAAATCAAATGAACAATAGGCTTGAAAATAAGATTATGACAGATATAGACTTTGTGAAAACTCACTTGATTCCACAGCTACTATGGCTTGCCAAGAACCAAAGGACCACTAACCTATTCTAAACCATACCCTAACTCAAATTCAACCCAAACCCATGCTCTGCATCAACCAATTCCATAACCAAGTCCAATTGAAGCTTTTCAGTTGACTTTTGTTGACCAAGGGCAATTTTGCTTAAAAATGAATTATAAGCTTACTTAAAGCTATGACCAGCTTAAGTGAGCTTATTTGAAGTATAATGAAGCTTTTTGAAGCTTGGTTTTTAGCACATTTAAACTGAGCTTATAAAAGGAGATATAAAACATGAAACTATGATAAAACCTGTGAATTGATACTTGAAAACAACTTATAATGATAAAACAACTTGAGTTTAATACATAGAAACAAAATATTACAGCTTTTAAGTTAAATTAAAACATTGATAAAAAAAACGACATAAGGGAAATTTTAAACTAAAAATCTACTACTCTCTTGCTTCTCTTTCATCTCTTTTTATATGCAAAAGTGCTTCCACGTGTTCTCTGAGTAAATCCCACCACTCCTTTTAGCCATTGGATGAGTTGAAGTAATATTGGCCATTGATTCGATTTTTGGCGCCAAATTGGTTTTAGCCAGTGGGAGGGTTTGAGTGTTAGGTTGAAGAAGCATTTAATGTTTCTTGGATGGTTGTTGAGGTGGAAGGATAAGGTGTGGGATATGTGAGCTGGAGGTGAGGGGAGACTGGTGTTTGCAGACATGGTGGGTGAGGAAGAAGAAAAGGAGGGAAACAGGTGGGCGGGTTTTGACTTATTTGACCGGTGGGTTTTAATATTGAAAGGGGGGTCAAAGGGAGGGGTCACAAGGGTTTGGCAGGGGTTCAAAAAGGTCCAAAGGGTCATGGCTTGTACTAAATAACAAGGACCAATATGCAATTTCTGATATTTGGAGGACCAAAGTCGCCAATTTCTCAAAGTTGTTTCAAGGGTCACTTTTGCCAAGTTTCAATAGTACAAGGACCATAATAGACATTTTCAAACTTCCAAGGACTATTTTTGCCAAATTTGAAACTTGAAGGACCAAACTTGTAATTTCTCAAAACTTTTGACATTTTTCACCAAAGGACTAATTATGACAAGTTATGATTTTAAAAGGACCTTTGGTGACTTTTCTTTTGAAATAAGTGCTCAGGGACTATTTTTGATAACTTTTGAAACTTGGGGGACTGAAACTGCCAATTATGCAAACTTAGCTCATTTTTCATCTGATTTTAAACATTTTGATGCATTTCTGAGCATTTTTAAATGTTTTGCAGTTCAGATTTGACAAAAAATGATGAGTATTTACACACTCATCAATCCCCACACTAAACTATTGCTAGTCCCTAGCAATCTTTTGAAAAAACTTAATGGATTTGAATCTCTTTACCAAAAGCCATTAATTCTGGAGTAGCCAAATGTTTCAGTTCAAGTAAGAACTATGGTACACCGATAACCATGTGATTTTGAGCAAACCACCAGCTTCCAACGGATTTGACTTGTCTTTACCGAGCCGTTTGCTTCGGACTAGCCAACTCTTAGATAAAATATCTTTGGTGAGCTGATTACCAATTATGGTTTTCCTACTGCCTTTACCACAAGCCATAAACTTGCGGGCTAGCCAACTCTTCACTAATTAAAGATATGGTGAACTGAACACCATACAATTTTGGGCAAATTACAAGCCGTCAACGGATTTGAGATATCTTTACCAAGAGCCGTTTGCTCCTGGATTAGCCAATCCTTTTGTTTATTAGACATGGCGACGATAACCGTAAGTCGAGTAAGTGCAAAACACTTACTCCAAAAAATTGGCCAAAAATGGGGAATTGGTTGGTATAATTACATGATAAAATTAGTGAGAATTCCCACCCCACACTAGAAATGAATATTGCCCTCAATATTCAAAGTCTTCGTTATGCCGAAACGAGAACGTAAAAGGGAAATACTACGGCCATTATTTGAAAGATTTTTTTTTTTTTTTTTAGAAACTTATATACAACAATGGGGGCAACTCCCCACTCTAGGGTGGTAGAAAGTAGAAAGAAGTCGAAATACGGGTGAAAACCCATACATGTGCTCTTGTTTTTGATTCCCAGAGTCGCTAGCTTGACTCGACCGTATTCATTTGTTCATGGGGAAGCAACGTGGAAAACCAATCTCGATCGGACTTTCGTTCACAATGTTAATAAACATATGAACATCGGAAAGTTCCACACCGACGAGATACAACCGCGGTATTGTTAATAGAAGAAACTATAAAGGATGATACCGGGGTCAAAGATGGTGTCCTCATTCCCGAAAGAGAAAAGGGAAAGAGCAACCACACCATCTGTGAAGAATGGAATAAAGATGTGCATGAGAATGCATGTCCATTCCTCATCGAAGAAGCAAATCACCATTTTTGACATTTTTAAGCTTAAACTTGAAGCTTGTATGGTGATTGTTAACAGGATTTCCGGTAGGGAGGGTGGGAAACGGTTCTTCAATCAACAGATTTTCCAGAAAAAGGATGTCTCCCTCCGAATCGAAGTAAGTATTATCAATTCCTGTTGGAATTGACTCATCACTAAGAAAGGCATCGACTTCATTCCAAAAGTTGTCATCTTCCTCATCCGGAGTGAGAGAAGGGATGGAAGAGTCGGGATTAATATGACTAGGAGATGATGGATCATTTTTGAGCAATTTTTCAATGGGAAGAATGTCTCCCATTCGATCACAAACATCATCATCCAATCCAGGATGAAACCGAAGAGTTTGGTTTCATCCACAGAGTTAACAAGCTCGATACGATAAACTGATTTCGGAGGTGGGACAAGTGGTGTGCTCTTAGAGCTAGTAATTTCCACCACTTCCGATAAAGTCTCCGATTCTAGATCATCATCATCAAGAACACTCTTGACTTCCTTGGTACAACTCTCAAACCATTTGTTTGAGCCAGGGTTGATTTTTAAAGCTTTCAGCTCAGCACGTTTTTGGTGACTCCTCTTAACCGTGAAATTTGAGAGTGTTGCATTGAATCTTTCAGATTTTTGATCAATTGTGGCAACACTCTGTTTGGATAGAGGTTTGGAGTTTTGGTTGATATTAAACGTGAGTTCTTCGTTGTCAACCCGTATGGTCAACTCTTCAGCAAATACATCAATTAGTGCACGACTCGTTCTCAAGAAAGCTCTCCCAAATATGAGGGGAACTCTAGGATCTGCATCAAAGTCTACTACAACAAAGTCAGTAGGAAAGTGATACTTTCCTACTTTCATCACGACATCCTCGGCTATCCCAAGTGGACGAGTTATGGTACGGTCCGCTAGCTCGAGTGTCATACAAGTGGATGTAAGTTTAGGAAGAGACAGTTTCTTCCATATTGAGAGTGGCATGAGGTTAATGCTAGCGCCAAGATCGGCCAAGGTGGAGCATTGAACCATCCCCAAGAAATCACACGGGATTAAAACCTGCCAGGTCTTCAAGCTTTTGGGAAGCTTCTTGAGAAGGACCGCTGAGCATTGCTCATTGAGACGGGTTTTAGCCATCTCAGATAGCTTATCTTTGTTGGTCAGTAAGCCTTTAAGCGTGGATGCAAATTTGGGCATTAGAACGAGAGCATCAACGAAGCTTATATCAAAGTGTAGTTCATTAAAAATTTGGAAAAATTTTTCCATTTGCTCTTTGTTTTTGTCTTTGAGCTTCTCATCATGCATTCTTGATGGGTAAGGGAGCTGACTAGACTTTTGAGCCGGGATGGAAGTTATTCACGGCTCGAATAGATCGCCTTCGGAACCGGGTTCCGGTCTTAAAGCTTGGACTACCGAAGGTGGGACGTGTGCGATACTTCGTGGGCTTGAAAAATGCACCTTGTCCGTTGTATCCTTGGTAACTTGACTCATTGCTCCTGGTGGAGGAGGCATTGAAGTCGAAGGTCCATTGTGCGTCTTACCACTACGAGTGGTGACGGCTTTCAACTCGGCATTTGGATTTGGAACTGTATTGCTTGGGAGTCCTCGAGGCACGAAGCTTTGTTCACATTCATGTTCATGAAACTGCTCATCATATTCTTCAACTCATTTGTCTGCCGAGACAATGTGGTATCAATTTCCTTTTTAGCTCAACTCTCATGTTATTGATCTGAGTTTGCATTGAGCGTATGCTTGACTCAGTAATTTTCATGAAGTCATTTGGCATGGGAGCTTGAGAAGGTTGTTGATAACTCTGGTGATTTGGAGCTTGATAAGGTTGGTTGAAATTGTTCCGGTTTTGATTGAAATTTTGAGAGTTATTGAAGTTGTGTCCTTGATTGAACAAAGCGATTTTGATTGCCATGGTTTTGAACAGGAGGAAAACCAGGTGGTGTCATACCGCTAGGTGCACGGTTGTGAGGATCAGCTTGTGGTCGGTATTGATTGTGGTTTACAGAAGCTACGGGAGCTTGGTAAAAAGAAGCATCGGTTGCTTGACAATCATAATTCGCGTGTGGACCACTACAAGTTTCACACACCTTGTTTACGGCTTTGATTGGTTCCGGCTTATGAATTTCGCTTTTGATTTCCTTTACCTCTTTCATCATACAATGGATGACGTCCGTTAGCTCGGCTATTGGGCGGCTAACTTCGGAAGAGTTACGGATGAAGAAGCAGGAGTGTTCGGAATATTGACTTTGTTGCGAGAAATAGGAACTTTTGATTTTATTTCGCAAATCTCAATCACATCTTTAGGCTAACGATTCAAGATATTGCCACCTGTGGCTGCGTTCAAAGAATCTTGATCGTTACCGTTCAACCCATTATAAAAGATATTAACTTGTTGAAGCTCCGGGAATTCATGATGGGGGCATTTCCTGAGGAGATCTTTGAATCTCTCCCATGCCTCTCCAAAGTTTTCATCGAAATTTTGACGAACTCCAGAAATTTCATTTTTAAGATTAGTTGTCTTTGATGGAGGAAAGAAATAATTGACAAATTTTTGAACAAGATCCTCCCAAGTTTCGATGGATCGAGGGGTTCTTTTCTAGCCAAATCCGGTTGCCCTCAAGTGAGAATGGGAAAAGCATCAACTTGATTACTTTTTGTGGCACATCCTTGAAATTGATCGTTGAAGTCAACTTGTTAAACCAACGGATGTGTGCATACGGATCTTCTCGATCAAACCCGCAGAATTGATTCGTAGACACAAGTTGGATCAAATGTGTCTTCAATTCAAAGTGATCGGAATTGATTACTGGTAAAATTATGGCATCTCCATAACCCTCGATGGGTGCTTGGAGCATTTCCCATAGTTCGTTAAATCGCCATATTGTTGTTAGGAATAGTACGAATCTCGGGTTCGACTATTTGGACAGCACGCCTACGAGAACGTCTTCTAGGAATTTCTGCTAGATCACGCAAAGGACTCAATGATCTAGAAGAACGAGTGCGCATGCACTAGACGTAACGCGAGGAAACAAGAGAATGGGGAAAGAAGAATCTTTTTGAGTTTTATGGTTTTGAAAAGTAGATATAACAACAAATCCAATTAAAACAATATCGAGGCAAAACGACAATGAACTTAAACCAATAATCACAAGATGAATGGCTTCTTTGAAAAGGTACACCACTCACAAGGACACAAAGGCAAGTTTTAATCTTTGGTTCGGGAACTTATTATGGTCGTACCCGTTAGGTAGTACATGCCTTGGTTTTGCGGTGGTAATTTTATATGTTGTTATTATTAAACAAAGAAAACGACAAATCTTTTTGTATTTTTATCTTTGATATATATATATATAGAAACAAAAGAAAAATATTTTTGTGTTTTATACGCTTTTGGATGTTTTTGGGTTTTTGAATTTTTTTATAAGAAAATATATATATAGATATAGATGGATGGTATGAACAAAGAATGAATATTCAAATCACTAATCTGCTAAACGGAAGATAAATAGCACACTGGTAAATTTGATTGGTGGCTAAACCGTCAAGTTTTATCACACAAGCTAGCCACTTGTGAATGGCTAACCGTAATAAACTTCGCAGGCAGAACCAATGCAATGAAGATCGAGGAGAGTATAGTGTTTCCCCAAGTCGTTATGTCCCAACGAGCAGTGCGAGAATAATCAAACGAATAGTGATCGAGAGGATTTGAACGGAAAAGAGATATGATTGATTAAACCTAAAAAAAAAGTTTATAAATTACAGGGGCTTAAATGCAAATTAAAGAAAATTAAAAAGCTAAATTATATTAAATAAATGCTATCACTATATTTAAAATGATGTTTTTGATTTTTCTTTTATAAATCTTAAATTAAAAACTACGTGACGTACAAAAGAAAATGTGAACTGAAACAATATTAATCCTAAAAATATGAAAATGACATTTTTACAAACCTAATGATAAGGGAAAATTTTTAGAAAAAGGAAAATTATTTTTAAAACTATTTATCTAATTATTATTAATTAAAAACTATTTTTACTTATTTAATAATACCCTAAAATACAAGAAAATATGAAATAAAGCTAGAAAAATGAAATTATGACTTGGAAAAATCTAAAATAACTAAATAGAATTTTAGAAACTAATTTTGTATTTTTCTGATTATTTTTCTATTTTCTTTGAATTAAAAACTATTTAAAACTAATTAAATTGCTAAAAATTACAAATTAAACTATGAAAAATCTGGAAAAATATTTTTTTGACTTTTTATATTTATCTTAACCTAGGAAAAATGAAAACTTATTTTTTTGAAACTTTTCTGATTTAATTGTATTAAAAGCTAATTAAAAATGCCTAAAAACTGTTTTAAATGAAGAAAAATAGCAAACAGTGCTAGAAAAATATGAAAAATTAAAGAAAAGTCTAAAATAATATTCTAAATCTGAGAAAAATATAAAAACAGTAGCTTATGTGTAGGATTATGAAACTGCAGTGAAATGTGCTTATAAATAAGCACTTGAAATAAGCAAATGAGCACTAAAGACCACCAAATGAAAGCAGAAGCTAAAGTATGCTAAAACTACTCAAAAGCAACTTATTACAACTATCCTAAACCTCTAAAATGTAAACTACACAGATTTGATGTTTTGAAATCAAGTGCCAAAAACAGATTTAGCTACTACTTTGCAGCCTAAGAATAAGCTACCCAATAAGCTGAAAATTGAAACCAGATGTTGGACTCTCAAGAAGACCTGGCTAGCTACTTATAAACCAAGAATGAGCCTGAGATGAGCTCAACTGAGCTCTTGACAAGCTCTGCAAGCACCTGTGCAGACTCAGTTATCACTGAGTCAGTGCACAGGGCACTTTTGACCCAATTAACAAGCTAATTTGAGGCTTGTACAAAATTACTAAAAATCTACAAAAATCATTTTTCAATTCTTGACCAATTCAAGTTGTTAAGCCCAAAGTTTTAATGAAATTGACCCAGAACTGAACACATGAAAATTATACAAAGTTTTGCCAAAACTGCATTTTTCAATTTTTGACTTTTGAAACAGAAATGAAAAGTTGACTAAACTGAGATTTGATCTTAAATAATGAACTGATTATGATGTTTTAAGGTGAAATAAAACTATATTAAGATACTCTACTGATTTCTAAACATGAATCAAGCTTTTGATATTCATAAATTCCAACAGTTATGCAATTAGAACAGTTTAAGAGAGATTTTGACTTTGAATGAGTTTTGATGACAAGTGATGACTAGAATGATTCAAGTGTACATAATTGAGACTAAGTAGACAGGTTTTAAGCACAAGCCAAAGCTTAAGATCAAACAAACCAACTGTACCAAACACACTTTATACTAACTGATTTGCAAATTACTCTACTTAATCCTTTTCTTCTAACATTAAATCCTAATCAGTGATTCAACTAACACCTGAATTATGCTATTTAACCAACTAACACAATCAAATGAACAATAGGCTTGAAAATAAGATTATGACAGATATAGACTTTGTGAAAACTCACTTGATTCCACAGCCACTATGGCTTGCCAAGAACCAAAGGACCACTAACCTACTCTAAACCATACCCTAACTCAAATTCAACCCAAATCCATGCTCTGCATCATCCAATTCCATAACCAAGTCCAATTGAAGCTCTTCAGTTGACTTTTGTTGACCAAGGGCAATTTTGCTTAAAAATGAATTATAAGCTTACTTAAAGCTATGACCAGCTTAAGTGAGCTTATTTGAAGTATAATGAAGCTTTTTGAAGCTTGGTTTTTAGCACATTTAAACTGAGCTTATAAAAGGAGATATAAAACATGAAACTATGATAAAACCTGTGAATTGATACTTGAAAACAACTTATAATGATAAAACAACTTGAGTTTAATACATAGAAACAAAATATTACAGCTTTTAAGTTAAATTAAAACATTGATAAAAAAAATGACATAAGGGAAATTTTAAACTAAAAATCTACTACTCTCTTGCTTCTCTTTCATCTCTTTTTATATGCAAAAGTGCTTCCACGTGTTCTCTGAGTAAATCCCACCACTCCTTTTAGCCATTGGATGAGTTGAAGTAATATTGGCCATTGATTCGATTTTTGGCGCCAAATTGGTTTTAGCCAGTGGGAGGGTTTGAGTGTTAGGTTGAAGAAGCATTTAATGTTTCTTGGATGGTTGTTGAGGTGGAAGGATAAGGTGTGGGATATGTGAGCTGGAGGTGAGGGGAGACTGGTGTTTGCAGACATGGTGGGTGAGGAAGAAGAAAAGGAGGGAAACAGGTGGGCGGGTTTTGACTTATTTGACCGGTGGGTTTTAATATTGAAAGGGGGGTCAAAGGGAGGGGTCACAAGGGTTTGGCAGGGGTTCAAAAAGGTCCAAAGGGTCATGGCTTGTATTAAATAACAAGGACCAATATGCAATTTTTGATATTTGGAGGACCAAAGCTGCCAATTTCTCAAAGTTGTTTCAAGGGTCACTTTTGCCAAGTTTCAATAGTACAAGGACCATAATAGACATTTTCAAACTTCCAAGGACTATTTTTGCCAAATTTGAAACTTGAAGGACCAAACTTGTAATTTCTCAAAACTTTTGACATTTTTCACCAAAGGACTAATTATGACAAGTTATGATTTTAAAAGGACCTTTGGTGACTTTTCTTTTTGAAATAAGTGCTCAGGGACTATTTTTGACAACTTTTGAAACTTGGGGGACTGAAACGGCCAATTATGCAAACTTAGCTCATTTTTCATCTGATTTTAAACATTTTGCATCTGAAACATATAAAATGCAATTTTGAGATATTTCAAGTATTTTGATGCATTTCTGAGCATTTTTAAATGTTTTGCAGTTCAGATTTGACCAAAAATGATGAGTATTTACACACTCATCACTGCCTATGACAGATTCCAAAATCTTCTCAGCATCTTTGGAGCTGCACAAGCGAGAGGTCTCATTGAAGATGCTAATCTAAGGTTCTTAAGGAGTTTGCCATCGACATGGCATGTGATTACTACTATGATCGAGAGGACAACTGGTTTGGATGTTATGTACTTTGATGATCTCTATAATCACTTGAAGGTGTATGAGCATGAGATGAATGGTCAAACTAGCTCAAAGTCTCACAGTATTGCTTTTGTGTCATCGAAAAGAAAGGCACACTTCTACTAAAAGTACTTGCTTCTCTACTCAAAGTACTATTGCTCAAATCTTTGTTGCCTACACTACCCCCACCTTTGCTCAAGAACCCACACCAAAATATACCATCCACTCGGATGAAGTCGTAGCTCTTTCTTTGCCGCAAGCTACCCTACCTATTACTTATGAAGAAGATCTCTCACAGATTGAAGAGGATGCTCTTGAAGAAATTGACATCAGGTGGCAAGTTGCTATGATCACTGCAAGGATCAAGAAGTTTATGAAGAAGACAGGAAGAGGCATTGACTTCAAACCAAAACAAGGAATTACTTTTGACAAATCCAAGATTGAATGCTTCAACTGTCAAAAGACTGGACATTTTGCAAGGGAATGCAGGTTTGCTAAATATCAAGCAAACAGGATGACTGAGAAACCAAGGTTAGAGCTAAAAGAAATTCCTATTCTTGAAACAAAAGCTTTGGTTGCTCAAGAGAATCTATCCGAGGTTGACTGGAGTGCTAAGTTTGATGATGAACCAAGTAACCTCTTGTATGGTAGCCTGTGGAGGATTCAGTGGAAGAGTTTGACTGGAGCACAGCTTTTAATGAGGAACCGGACATCTTGCTATGGAGTCTAGAGATGGTTATGGAAGCTTTGACTGGAGCATGGAGTGTGAAGATGATCCTGTTGTACTTGCTATGGTAGCCACTTTACCAAGTTCACCCCCTATCTCTGAGGTATGTTCAAAGTGTCATAACTTTTATCAAAAGTGCTAAATGATTTTGTGACTGAAAGAGATAATTATCAAAGGGCTAGGTCCGAGGTAGCTGGTTATCAAATTACTTTAGAGTCTATGGAAGCCAAAATTATAACACATGAAAATAATGAAATGGCTTGGCCAGAAAAGTATGAACAACAGGATTATCAGTTAAAATTAAGTGAATGGAAGTTAAATTGTAAGATTTCTGAAATTGAGAAACTGACTAATGAGAGAGATGAATTGCTAGAAAAGTTTGCTGCTTGGGGACAATCAGGTCTTTCTCATGTCACTTATGTTGAAAAACAGAGAAGAGCTTACATTAAAACTGGCCTAGGTTTTGGTATGGACTTTAATAGCATAGAAAACCCACCTAGTGATCAGGATGAATGTGATTTTGAGGATATAACCACTAGTGATGATGAACTCATTAATTATGTAGATACATCTAGTAATGAGGACTCAATTAGTGAAACACCTCCTGAATATAAGAAAGACAAAGGTTATCATGTTGTCCCTCATCCCACTGGTAGTCATCAACCTCTTAGGCCTGATGTTTCTCGTTTTGGAGTAGACAGCTTAGAGTTTAGGAAAAAGCTTAAAGGTCAATCTAGGTCGAAACCTCAAAGAAACAGCTTGAGACACCTAAGGTAGATGATGCTAAAAGCCAAACAGTACTTTCACCTCAAAGTACTGCTACACCTCAAAGTATTGCTACACCTTCAGCAGTACCTTTAAGAAAACCTTTTCACAATACAGCTAAACCTTTTTGGGATAATTTTGGTCAAAACAGTTTTAATCATTCACCTAGAAGACAGGATAGGTTTGGTCATACACATAGAAGAAGAAATTTTGGGATTACAGATCAAAAACTATGTTTTGTTTGTTTTAGTCCTGATCATTTGATTAAGGACTGTGACTTTCACTCAGAGTACCTAAGTAAGTTCCCAAAGAACAGAACTGTCAACCAAAAACCAAGGGAGACTAGACCAGCTTGGAATCATTCACATAGGGTTAACCATAGAAAGTTCTCACCAGACTATAGGTACCCTCACCAGAGAAGACCTTTTTCAAAACCTCCAGTACCTTCAAACACTTTCCAAGGTACTGTTAAGCAAAACACAGTACTTTCTCAAAGTACTGCTCAGTTTTCACCAAACAACTCTTGGAATAGGAACCCTAGGAGATCTAATTACTATCAATCTAGAAGGCGTTACAACTCCAAGAAAGTAGCTAGATCAAGGGACTCTACACCAGAAGTTAAAACTAAATGGGTTAAGAAGGAAAGTACTGATGATGAACAAACAGTACTTGTTAAAACAGAGATTTTTGATAAAGACGATTTTGTTGAAAAAGAAAAGGAGATTTTTGTTGAAAAACAAAGTTTTGCTGAAAATCCACCACAAGTTTTGAAACAAAAGATAATGCTTGATTCTGTCTACAAAAACTGTGAAGATTACATACTCAAGGAATTTGAGTATGTTAATCCACAAGGGGAACATGTCATTAATGGCTTGGGTTCCTAAAAGACACTAACCTTTTATCTTTGTGCGGGCAACCCAGGAAGAGGAGCTTAAAGATCATCTTATTGTGGATAGTGGTTGCTCTTGAAGCATGACATGAGACAAGGAGATTCTGTCAGATTTTAAGCCATATTGTGGAGGAAGATTTGCATTTGGGAATGATGCTAGTGGAGGTAGAATTAGTGGGAAAGGAACCATCAAGACAGGGAGCATAGATTTTGAGAATGTTAGATATGTGAAGGAGCTCAAGTTCAACCTTTTTCTCTCTCAAATCGTGACAAAAGCACCATGTGTTATTCAGCGACACGAATGTCTCATTCTTTCATCTGAATTCAAGCTTGATGATGATAACTTGGTGATACTGAAAGTGCCAAGAACCAATGATGTGTATAGTTTGGATATGAAGAGTCTTTACTCTGCTGAAAGAGCTACATGTTTAGTAGCAAAGGCTACACTTGAAGAAGCACATCAATGGCATAGAAGATTAGGCCATGTGAATTTCAAGAATACTCCTATCAATATTGATAATGAGAGTACCATTTGCATTGTGAAGAATCCAGTTTATCATTCCAAGACCAAGCACATTCAGATTAGGCACCACTTCATCAGAGATTGTTATGAGCATAGGCTCATTAATGTTGTCAAGGTGTATACAGATGATAATGTAGCTGATTTACTCACCAAAGGATTTGATGTTTCAAGATTCAATCACTTGGTGGTGAGCATTTGTATGATAAATTATTAAGCTACATTTAAGGGGAGGACTGGTTGGTTAGTTACAGTCTTATGCATTGCTTAAGGGGAGGCAATCTCATGTTTATTTGAAGTGTTTGCTATTGTAAAGAGGAAAATGGAAAAGTACTGCTGTTATGTTATATGAAAGTACTGCTTTGAAAGTACTGCTTGGGAAAGTACTGCACACGTGGAAAGAACTGTTTGTCTTATTAAAGTACTGTTCTAACGGTAATATTGAGGGGTAAAACACACTAATGGTAACTTTGTTATTATGGGTTGTGATTTTTCAAATCCTACCTATAAATAACTACTCTCCGATTTTCCCTCTCACCTTTATTCGTTTCAATCTTTTTCATATTTCTCTCTCTCTAACATAATTACGTATTCAAGAATCGATATCTTTTTCAATCATCCATGGCAAACCTACACACAGTTTCTAAACACAACATGGTGGTGAATTTAGATAAAACAGAGGCCAATGTCATCTTCCATGACATCATTGATTTCTTAACTGGTTCCCCAATCAGTTATGCGCTTTTGGTGGAACCTGATATAATTGAGCCCTGGATACAGCAGTTTTGGGCAATTGCAAGGACGCATGTGGAGAATGATGAATCTTATATTCAAGCTAAAGTTGCTGGAAGGCTTATCAAGATTACTACAGCATCAATTCGTGAAGATTTATTGTTTGATGATGCAGAAGGAGCTATTTGGTTTGATAAATAGCTTCTTTGGGATACACTGAGAGATATTGGATATGAAGGGTCTTTGGTTGACACAACAACATTCAAGAAACCCTTGTTCAGTCCACATTGGAAGTATTTGGTACATGTTCTTCTTCATTGTATCAGCTCTAAAAGTACTTCTTGGGAGCAATTTGGTTCAAACATTGCATCTGCACTGGTAGGATTGGCTACAAACCGTATGTTCAACTTTTCAAGGCTAATCTTAGATGGAATGCTCTCACACATCTCTCATGGATCAAAATGGTTAATGTATCCGAGATTTATTCAAGTCTACTTGAATAAACAACTTTCAGATGTACCAAAGCCTACAAGTCTATTACCTGTTGTGGTACAACCAGCCAAGATTTTCACATTTATGGCTAGGAAAAGTGATCTATTTACTGGAAGGGACACCCCATTAACCACTTCAATGATGGAGGTTGTTCAAGCAATACGTGATGAGGCTGCAGAGAGTGATGACAGAGAAGGTACTGCTTCAACACAAGGTACTGCTTCTCAAAGTGCTGCATCTCAAGAAACTGCATCACAAGGTACTGCTTCATAAGGTACTGATGATAATGAAGGTACTGCAATTTCTCCCACCTTATCACATCATTCTACTCCTCCTATTGCATCACCAGAACAAGATGTTCCTATTTTCTCATCATCCTCTGAAGGAGATCCAGCTACTATACCTCCTGAAGGTTTAGTGTTGGATAATTATGTTCTCACAAGAGAGTTAGTCAGATTGAAGAAAACTACTGAGGCTCAAGCTGCACAAATAGCACAGTTGAAGTTCAAGTTTCGAAAATTCAAGAAGTCTGTTTGGCCCTTAGTTAAACATCACAGGTTATGGGTCAAACCTAAAAAAAGCGCGAAGGCAGCGGTTTAAGAAGACCAACCAGCAAAAGTTCAAAAGCAATCTTCATTCCAATTGGGGAGGAAATTGGAAGATATGAATTTGAATGAAGATGCTCTAACATATACAGATAAAGAAGCTGAACCTCAAGGTACTGATGTTCAACCTCAAGGTATTGAAGTGCAAGTTAATATTGAAAGTACTGAGGAAGAAAGCATTAGAGTTCAAAGTATTGATGATCAAGGTACTGCTGATCAAAGTACTGGTCTTCAAGAAACATCTCGACAAGAATTAATCACACCAAGGGTGTTAAACTTTGATGAAGAAGTTGGTCCCTCTACTATTCTACATGAAGAGGAGATTGATACACCTGTGGTTGAGCACACTGAAGTTGTGGATGAAGAAGTTGTTGAAATATTGCAAAATCTATCAAGACCAAGAGGTGTGACTATTCCTGGTGTTACTGAAGAACAACAACAAGCTTCTCAACCTGTTATAGATCCAAAAGATGAAGGAAAAGGTAAGATGGTAGAAACAAAGAAGAAGAAACTCACTTTATGTAATACCTGAATTTCTAAAATTCACAAAAAGACCAAAATACCCCTATGATTAAAAAGTACGAATAATTAATTTAAAGAGTACCAAATAAGCTATGTAAATTCAGAAAATTATCAAGAAATATCACATATGATCCAAATAAAATTTAAAGACTTTGTAAAGATTATTTTTATAGTTTATAATTTTATAAAATCAGTTTTGTGTTTTATATATAGCCGAATGTAATTATTAAGTTTTATAAAAGAATTAAATTAATAAAGGCCCAATACAAATTTATAAAATTAAGATCCCATTTATTTTAAGTCCATTATAATATTAAGCCCACAAGAAAATTAGTAAAACATATAAATACATATAATACGGTTCATTCTAACCCTAATAACCGATTATACTAAAACCGACTCTAAAACCCTAAATAATTCGAAATTCGTTTTCCAAGGCTTAAAGCTATTTTTCTTGGACGATTTTGAAGGTAAAGAAGGTGTTAAAAATCTGGTTCGAGGTCCTAAGGTGCTGGTTTGATCGTGGTTAGTTTCTTGGTCGATTAGGGTTTCGCCGAGTAGAAGTTTTGGTTTCTTTTGTTCTAGCGTTCGATTCTCATCAAGGGTATGTTTCCAATATTATTTTCAGTCCTAAAAATCATATAGAACCTATAAAAATTATTCATGCATAATTAACAAGTCTCACGAAATTGTTTTGAATTAAAACCCTAAAAGCGTATAAAATAGCGAACGAGCTTATAATAATTTTTAGGACCATGACCTGATTTTTCTGGAAGCTCTTATATGTTATACGACCTGAATAAAATACATGTTCATGAATTCGAAGCTTGTGTGATTTGTCTTGGGTTTTATTGTTCAATAGCGTATGAAAAAGGAAAGAAAATAAAAAGGAACGATTAGGGTTTATATAAATTAGGGCTTGCTTGTTATAATTAAGAGTAATTAATGCAGTAGTAATGATGAATTAATGATGGGTTAAACCTAGGTTTAGGGTTTGTACTTGAATTATGCATATTTCGGTTCTAAATAAAAGTTTTGGGTTGGTTTTGTAAATTATGAAACTTAAGGGATATTTCTGTAAATAGTAAAAATAAGGTACTAAACGTATAAAATAAGTGTGGGGGTTAAACGTGTAATTTTGGATACTTAGAGGGCCATTTGAATTGTTATTAACTTAAAAGGGTATGTTTTGTAAATTTTAAAACCTTTGGGCTAAAAATGTAAAATCTGATAATATAAGGTTAGATCGTATAATTAAATATGTTAAGGGTGTAATATGTAATTCTGAGTAATTATGAGTCGACAAGTATGAGTTAGTTGTGTAGAGACATGCATGAGTTTTGAGGTAACTTCGGTTTGTTTTTCATATACGTTCTAGGTCAAAGAGGAAATCATTAAAAGAGGTGACATGTAAATTAAATGCGTAATAAATGATATTAAAGAGTATAGGAAACCCTAGAACCTAAATAGGAAGTTGATTAGGGTTAAAAGCTGATTGTGCAAATTCGTTATTTCATGTAAGTTATCAAGGCTTGTGTAAACTATTTTGAAAGAGAGCCCTAAAATCCGTTCTTGACATTTATAAACTTTATACTTTGAATGATGATCATATAAGTCCTCAAATAAGATAATTATTATATTAAGTCCTTCAGTTTACAAATTGTCATTTTCAAATCCTAAGTTTGGATAATTAATGATTAATACTCTAAAATGTTGGAATTCCGTCTGTCACTAAAAATGAGAATATTCTAACAACTCTAAAAGTATTAATGAGATTAATCTGTTATAACATTAATGATGCTTATAAGTACTAAATAAATCATAATCCGTGTAGATTCGTTGAAGGAGACCCGACGTTACATCTTCATATTCTTACATTCGTTGCTTTTCTCTCATTTGCTTTAAGGTACAGATATTCTGACCTTTTCAGTAAAGGTTTCTTATAACGGTTTCTTTTCGTTAGCTTTTGTATTAGGATTTCCAATGCCATTGCTATGAACCCTTTCCTGATTGTTTGACCTGTTGCTTTTCTGAATTTATGTTTTATTGAACCATGCGATACCTGATTTGAACTTTATGTTAGGAAGACTTTGATATGCATATTTGTTGAACCTTGTGTTTGATTACGACTTGTGTCATAACTGGAATTTTGTTTGACCTAAGTTAGTTTGACACCCGAGCCAAATAATACCTAGTCATGGGGGTTCCATGTCCATGTCAGTGATGCACCTCTGACATGACTCTAGGGCAGTAGAGTGAAGTTCTGCCACGTCCCTTATCTGTTATTTAGTATGAGCTCAAGTTATATTATATGACCAATATATGTTTGTGGGGCGTATGGATGCATCCTAGATCTGATCTGTTATCCGATATGATTTATTATAGGTGAATGATGTCGTGTGCAATACGCATCTTCATAAAACTCTGGGAGCTAGCTACTCCGACTTATTTTGAGATTGTTTCTATATAGTTATGATGTTTTTGATATGATATGTTCTGGGCTCGTGGTAGTTAACTAAATCTTTATTTGTTATTACTATGTTAAGTATTCTGATTATGATTTGGTATGTTCAAATGCTTATGATTAAGTGCTGGGTTTGTTATATGATTTTATATATGTGTATGCTTTTGTATGTTTATGTGATTACCGTTTTCAATGGTAGGTTATGATTAATATGTTTGAATGGGGTTTGCATGCTGTTATCTGATATCATGATTAGTTTCTCGTTATGTGAATTCATTGAACTGTGGGATGAATGTGTTAGTGTGAAGTGAGTATTCTATAAGTTTAGTATGTGTAATTTGATCAGTTAATTTTGTGAGCTTGATTTTATGTTTGTGTTTTATTTGCCTATGTGACCTGCCATGTTTTAACTCTGATGATATTGGGATTTGATCTGAGAACTGGTTTAGCTTATGATAGTTGTTTTGATAATTGCTAATGGTTATGCTATGTTTTGTTTGGTCTATTTAATTATAGTTGTCTACTATGTTTCTATTTGTTCGTGAGATCGCTATGTTTTTGGACGCTATTTCCGCTGCCGCAATATTGATATAAGTGTGTTAAGTGAAGGTTAATTAATTTGTTGAATGCCATGTTTATTTTCTAGAAAGTATTTCTGTTAATCTTAGACTTTTCGTTTGGTTTGTATGTAATCTGTTTATTCTAGATATGCTAAGTGTTTGGTTGTTCTGATGTGTTTGTGTTTGTGTCATTAATGTGATATGAGATGTTTAAATTGTTATGTGGTTGTTTGGATTTCTGTATGTTTGAGTTCCGCAGAATCCTAAAAGATTTTCTCATTATTATTTCATTTTGATTTCGTTATTTGTATATTTGTTTTGTTTAGCTTTTGTTTCGTTATATCTGTTCACTGGGCTTTGTAAGCTCAGCCGCACTTTTCTTTTCCTGCGGCAGGTATTTTAAGCATTCAAGATGAGCTTATGGGATAGCTGATCTGGGTTGAGAGTAGAGACGAGAGTAAGATTTGAGATAGAGATCTTAGATTTATTTTGATATTAAGTTTATTAATATTATCTTTTGTAAGTTTGTAAAGGCTTCCGTTTTTGTATAGTATTTAAAGTTCTGATATGAAACCGTATTGTGATATCTTTACCCTTGTCGGGTTGGGGTGTTACAATTTATGGTATCGCTCTAGGTTTTAGGACCCTTAGAGCTTAGGCTATGACCTGTGAGGATTGGGTAGATTTAGGATTTCCTTCGCATACTTTCCTTGCGCATCGCGCTTAGACTTTGCTAATAGTTGATTTTTCCTTTAGATGGTTATTCCTCGTCGCCCTAGTTCATCCGATAGGAGCAACAAGGACCAGCTAGGCAACCTAGGGGAGAGATGATGTGGGCGTCGTTATTGCTAAAGACTGCAAGAGGATTGGTAGAGTGAAGCGGACCAACAAGAGGATACGAGTTCCGGCTAGTATGTGGCCATGCACAATCGGGAGAAGCGACCTGAAGGACGTGGACGGAAAAGTAGTAGAGGAGTACGAAACTAAGGTGGTTGACAACCAAGGTTTCACCACTAAGTATCATGATAGGTGTCCAAAGTTCGTTGAAGATGGAGGAGTGGGTTGGACTAGGAGTCGTGATTTGTATGCTTTCGTGGACCGTGTGCGAGGAAGAGGAGGAATCGGAGGAACGATTTTGCTAGCCGCTTATTACTGCAGCGCGAAGGAAATAAGAACGGATGGATAAGTGCGGAAGAAGAGGAGGAAGAAGAATATGAGGAAGAATACGAGGTGGACTCGGATCTAGAATCTACGGCTTCTAGTAGGTTTAACCCGACACGAGGATAGGAATTGGCGCTCCTGATTAGTTGCCCTTGTTAGGGGAAATTTCTGACATTGGATTTTGGATTAGGTTCTTTTGTTTCATTAGATGATTGAATCTTGGATTATTAAGTTTTATTTTGGGAGTTCATCTTATGACGATTTTGCAAATTTTGTTTGATTAATGGAAATAAAACAAAATTTTGAAAGTATAGTTCCTGTTTGTCGTTTCTTTCTGATAGATTCGTTAAGTTCCCGTTAGTCCTCATAAGTTTCGTCTGTTATTTATTTTCTTAGTGATGTTGTTTAAGTACAGCTTGAAATGAAGTATGACCATCATGATAGTATACTCATGCGGATCTGGTTTGTTATAGTATGTTACTTGCTATCTGTATGTTATCTGTATGTGGTATGTTTTGTTATGATATTAGTTATGTGTTTTGTCATGACCCGAGACCGAATATAGTGACAATAAGAACTTGTTATGTGATGCAAGTATTATGGCCGATCAACGTAATATACCGAGATCATATAATCTGAACTTATTGAAGGTATACGACATCTGGGAAATGCCTGTGGTTGATATGTGAATGGAATTTGCCTTGTATCTATTATTTGTCACTCCTCATGTTCGTTTAAAATTTTGTACTTAATTGTGAGATTTTCATCGATGATTGATACGTATAAGTTCTGTACCATTGGGATCCGAAATCGTTATGATCCGTGTAAACCTATAGATTGTTATGTCTGCCTTAGATTTGTATGTCCCCACGTACTTTTACGACTAGTGAGACCGTTAGGATTCGTTTTGTTTATGTACATGTTTGTTCTCCTCATTAGATATCTGAATAGGTTAGAGTTTGTCGTTTGATTTTCGGCACCTCATCTGTTATCTGCCATTATTTTGATAAGTATATGATTACCTATTATAAGTATTTGACTATTGATTTGATTTTTAAAATTATGAGTTTGTAGATTGATAATAATCTTTGTTCCAAGATAAGATTAGCGTTCGTTATATTCCTAGAAATTCGAAATCCGATCGTTTTCTATTCGTTCCGTCTCGTTCAATTTCGAGGACGAAATTTTCTTTAGAGGGAAGAAATTGTAATACCTGAATTTCTAAAATTCACAAAAAGACCAAAATACCCCTATGATTAAAAAGTACGAATAATTAATTTAAAGAGTACCAAATAAGCTATGAAAATTCAGAAAATTATCAAGAAATATCACATATGATCCAAATAAATTTTAAAGACTTTGTAAAGATTATTTTTATAGTTTATAATTTTATAAAATCAGTTTTGTGTTTTATATATAGCCGAATGTAATTATTAAGTTTTATAAAAGAATTAAATTAATAAAGGCCCAATACAAATTTATAAAATTAAGATCCCATTTATTTTAAGTCCATTATAATATTAAGCCCACAAGAAAATTAGTAAAACATATAAATACATATAATACGGTTCATTCTAACCCTAATAACCGATTATACTAAAACCGACTCTAAAACCCTAAATAATTCGACATTCGTTTTCCAAGGCTTAAAGCTATTTTTCTTGGACGAGTTTGAAGGTAAAGAAGGTTTTAAAAATCTGGTTCGAGGTCCTAAGGTGCTGGTTTGATCGTGGTTAGTTTCTTGGTCGATTAGGGTTTCGCCGAGTAGAAGTTTTGGTTTATTTTGTTCTAGCGTTCGATTCTCATCAAGGGTATGTTTCCAATATTATTTTCAGTCCTACAAATCATATAGAACCTGTAAAAATTATTCATGCATAATTAACAAGTCTCACGAAATTGTTTTGAATTAAAACCCTAAAAGCGTATAAAATAGCGAACGAGCTTATAATAATTTTTAGGACCATGACCTGATTTTTATGGAAGCTCTTATATGTTATACGACCTGAATAAAATACATGTTCATGAATTCGAAGCTTGTGTGATTTGTCTTGGGTTTTATTGTTCAGTAGCGTATGAAAAAGGAAAGAAAATAAAAAGGAACGATTAGGGTTTATATAAATTAGGGCTTGCTTGTTATAATTAAGAGTAATTAATGCAGTGGTAATGATGAATTAATGATGGGTTAAACCTAGGTTTAGGGTTTGTACTTGAATTATGCATATTTCGGTTCTAAATAAAAGTTTTGGATTGGTTTTGTAAATTATGAAACTTAAGGGATATTTCTGTAAACAGTAAAAATAAGGTACTAAACGTATAAAATAAGTGTGGGGGTTAAACGTGTAATTTTGGATACTTAGAGGGCCATTTGAATTGTTATTAACTTAAAAGGGTATGTTTTGTAAATTTTAAAACCTTTGGGCTAAAAATGTAAAATCTGATAATATAAGGTTAGATCATATAATTAAATATGTTAAGGGTGTAATATGTAATTCTGAGTAATTATGAGTCGACAAGTATGAGTTAGTTGTGTAGAGACATGCATGAGTTTTGAGGTAACTTCGGTTTGTTTTTCATATACGTTCTAGGTCAAAGAGGAAATCATTAAAAGAGGTGACATGTAAATTAAATGCGTAATAAATGATATTAAAGAGTATGGGAAACCCTAGAACCTAAATAGGAAGTTGATTAGGGTTAAAAGCTGATTGTGCAAATTCGTTATTTCATGTAAGTTATCAAGGCTTGTGTAAACTATTTTGAAAGAGAGTCCTAAAATCCTTTCTTGACATTTATAAACTTTATACTTTGAATGATGATCATATAAGTCCTCAAATAAGATAATTATTATATTAAGTCCTTCAGTTTACAAATTGTCATTTTCAAATCCTAAGTTTGGATAATTAATGATTAATACTCTAAAATGTTGGAATTCCGTCTGTCACTAAAAATGAGAATATTCTAACAACTCTAAAAGTATTAATGAGATTAATCTGTTATAACATTAATGATGCTTATAAGTACTAAATAAATCATAATCCGTGTAGATTCGTTGAAGGAGACCCGACGTTACATCTTCATATTCTTACATTCGTTGCTTTTCTCTCATTTGCTTTAAGGTACAGATATTCTGACCTTTTCAGTAAAGGTTTCTTATAACGGTTTCTTTTCGTTAGCTTTTGTATTAGGATTTCTGATGCCATTGCTATGAACCCTTTCCGATTGTTTGACTGTTGCTTTTCGATTTATGTTTTATTGAATCATGCGATACCTGATTTGAACTTTATGTTAGGAAGACTTTGATATGCATATTTGTTGAACCTTGTGTTTGATTAGACTCATAACTGGAATTTTGTTTGACCTAAGTTAGTTTGACACCCGAGCCAAATAATACCTAGTCATGGGGGTTCCATGTCCATGTCAGTGATGCACCTTTGACATGACTCTAGGGCAGTAGAGTGAAGTTACGCGTCCCTTATCTGTTATTTAGTATGAGCTCAAGTTATATTATATGATCAATATATGTTTGTGGGGCGTATGGATGCATCCTAGATCTGATCTGTTATCCGATATGATTTATTATAGGTGAATGATGTCGTGTACATACCATCTTCATAAAACTCTTGGAGCTAGCTACTCCGACTTATTTTGAGATTGTTTCTATATAGTTATGATGTTTTTGATATGATATGTTCTGAGCTCGTGGTAGTTAACTAAATCTTTATTTGTTATTACTATGTTAAGTATTCTGATTATGATTTGGTATGTTCAAATGCTTATGATTAAGTGCTGGGTTTGTTATATGATTTTATATATGTGTATGCTTTTGTATGTTTATGTGATTACCGTTTTCAATGGTAGGTTATGATTAATATGTTTGAATGGGGTTTGCATGTTTGTTATCGATATCATGATTAGTTTCGTTATGTGAATTCGTTGAACTATGGGATGGATGTGTTGGTGTGAAGTGAGTATTCTATAAGTTTAGTATGTGTAATTTGATCAGTTAATTTTGTGAGCTTTGATTTTATGTTAGTGTTTTATTTGCTTATGTGACATGTTTTAACTGATGATATTGGGATTTGATCTGAGAACTGGTTTAGCTTATGATAGTTGTTTTGATAATTGCTAATGGTTATGCTATGTTTTGTTTGGTCTATATAATTATAGTTGTCTACTATGTTTCTATTTGTTCGTGAGACTCTATGTTTTGGACTATTTCATTCTTTGCAATATTGATATAAGTGTGTTAAGTGAAGGTTAATTAATTTGTTGAATGCCATGTTTATTTTCTAGAAAGTATTTCTGTTAATCTTAGACTTTTCGTTTGGTTTGTATGTAATCTGTTTATTCTAGATATGCTAAGTGTTTGGTTGTTCTGATGTGTTTGTGTTTGTGTCATTAATGTGATATGAGATGTTTAAATTGTTATGTGGTTGTTTGGATTTCTGTATGTTTGAGTTCCGCAGAATCCTAAAAGATTTTCTCATTATTATTTCATTTTGATTTCGTTATTTGTATATTTGTTTTGTTTAGCTTTTGTTTCGTTATATCTGTTCACTGGGCTTTGTAAGCTCAGCCGCACTTTTCTTTTCCTGCGGCAGGTATTTTAAGCATTCAAGATAAGCTTATGGGATAGCTGATCTGGGTTGAGAGTAGAGACGAGAGTAAGATTTGAGATAGAGATCTTAGATTTATTTTGATATTAAGTTTATTTATATTATCTTTTGTAAGTTTGTAAAGGCTTCCGTTTTTGTATAGTATTTAAAGTTCTGATATAAAACCGTATTGTGATATCTTTACCCTTGTCGGGTTGGGGTGTTACACTTTAGCACAAATAAGGGCCGCTCAAGTTGTTATGAATGAGGAAGCAGCTAGAAAATTACAAGCTGAATTGAATGCTGAAGCTGATATTGAAGAAGCCAAGGATAAAGAAGTAGCTAAGGAATTCCAAGCAAAGTTGGATGCTGAAGCTGCTGTACCATTAAAGTCACCTATTCCTGTTTCTGCTCTACCAAGAAAACCAAATCGTGCTAAGGAAAGGAATGCAATGATGGCTTATTTAAAGAAGCAAGGATATATTGGATTGCAGAAGTTAAATTATGTTGAGATGAAAGAGTTATATGAAGCTGTTAGAGAAGCTTATCAGAAGAATGTTGATAGTATCAAAGACTATAAAGATGATGATGCTCAGAAATAAGATGATAGAAAAGAAATCTTAAAAAGAAAAAGAACAACTGAAGTTGAAGATCAACAGCAATCAAAGAAGGTTGAGTTAAGATCTGATACTAATGATGAACTAAGGAATTACTTAAGAATTGTAGAATTTGATTATTCTAAAGCTGATGCAGAAAAGAAGACAGATAAGAAGAAGAAAAAGTCTCCAATAACTACTTTTGAAGTTGTAGAATCTAAAGATGGAAATTATCTGATGTTTCATAGACAAGATGAAAGCTTCAGAGTGTTTAATATGCTATGGGATCTATTGCACATAATAGATAGAGAAGATTTGTTTCATCTATATCATTTGGTGCAAGAATACTTTGAATACATTCCATCAGAAGGAGTTGGTTTAATCTTGCTTGGAGATCTCACAACTGTTTGGGAAACTGAAGAAACAAGCACTGATGAGATTTGGAGAAATCAAGAAGATTGGGAGATAATCAGCTGGAGATTCTTTGAAGAATCTGGAGTGCATGTTCTAGAGTTAGAAGATGGAACTATGATTCACATCTTAGCAGATAAAAGATATCCGCTTACATCAGATCTCATGAGGAGAATGCTAAAGCATGGGATGGAAGTTGAAGAAGATAATGAAACTACTCTTATGGTCATCAAATTGTTTATCAGATGGAAAACTATGGCTGATGATGATGAATAACTGTTATGAATCTTTATTGAATAAATTTTTGATATATCGATTACTTTATTCAAGTACTGCTGATCAAACAATTACTTTCATCAAAATGCGCTGCGTTTTAAACCGTTAATGATTTTGAAAGAAAACTTTTGTTAAGTGATAAATATTTTGAGACAAAAGTTAAAAGAAATAAATGGTTTTGAGATGGTAACAACAATAGGTTATCAATCCACCATGGTTACAAAAGGATTGGCTAATCCATGAGCAAACGGCTCTGGTAAAGATATCTCAAATCCGTTTTATAGTTGACGACTTGCTAATAAGTTGTATGGTAATCAACTCACCATATCAGTAATGTGAAGAGTTGGCTAGCCCACAAGAAAATGGCTTGTGGTAAAGGCTGTGGAAAAACCATTATTTGGTAATTAGTTTACCATGATTGAAAGAACTAACTAGTCCAAAAGGGTACAACTTTTGGTAAAGACAAATCAAATCTGTTGAGAGCTGATGATTTGCTAAAAATCATATGGTTATCAATGTACCATGGTCTTACACATCAAAACATTTGGCTACTCCAGAGTTAATGGCTTTGGTAAAGAGACATCAAAATCCATTAAAATTTCAATGATTCACCTCTCACGGGAATTTACACACCTGGAAGTGATGAGAATAGACTAAAACTTAAACTGAATTAATGTACAAATTGTCTTATGTTGCTGAAAAGATGGAGCTCGCTGAATGTTGCTGAAAAGAGATTACTGATTAAGGATGATGTAAAGAATGTTACTGAAATAATAAAGACTACTTTGATAATGACAATTCAAGCACAGTGAATACAAAGAAGATAAAGAAAATTGACAAAGACACAATCTTTCCAAGAGGCTAACAGAAGTTAAAGATAAGTTTACAAAGGAACTTGAAGTCAAGCAAGTAGAATTCAAGTTAGGGAAGGATTGTTGGGATATGAAAGTGCTGGAGATTGACAAAGTACTGAAGATTCAAAGTACTGCTAAGTAAAAAGTCAAAGTACTGCGGTCGAAGTCAAAGTACTGCAAAGCCAAAGAACTGCTATGTTCGTTTATGGAAAGCTTTGTTTATTCTAGAATATTCTTTGTTTAGATTACTTGTCGTACAAGGATATAAATTGTAAACCGACTAGGGTTATCCTTAAGCCTATAAAAGGACCCCTAGATTGGTATTAGAGTTACAAGTTTTTTTTATACGATTTTAGAGAAGTACGATTATTATTAGAGTTTTAGAGAAGTTCGATATTCGTGTTTTAGAGTTGTTTAAGAATCTGTATAACAAGCAGATTCAGAGTTATTAATAAAATCATTGAAAGTTAAAGTTAATTCTTCTTAGCTTTGTTAAGTAAATTCCGCATACTTAATAGAGTTTTCTCAGTGTTTCATTGTTAATAACTTAGGATTTATCCGAGGTTATTAAACCCTTAACAAGCTATATAAGTTAGTTTGGTTAGAGTACATCGATCCAACACCTTTGCTGTGTGAACATTCTTTAAAGGCTTACATGTTAAACAAACTCTATGAACTCACCAACCATTGTGTTGACACTTTTTAGCATGTTTATCTCAGGTCATAAAGGCGATAGCCAGAGTTTAAGCATAGAGTCGCACAACATGTTTTGAAGACTTTATACACTCGTATTTACCATTCGAAACATTTTGTAAACATTTATGTATTATACTTTGGGACCTCATTGTTTGTAACTTTGATTTCATTAATCGAATATTAACTTTTCAAAACGTCTCATTTAGAGGTCGTTTTCTATAACTTGTACTTTCTATTATGAAGTAGCACCCCAGTGACACAATCTTCCGCTGCGGTATTTTAGGGGTGTTACAAAACTCCTTTAATTGTGTGTCGTTTTGGGTTCGTTTTAGTTACTGAGCAAACTTCTAATTAAAATTGATGAGGTGCAACTTTATACGCTTTTTAGGGATCATTTAACATCTAAACTTGTGTATATTTGATCATATATTTCCCTAATTTGTTTCTATTTGAGTTTTAGGTACTTGAGAGAACAAATGTTGGAAAAGTACAAGTTTTGGGCTCGATCTGAAACGCCCCTTTAGTTTTTGACCAAGAATTAAAACTTTTTGCGGAAATGACTTAACTACAATGGACCTCCAGTTACTCTTTTATAAACTGATTAAAAGTATATTATAAAAAACCCTTTAAAGTATTTTTAAATAAAACTAGACTCAATTACCTTCAAATCGACGGGTGGCACGACTCCTAACGACTTGCGGTTAGTGAGATATGAATTTTTGAAAATCGTAGCGCCAAATTTATTCATAATCGGCGGCCTTATGTTCGTGGTCCCTCGGCATATCAGCTAGAGGCCTCTGGTCACCCGAAATCATTTTTGTAACTTTTATCAGAAAAGCCAACCTCCCGGACTCGATAATTTACCAAAGTTTTCAGAATACTTTAAAACATCATAAATATCAATTATAAGTATAAACTTGGTCACAACGACCCAAGAAAACGTGCTTTACAAAATGACGGGTGTTTCGCCAAACACCCATTTTAACCCATTTGCATACACTTTAACACATACTATAACAAATGACCTTGACATACTCTAACTTCAATATTTACAAATACTTTGACACTTAATAATAACCATTAACAAACCATTACAATGCTTGGGGGTTCAACATTCATTGAGCTCGGCTTTCTAACTAACTTGCACACATAACCATTTAAGCTCTCCAACCATTGCCCAATCTTAAGCCTTTACCACAACCTTACCATCTTAACATAAGCACCTACAAAACAACACTAACGCTTAGTAAGTAAAATGAGTATAACAAAACATTATGCATCATTCATGAATATAAGCATCATATACATTTAAGTACTAGTCCAAGGTACTTATCTATACTATAACTTGCATAAAACACTTTAACCATGAAATAATCATACTATAACATATACATCATGACTTTAATCACATCCTTTACAACTTACCTATTTCTCATATACCTTAACTAGTTCCATACTAGTCTAACACATACTTGGCTAATTATGCCCAATTAACTCCTTATCCTACTTTAATCCAAGCACTATAAACCAAAGCCTTCTATAACTTAGCACAATCTTATACACAACACATATATGTTAGAAATCAATATAAGATCATGATATAATCATTTTACTTACCTTAGCTCCAAGCTAAATTTACCAAGAACACCATCTCCACCATTTATTGACTCCTAGTCAATAATCATTAATACCTATTTTCTCATAAAATCAGTATCAATAACAAGGGTTTATCCAAACCATTAAACATACTCAATTAATATCTCTAATCATCATATGATCATATCTTGATCATATGATGAAACCTCTAATTTCTAAATTTGCCAATTTACTCTTAAACCATTAAACAATCTTAAACCATTATTATAAACACCTCAATATAGGTTCTAGAACATCAATTACCTAAAACCCAATTGAATCTCAAGAACCGTAACTCAAATAATCAATAATAGTTACTTACGTGATGTAGGATTATTGTTATAAGTCTATCTCTTGCACTAGAACCTTAATCACCAACACAAGATCATTGCTAGTTTATGTTTCCCTCCCTTTTTCCTACTAAACCGACATACACCTTCTCTTGGAGATCCTGGAAAGTTTTAGATACGTCTGGGAACTATCCATACTTATCTTTGTTACAACTTTGGTCTTTGACATTCTTAGTCCCTCATACTTTCTTTTCTTATAATTTTGACACATAATATTTTCTATGACTACATTACACATACTTTAACTATTAAATTGACTATCGGGTTTGACTAGCCAACCATGTAAAGCATTTAAACTTATAAAAGTCGTATTCAAACTTTTCAAATGGAATTCTTGTTATTAAATACTTAAAACCCTGTTTTGGGGTGTAACAAATCTACCCACTTATTTAGATTTCATCCCGAAATCTCTTTGCCTAATACTTGTGATCGTACTCGGTCACATCATACTCTTCATTTATCTTAGCACTTTCATAATTTATCCAACTAGTTACAACAATCTATATGATTTTGCAACTCCAGCTATACTATAACACAACCAATACTATTAATTCATTCTATTACCCACATATTTCTTATAATAATACGACTCTTACTATAGTCGTCATGTCATCCGAGACACATTTACTATAAACAATTAATCAATTAGCCAAATCTTTTACTATCACACCATATTCTCGTTCCATATATTCTAAAATTTTCAAATAAGGACAATATGTTACTTGAGAATATGGTGTGATAGTAAAAGAGTTGCCTAAACTTTTACCATAGCCATTTTGTCATTCTTTTAACATTCTCACTATAACACCTCGTTTCCTTTACTTCTTTCTATAAATTTCTCATCAAGGACTATAAGTCACTTGAAAAATTCAATACTTTGACTTTATAAAGTCAAACTTTGGTTTATACCATCGCATTTCACATAAAGGTGCTAATACTATATAACATCTATTACGATTATTACTCACATTTATACCATGCCACAAGTCATACTATGACATCAATTCAAACTCTTGTGCCTTTCAACCTATACTTTAGACACTAAAAAACGTAGTTTTCACATATCGTCTTATTAAAGTCACACTCTAATTCTAAATCCTCTATCTTAGACCTTATGACGTCTATCTAGATTTAAAGTCTCATTCTCTATTCCCTCATCCTAATCATGCCACATCAGGAACACATAAGCGCACTCATTTATACTTCTTTATTTACATAGAGAGGCGTCCCAATCAATGTAAATAAAGAAATATAAAATCATGGTTCGGCGATTCACAATTTCTTTATTTAAATGAAGAGGCGTCCCAATCCATTTAAATAAAGAGATCATACATAATCCTACATATACACTTTCGACATAACACTACAACTCCTATTACCCGCTTTAACTTTCAACATTTTCATACTTTACATTCATCGACTAAAAAACTTTTACTTTTACTTTTTTTTTTATCTTTTTACTTAGCTTGGATCCAATCTCGTTAACTTTCTTATAAAGGCAAATTAGGCACTTCCTCGGAGGGCTTATACTATACCTTACTTTTTCTAAAGACAA